>CAOKZL010001023.1:275000-695661 GCA_948472985.1 Iguana delicatissima
GGTTTCTATATCTAAAAGAAATTTTAAGAAAAGAGCTGTTTAAAGATTCTGGAATCAGGTGACAGATCCTAGTTTCAGGGGAGAAAACCTTGACAATGTTCCTCTATGTTAATTTTCATAATAATCCTAAGTTTTGAAATACAATTACTGTATTTGTAACAATAAATGGATTTAAATGAGTCATATTTACAGTGAGTGCTTTTCTAGTATTACGAACCAGCCCACCTTTTCAGCAGAACAGTTTCAGGTACACAGATCTACTAACTACTGCTAATTGCTATTCCTTAAGAGTGGTGCTGCTACATTCCTGAAAACGCAAAAAGGCATTCTATTATAATACTTTCTATTACTTCAGCCTTCTGTTCGAGACTAAATGGTGCAATGTGACTAAAAGATCTTTTCCTTTCTCTGGGTTTTCCTCAGCCTTTGATGCTCATCTCTTTGTAACATTAAGAGAAATGCTACACTGTAAATTTATTGTAGATTTTAAATCCCTTCTTTTGGGGTACGGGCTTATGTAGGTTTCATTTTTCACACTCATGCGCACAGAACTCAGTAGCTGTGAAAAAAAAAATCTTTATGCTAACTTCTTATGTCATTTTACCTTCTGATAGGAAACTTCCCATTTCTCAGGAGTATGCTGATATAATCTATCATTGCCCTGTTAATGACTAATCAAGAAATTGACGGCAATTGACCATAACGGATAAACATTTTGTTTAGTCCTTCAGTGGCCAAATGTGGGAATATTTGTATTGTACTCCCAGCCAATATTCATTTGACAGAAAAGATAATTTCAATCTTGCAGACTGTGGAAGTATTTGATTGTACCTTTGGGCCTACTTCTCTTAACAGTGTAGTGTACAAATATTCCTTTGTCAAGCCTGGACTTGTGTATATAAAGGAAATAATGTAAAGTTATATTTTCATGTTTTTATACTTACCAACATGATCGAATACATAATGTATGGGTATTTCAATGACCAATAATGTCAATTGGGTAAATACACATCTCATTTTTAAAACAAAGTAATCATAATTTAATATTCATGTTACGGTACACCGGTATATTGCTATATAAAAATATTCTGTGTGCATTTAAGTGGAACAAAATAGTGAAGAAAGATGACAGCTGTCTAAAGGTTTTTAAAATTCATTTTATAGAAAACTGTTATGGAACAACCAAAATGTTTATGAATTAATTCTTGTGTAAATTTCAAAATGTTCTTTATTGTACCCTTTGTTTACACAGTATGGTAACTTTATTTCTGCTTCGTTAAGTGGGTATCAGTACAAAGCTGGTCATAACACTTTTAAAGGCTTTTAAAGCCAAGCTCATTTCCAGATTTTCATGTGTACTTATATAAAAGAAAATGCTTATGATTTTATTTTTGAATCTAACACATGATGGCTTTTCTGAAGTGTTGTACAAACTTCAATCATACATAAAATCTGTTCTTTTTCTAAAGAGGCAAATGATTATTAAGTGGTTTTATTTTTGACAAGTATTTATATCCAGTTCTTATGGAGGGAAACATACTTTGAGAAGTTTTTTTTTTACTTATAATACAAAACTGCAGTTCCTAAAGAAAGGGATTTTCTTATGGAAGTTATACCAGAAGGAACTTCTAATGTGGAACTTGATCACTCATGAAATATGGTATGGCTGGCATTTTACCAAAATATAGCTCATGGTAACTTCATTCTGCTTGTTGGATGATACATCACAAATGGTTGAAGTGAGATTACTAAAGCACTTTATTGGTATGAGGTTTTTTTCTGGGTAAAATATAAAATTAAAATCATCATGATGCTATAAACTTAAGGAGGGAGAAGAAAGAAGGAAAGGCTGCATGGAAAAAAAATGAAGAGGATGCTGTTCTGAAATAAGCGAAGTTTCAAATATCATTGATAGATCATTCTTTGTGGAGATGGTAATTTGGCTTCTAAGGTGGGTAAATTCCTGCATCAAAGCAGTGGATGTGCAGCAGATCTGAACAGGCAAGTTCTTAGGTCTGTTGCAGAAATGTAATATACACTTTTAAGCTAGGCTAGTAAGTATTGCTTAAGATAATGGCCATTTCCACACGGGGCGAGGGAATCACCCTGTGACGCTACTCACCGGACTTTTGGGCTCCCCAGTCCGGTCCACGCTTCTCCAGAGCAGTCCGTGGCCTGCTCCGGGGACAAAAATGGTGGCTTCCGGTTGGTCGAGGGTCTTGACCAACTGCTGAAGCTCGCCAGCCTAAAGCTTGCCACAAGTAGATCGCAGGCTCGCACCAATGTGAGTCTGTGAATCTGCATAAGGGAGCAGGCTCGCAGTGGCGCGCTCTGTGCTTTTGAAAGACCTGTTTTTAGCGGTCTTTCAAAAGCATGCTGGACAACCACTTGGGGTCGTTCAGGAGTGGGCTGGACTGCGGATCTACGTTCAGCAGGTCCAATCCAGTCCGGTCCCAGGTGCAGACGTCCTCCCTGGAGGATGCTCTGCCCCGTTTAAAAAACCCTGTGTGGAAATGGCCAATGTTTAGTATCCAAATTAATACACACGATTTCACTTAGTAGCCTATTCTTAGTGCATATCCTTCTGTTCAAGAAATTATCCATTGAATCTGCACACTTCAAAAGCACCATTTCAAATCATATACGTGCTCTCTGGTATAAAGAATGAAAATATAATTGATAATATGTGTGAGTCAAGACCTGAGACGCCCAGTTGTGCATTGAAACAAGAATCAAATAATCATTCACCTAATTGTATTGGATGATCGCTCATCCTTTCTAGAGTGCAAAATGCCCATTTCTAAGGAAAGTGTCAAGTATGAAAAAGTTACTTTTTAAAAACAGAAGTTGACCATGCTGGTGGTGGGATTCTGGGTGTTGTAGTGCAAAACATTGTTCCAAACTTGGGGAGAGAGCCATGTAAGTGATACCATCTGCTACTTGCCAAGGCTAGTATGTGCTCTTCAGCATGAGCCCATACTGGCATGTGCTGGACATTACTCAAATCTTAAAAAAGAATTCAGTAACCGTTCTGACCATTTTGTCTTCACTTCATGTACTGTCACTGGCTTAGGCCTGGCTACTCCACAACCCCAGAGAAGAATTGGGGCTCAAGTAAAATTACAGCTGAACCAAAGAGCTACATCACCCTAGAGCATAAGTCAGAACAGAGGTCTTCTAGAGGATTTTTTTTTTGGACTACAAGTCCCAGGAGCACTAACCACCATAGCCCATGGAGGAAAACTGTGGGAGTTGCAGTTCAAAAGCATCCAGAGGGTATAATTGCCCACCTTTGCCCTTCAGAACTAGCACAGCTCATTGCTGCCAGTACCCAAAGTTCACCTTTTGGAGAAGTGTTTAGGATTATCTGCTAGAAAGTTCCAGTGTACTTTTCTGAGCTGCAATACAGAATCTTTGATATCTCTCCAAACTAGAAGTGCCAGAATTCCAAAGAATGGGACCATGGAAGTGAAAGTAGTATCAAACAGCCATAACTGTATAGTGTAGATATACTTCCAGTTCACTGTGTCAAACTGGATCTCCCCAGTATCAGGTTTCCACATTTTCATAGATCCTTCCCAGATGTTAGCACTTATAACACTAAATTATGTGGTCCAAGTTATATTTCTTAATTTACTGGTGACTTGGGTGTGCAAACAGGCCAGAGACTCAGTCTTGGAGACAACAGCTTCAAATGTTAAGAACAGAGATTCCATCTAAATAATTGGAAAAACTTCCTGATGAACTTTAGGAAGAACTTCCTGATGGTGAGAGCACTTTGACAGTGGAATGTGCTGCCTCAGAGTATGGTAGAGTCTCATTTTTGGAGGTTTTTAAACAGAGGCTGGATGGCCATCTGTTCAAGGGATGGTATGTTCTTGAATAGCAGAATTTGGTTGGACTTGATGTAGTCTCTTCCAGATCTATGATTCTATGATCAAAGCCTAAGAGTTCTTTTCTGGTCCAGCCAGTTCTAAGTGAGGGCCTCTAACAGCCAAGCTACACATGTAAGCTACTGTCATTATTGCTGATTTTTTTTTCTCTAGTATTAACATCTTATTTTGCAATGTTATAGAAATCTATTCAGATGTCTACCAAATAAAACAGGACTCATTCCCAGGTAAGTGTGCATAGGATGGCAAGCTTAAAATTTGGCTAGTATAGTTGAAATGTCAAAACCAGAATTCTGCAACAGCAGGTTTTATAATGCTGCAATACTAAAGGTGCTGTTCTTGCAATCCTATCTCTAGCTCTTATGTCCTAGTGTTGCAAATCTTAAAATCAAGTAGTTGTTATTCTGATCATATCAGTTGCATCAGAATACTTGCAGATATTAATTGTTTGCTTCAATTTTGTGACTTTTTTTCTGATAAAGTTCTGGTAGTCACAACTTGGTTCCAATTTAGCCCTCCTTTATTCATCTAGGATGATTAAATTTGCTTAGCTTCTGTCATTCATTCTGTTACTCAATTCAGTGAAAAAAAATGCAATGCAGTATCTCTTTATCTCAATCTCTAACCCTATTTCCCTCCTCTCCTCACTGCTCCCTTCTATTTGTAGAGAGGATAGCACTATTTTATGTGACTGAAGCTACTATAATCCTCTGATGAGACAGCCTTGGGAATAGTCTTGGCTTGTTAATCCTATTGTATTTGGTATGATATTTCCCATGTAACTGATTTGGAACTGTGGTTTAGATCAGCAACAGAATCACACACCCATGTCTTCCATAAATAAATAACCACTCCAAAGCAGAAGTTCAAACCAGAAAAGACTATGGTCTTTCATACAACTCTTGTTGCTGGTAGATCTGGCTGTCCTTAGTTATTACAAGTTAAACGAAACTTTTTATAACCCACATTTAGAAGACATGTTTGGTTTTGATGATTTAGTAATGACAAAAAAATTATTTTGAGGGGCACTGTCTTATAGGAAGAAACTTCTAAGCATTTTTTAAAGGCAGAATAAGGGATGTCTTTGAGGGAAATGGCTTCTGCAGTAGACTAAGGCCATTTCCGCACTAGCCTGTTATAGTGCTATTATTCCACTTTCAACATCCTATGGAACCCTGGGGTTTGCAGTTTAGGGAGGGGTCAGCTGGACCCTTCCTAAACTGCAAACCCCAGCATCCCACAGGATGTTGATAGTGGAATAATAGCACTATAACAGGCTAGTGTGTCTTCCTCTGTACTAATGAGTTCCTTCAGACCCAAGAACAGAGGTTGTTTATTCCTGAGGCATCTCTAAAGGTTTCAACAGAAGATAGAAGTCTATCTTTGCTATAGCAAAGAAGTTATACAGCAACTGATCACAAACAAATCTGATATTCATGTTCGTGGAAGGGGATTTCAGTCTTTTCTTATTTTGTTTTCACACAAAATAAATAATAAGTTCATAGGATTTTCTTCACACAGGATAAGACTGTGAAAGTCTTCACACATTTTTTTCACATTTTGGAACTCTTGTGAAAAATTTATTTGTGTAAAAATTGCTTTTGCAGAAGTAAAAATGTGTTTTGTACTTAAAAAAAAACACCATTATCTTCATGAAAATGTTTTTGTGGAAAAACATTAGAGATTTTGTAAAAGCACAGTTGTTGTTGTTTTTCTCTTGATGCCAGACAAACAATCTTGCAGTGGTTCAAAACATGTTTCATGCAGCATCTCAGCATGTTCAAGTATCCATTCTTATCAAAGAAAAGAAAATTTGCAAATAATCTTTATATCTTTCTTCATGCCTCTTAGTTCTGTGATTTTAAAACACATGGAATTTTTCTCTGTTTACTACTGCCTGCCTGTTTAGTTTATGTCGGTTCTGGATGTTGGCTCAAATTTCTATCAGGTTTGCCAATACAGGTAGTAGAATGAAGTAGTAGAGTCCTACTTTGGAACAACTGATTGGATTGTGACTGTGGGATCATGTGCTTTGAACATCCTTTCACATGAAAAAGACATTGCATGTAGCTTGGATACAAATAGGCTATGCTTAAATGTTTTGTGCTGATGTGGCATTTTTTCCTTGCAGGAAGCAAGGGACAACATTTACAATTGGGTATGATTCTGATCACTCCAGGCTTCTACCATTCACTCTTCTGCAAGTAAAGACCAGGCTGAAATAAAGAATTAAGCAGTTCTTTCAGAATTGCTTAGCATCTGAGTACTACTTCAAATGAAAACATTTTGGATGAAGTACCTGTGGCAACTTTATCCAAATACAGGACCAGCTCTGTTGTTAGAATGAGTGGGCTGCCTAATTCTCTCCAGAGTAGTCTGTCCTGTGCTACCTCAGCTTGTCTTGTCTCTCAGATGTGGTAGAAAATGGTGACCTATCACCACCACTGAAGTAAGATTGAACTGCTCTTCTCTGATGGAGTTGAGTTTCCATGCAGTCCAACCAGCATGTTTCTGGTTTGGATAGGACAGCTTGAATTAAGCTGCTCCATTTCATGTGATTCATATCTAAAATAATAACCTTCCCATTTAAGATGGAAATTTTCTGAATAATCAGTTAATTCATCTATTTGACTAAAACTAATGTTAGAGCAGCTTTAAAGGTTTTTCTTTAATTATAGTCCTTTCTTTAAAATACTAATTCCAGAAGAGATTGCACATAAACTAGATGTGAATTTACGTTTGAGTTAAACACACAGAAAAACATATTCACCACAACAACAAAAAACAAACCAAATCCCAGCAGCATTAGAGCAATGCAAAAGATTCAAAACATATGCATCCATCAGTATTATCATTATATTTACATAGTAGCTCAGTTTTCACAGCTACTGTTGTTTTTAAAAGAGCCTGAATGATTTTTTTTTTCCTTTCCCAAATGCTTCTCTGAATTAACACTTGGTAACTTTTATAAGATCATTTCAGGAAAAATATATAAATCTAGTGATGACTTACAGGTCTCAAAAATCAAGTCTTCTTTTCCTAACAGAAATTTTCTGATATCAGGTGAACTCTGATTATATCAACCTGACTAGGGCCATTTCCACATTACACTGTTATAGTGTTATTACTCTACTTTCAACATCCTGTGGAATTCTGGGATTTGTAGTTTACTGAGGGCAAAGAGCTCTCTGGCTGAGAATTCCAAAGGCCCCTCCCTAAGCTGCAAACCCTAGAATTCCACAGGATGCTGAAAGTGGAATAATAGCATTATAACAGTGTAGGGCAGAAATGGCCCAAGTCACATTGCAGTTGTCTTCCCAGTACTGCTAGGTTCTTTTTAAACTATTACGAGATCTTCTGCATTCTAGCTTTGAAAAGTAAGGACTGAAAGCAGCTATTGATAGTTAACTAATTAAGAAAAGCTTTTCTCTTTTTTTAACTCTAGTAAACCCATATCTAGAAATGTGACAGAAAATGCAAAACTATATACATAAAAATACAAAGGCCCTTTCTGCACCGGACTATTAAAACAGTGCAGAGCGACCTCCGACGGAAGTCTTCTGCACCATAGAGTGGACTGGGGCGGACTACTTTTTATAGTTCTGCACCTCAGTCCGGTTCAGAGTGACCAGAACTGGTCGCGCAGCGTGCTTTTTAAAAACCTCTTTTAAGAGATTTTTAAAAAGCATGGAGTGCTCAACTCCTTGTCGCTCTGTCCCTGCGCTCCAGTGCAGATTCGCAGGTGCGCACAAGTGTGTGCCTGCAGATCTGCCGGGAGCCAGCTTTAGGCTGGCGAGCTTCTCTGGTTGGTGGAGAGCCTCCACCAACCAGAAGCCGCCATTTTGGATGCCGGAGCAGTGCGGAGCGACGAGCTCACACTGCTCCTCATCCTGACGGACTCACCCAGACGCTGAAGAAGCCCAGTGAGTAGCATTTTTTCGCCGTTCCTTTCCCACATGCGGAAAGGGCCAAAGATTTCTGAACTTCCCTTGACAACTATTCACTCTTGGGCTTTGCCAGTATTACTTCTTATAAGCAAGAAAGAATGTAGAAAACAAATTGTTCTTAAATCATGAATTAATTACCTACTCCCCAGGTATTTCTGCAATTGAATGAACTCAATATTTCAAGTTGTTAGATACCAGATACAATAAGTCAAGAAGGCCTCAGGAGGATTTAGACTGGAGGAAACATAGCACATAGCTCATGTGATGGTGAGTGCATTGTTTTGCTGCATAGGATAAGCTGCCTGTTGCCTCATAGATTTCTGAGGTGGGAGAGAGACACAGAAAAATTCATCTGAAACAAAAGAGGAAGCAAAAGAATTGAGACATAGAAGCAACAGAATGAAGAGAAAGAAGAACAATGAGCCCTGTCGTGGAATGGAGGAATATAATGGGGACAGTATATTTTCCATTCAGCAGGAGGCCCTCAGGCAGCTATGAAACTTTCAGATTGTCAGGCCCTATAGGGCTGAAGGCTGATTTCTGTTTTGCTTTGTTTGTTTCTTATTGGCCTCTATGGAAGTTACTGCAGTAGGCGTGAGTACAATCAGCCCTCCGCATTTGCTAGTCTTAGGGGCTGAGGACCCCAGCAAAAGTGAAAAAATTACAAATATCAAAATGTGCATGTCTGTGAGAAGGGCACTAAGGCATGGTGGGGAGGACAGGCATGCAGGGTCCAAATCAGTTTAAGCAGAGGAGAGGGAAAGGGGGTGGGTTGGGAGAGTCGCCCTGTACTTCTTTTCTGTTGCCAACCTCCTTCCTTGGGTGTGGCAGGGCATCAGGAGAGGAGCTGTGGTGCTGAGAAATGGGGCTGTGAGCTATCCTTAGCTGGCCAGGCAGCAGCTGATGGAGGAGGAGAAGGAGAATCAGAGGTGGGGATTTAAAGGGCTGTGCAGCCTAGTGGGAGGTACTGAAAGGGAAGTTCCGGTAGGGGAAAAACACACCTGAGGTGGAGAGAGAGGGGTTGCAGAAATCCACAAATAATCAAGTCCATGAAAGAGAAATCTGAAAATGTGGAGGGCTGACTGTATCTTCAGTTCTCTTCCTCTATTTTTTTTTTAATTTTCTTATCTGGTTTATATTGTATATTAATTAAGCTTAAAGTTTACCTCAATAATCCCCTCCAATTTTCTGCTCTCTTTGCTTCTCCCTCTCCTTCCAATTCAATGTTTTTTCTTTTTTCTTTTCCAACTCACCCCCTGCTTCACTCAGTTTTTTAGGAGCTTGGCAAGAGGAAATATTCAGCAACAGGAGATAGCCTGCTAAACCCACCTGCTACCCTTCCTTTGTGTTTTTTTTTAAAGGGAGGGGCCTGGTCAGAAGTAAATCCCATTAAATTCACTGAAGATTACCCCTAGTTAATTGAGTATTGCTGCATCCACTTCTAATAGCCCAAATTTTATAGATGTCATAGAGAGTGGCACAGAGTTTGGGGTCTTGGCTGTGCCATCTTGGCAAGAGGTAGGAAAGGAAGGGCATGGTTGGATGGTAGGGGAAATTTTTTGACTCAGCTAGATCTGGCATATGCTGCATTACAACATTTTCCAGAATCAGAAGTGATGTTCCAGTCACTTCCATTCAGTTTTGAGTGAGGGTAAATTTATAGCTGTTTCAGGTTAGGAGGAGGAACACATCCTGTGGCATAACTATATTCCTTCCTGGAGTGATGTCTGTCTTATTCTTTCTTCATGGACATGGGAGTTTGGGTGGGTTGATGGAAGTCCAGGGTGCTCTGGAGGCTGCACAAGATCTCCACAAATGCTGCGTATGACCTGCAGACCATTCAATTCCCACCCCTCTTCACAACTTTGTCACAGAGGAACAGCAGAAGTCTTGTGCTGCTTAAACAATCATATAGTCATCAATCACGTGGCTACTTCAATTTCTTCTTGCACCTTTGTTGCAGACCTTTTACACATATCACAGAGAGACCACAAAATAAATGAGTGCAAACATCACTTTATTTCATTAGCCTTGTCATGCGAGATTAAGAGATTGTAACAGGTAACCATTAAGGCCAGACGGGAGCAGAGTAGAGAAGGCTTGTATGATACTTCATGCTTTAAACGGGAGATGCCATGGACTGAACAAAAATGTTTCTTGATTAGGAGGTAGGAGGCAGAGAGCATGTAGTACAGAAAGATGTTTTGTATATGGTCAGATGCACTCACAACACTTCTGATTAAGAATCCTCTACCCTTGACTGATTGACTGAACTTGCAATGATCAGAGTTTTTGTTGAAATAAACACACCATTCCTTAATGACTTCTCACAAACAAGGAATAGAAGGGTGAGTGAATGATTATAGGAATGGCTGGAAGTGGGGAAAAAGACAGAAGCACATTAATTGGACAGGTTGTAAGAAGAGATGATTTAGGACAGCCTTTCCCAACCTGACAGTTTTCAGATGTGTTTGACTTCCATCATCTCAAGCCAACAATCATATTGTGGGATTTATAGTTTGTCTGGGGAAAAATGCCAGGTTGGGGAAGGACAACTTTAAAAGAACAAAAAAGAGCATTTTTGCTGAAGTCAGCAACAAAGTGTCCCAATGAGAGTCTACAATAACAGCTCCAATGCTATTCTTTGTAAAGCCCATGATTTGTTTCAAAAACAAATTTAAGCATCTCATTAATCAACACAATCCAATGCACTCAGTTATTTCTTATATTAATGTTTACAACAATGGATTAATCTTTCCCCTTTTTAATTATTAACGTTAAGAAATTTATTTTCAAACAGCATTCAGATTTCTGGGAAATGGTGTAGTCATAACCATCTCATTTAGATCTTTTGGCAATTCTTTTGTCAACTGAGACTTCTCTATGGAATTCTGACTCAAGATTCTCTGAAAAGTTGTTGATTGACATGTAAAATGTCAAAACAGCAAATATCCATGAAGCATTACATTTTTTCTCACTTGGATCAGTACTACATCCCTCTATTGTCATAACTTTTTATCTCTCTTTCAATGCCTCACATACATGTAGATGACCTAAAGGTCTTCATGGCTGGGACAAAACAAAACAAAAAAAGAAAAAGAAAGCAGCATGAATGGGATTTGAAGCTAGACAAGTCCTCACATCAAGTCTCAACTACTGTATCTGAAGCATGAATGTTAGAAGAGCTATACAAACAAAACACTGTGCAGACAATTATATAAAGCTGATGGTACCACAGTGTTTGACTACTAATGGTTTACCTTGGCTCATAACATTGAGGCCTTTTCTGCACCACCCTGCCAACCCACCATAGGGATGGGAGAAGGATGGGACCACAATGATGGTTCTTCATGAAGTCATTGTGGTCCCATTCTTCTCCTATTCCCAGGCAGTGCAATCACAGAGTAAATGATTGTCAGGTTTTCCCCGTCAATGATCCACGATTGCACCACCATTGCAGACTTACCTGTCATGCAGAAGCCTGGGAAGTGCAATGGCCACGCCTTCTGCCCCAGTGAAGCCTAGGAAAATACCAGGCTGGGCTGCGGAAGGAAGAGGCAGGGCCATCGTGCTTCCTTCATCACAGAGCCAGCTGGTGTAGAGGGCATCACTTCCATCATGCTCCCCTCCTGGCTGAGCCACTGCCGGGATCCCCTCTGGATTCCTCCATGAAAAGGTAGAATGTGGAAGGGGCCTAAGCTGAGTCTATGGGCCTTTCCATACTACACTATTACAGTGCTATTATTCCACTTTCAAACATCCTGTGGAATTCTGGGGTTTGTAGTTTACTGAGGCCTAAGAGCTCTCTGGCTGAGAATTCTAAATGCCCCTCCCTAAACTGCAAACCCCAGGATCTCATAGGCTGTTGATAGTGGAATAATAGTGTTATAACAGTGTAGTGCAGAAAGGCCCTATGTCTCATTGTGCTACTAGTTAAAAAATGTATGACCCTGAAGCCATTTCCATGGGATACTATTCAAGGCTGAGATGGCAGGGGAGAATCCCTGGTACATGAGATACAGTTTTAAAGTTAAGGGGGAAAAGAAAAAAGAAAAACCATCAACTTCCAAACCTCCAGTGTCAAGTGGATATCCTGGAGGTCTGGAAGGGCAATGACTTTTTGGCTGTCCCTGTTGATTTATCTATGAATTTATTTTGGCTCCTCAACAGCAGCTGGCTGGTACTTGAGAGCCTTGTGCCCCACTGGCCAATTGCCTAGGTGGTGTACACTTCACTGCTTTCACATTGGTGGTAGAGGAAACCCAGGGAAGATATGCTGGCATACCTCACTCCACTGACATGATACAAGATCTCAACCATAGTAGATGAAGGCAGCCATCTCATTTTGTCACATAAGGCAGAAAACGCCTCTCTCCATGCTTGGCAATCAAAATGTAATGATAAGAAATTCAGTAACTAATAAAGTTCAACCTCTTCAAGGTCACCTAATTCTATTGCCTGAGGATGCCTGCTCACTCTCTTATGGAAGAGCCAGCCATGCATTAAAAATGCAGCTTCTGCTACTTTATCAAATGGAACCTTACTTCCAAGAGTTTCCACTCTCATGGAGAAGGTTGCACTCACATAGAGAATGCACATTTAGGTTTTCCACCCTGAAAGTATTTTCCCTCCACAACATATTTACTATAAATAGAGTTGCCTGCTGACCTACATTTTAAAGCACGTTATGCATTTGGAGCACTCTGTAGCTCGCACTCTGAACAACAATACTTGAAAGCACCGGTGAGGTCAGGAGTTCCAATCTGTGTTGAGTGTTAGGAGAAAATCTTCTCAGGGAACAAAGACTATTGCCAAGAATGAGTCTGAAAAGAATAAAGCTAGAACAGGGTACCCATGATACTTCAAGAGATCTAATTGCCTATAACTGAGAGATAGAGTGTATTTTTGGCACATAGACTGTTGCACATTCAATTCTTGGCATCCATCTCTAGTTAAAAACATCTCAGATAGCATGGAAGAAGTGCTGCCTAACAAGACCTTAAAGATTTACTACAGGTCAGAGTAGCTTTTCACAAAGTTATCATCACTCAGAAGAGTGTTGTAAGTTGTAAGGAGGCAACCTGGTGTCTTCTAGACCAATTCTGTTAAAATCGGTGGCTTATGAAAGACGAGTTTACAGGACAGAAAGACACAATTGTAGCTAATGGGCACAAATATGATACTGGTCCCTGGTATGGGAGAGGGGGAGTAATGCCAGTTCCCATCAGATAACCTGACAAGCAGGACTGTAGCTGTCTTAGGTCCTTATTGCATGACTTCACCATCCTGGCCTGGATGTGTGCTATCGCAAATTTGTTGCTGACTGGGGGCTGTTGCGTCCCCATGTGTTGTAAACATGCTGTATGCCATTGCCAGAAAAAAAAATGGTAATGCCTCTCTTTCCTGTGATGATCCCATCAGCTGTGGATATGCAGTAAGGGCGAAAGTGCTTAATAGTGCTTCCTTCTGCAGTACAGCATAGGAAGAGGCAGGGAAAGGGACCCACCATTCATGTTGTACTGCAGAAAGAATAAAAATGTCCCTAATGCTACCCATACAGGTCCTAAACCCATCTCAGCAATGGTATTGCCAGGATCCCACCAGGATGAAGTACTATTGGCCATAGTGTGGTAAGGCCTTAGCCTACAACTCCCATATGCTTCAGTTAGGTAAATATAGTCTCCATTACAGTACTACGAGTGCATGTGGTCTATCTTCACATGAGTGATAATTCAGAAGTACTGATGCATGAGCACACAGAAAAAAGCAGTAATATTTAAACTGTAAGATGCTCGGAGCAGGGAATCTGTTCTTTTGCAAACTGCAAAGCCTAAGACATACTTATTATTCTCTTTGAACAATAAATCACATTTTACCGTTTAAGCAATATTAAACCACCTTGATTGTGGTTTAAGAAGTAATCACTCTTTATTAGAATTTGGTTACTCATACTAAATTGCATAGTATTGCATATTAATAGCAACTTAAACTGGATTAAAGCAGGTCTTCTTATATCATGACCCTCTTCTGACTTACAATAAGGATCATTTGTTCCAGCCTTTTAAATTACTTATGAATAAAGCAGCATGCTGCCTTCTTGTCTTACTTTCCTCTTTGCCATCCCAAGTTCAGGTGCTCAGAGAAGGTACTTCAACAGGCAAATGGTGTGAACTTCAGCAGAAGGATTGTGGATCTTTTGTTTGCCTTGGGGAGAGAGAGCAACCAGCAGCAGAGCAACAACAAGTTGAAACTGCCTTCCTGAGGATGTTGTAACCCAAATGCATTCCCAAGAAAGAAAAGTTAGAGAGAAAGGGAAGAAAATCTTATAGATCAGGTACCAGTGGACAGACTCAATCTGTTATGAGAGAAGAATATTAAACATGATGAAGGAGTGTTGGGATCAAATGCCTGTTTTCCATGAACCTAGCTAAGTAACACAATTATAAACTTTTTGAAAAGGTTTTGCAGATGTAGTTGAAACTCAAGGAGAATCAGAAGCCAAGGGTCCATCTCAGTTCTCCAACCAGTGTCTGAGATTAGTTAGTGTGAGCTATAGTTCTCAGATCTCAGGACCAAGAGGCAAGAGAGTAAGTCAGTGAACATTAAACTTAAAAAAAACCCTCTTTTTACTTGGAAAAAGTTTTTTGATTGGAATAAAACTTCCATGGATTGTTGTAAACAATGCTTATAAAAGTCTTTTTTAAAAAGAGTGGGGGATAGTTTGATGTTTTTCTGTTCAAATCTGGAGCCATTTCCATGCTAGCCTGTTATAGTGCTATTATTCCACTTTCAACATCCAATGGAATCCTGGGGTTTGCAGTTGGGGGGGGCTTTGAAAGTGGAATAATAGCACTATAACAGGCTAGTACGGAAATGGCCTAAGATGGACAATTTTGTTTCTTTCCTAGGACAGTTTGGAAAATGTTCTTTGGTTGGACTGCCACTCCCATATATTTGCAGCCCCCACCAACATGGCCATTTCTTTGCCAGTGAGGAACAAGGGTAGCAGCAAAGAAACACCCAGCTATTTCCTTATAGTTAGATGCACAGCAATGGCACCAGCTTCAGAGGCCTCCCAAATATCTTTGATCGGAGAAAATAGAAGGGTTTATACCTCCCTATGCCTCTTTCCAGCTGAGGCAGAGTTAGAGGGAAACTCCACCATCATCTCAAACCTCTGATTGAAGTTAAGAACAGAATTCCTCACCACGACTGTGCTACTTGCTTTTCCATTTGTAAAGTTTAGCATGCAGGGAAATATCCTGCAATCCAGTGAAAGGGTCTTTGGGAAATGAGATGGGACAAGCCTCAAACCCAGTCCACAGATAGAACTGGCACTGGCATCGGGGTGGGTAAGAGCCATGGGACAGAGATTCCCTTCCTCAGACTAAAAATCAGAAATTATGTTTGGACAAATTGGGCAGATGTCAGATTCCAACAGGGATGGGTTTAGAATTTGTTTTGTTTAGGCTGTATTGTGAACATAGTAAACTTGTACATCTCAAGCCCATAAACTGGAACACAAACATTACCAGAAACTGTCCCAGTTTTTGAGATGTGGCTGGTACATTTTAGACATGCGCACTAGCCAGACATACAAGAGAGGAAAGTATTCACAAAAATGTGTATACTAGGAAAAGTGGTAAATGGAAATGTATTATATTACGGGAAAACACTTATAGAAATGTGTATATATTTTAAAAAATGTGCAGAATTGTGTCTCACAATAAGTATACTTGGAGAAAAATGCATGAGAATATGTATTAATTTTTATTTGGTCTTGAAGCAAATCTGCATTGTAGAATGAACTGAATGCGATGAAAATGAGAAACTAAACAGAACTAAATGTGATAGAGTCATCCGTGTCTACACTCCAAGAAAACAGTTTCTTGTCTACACATCTGCAAGTCTGTCAATGAGACTCAAGTGAGAAAAAACAGGGAGGGACAGATGAATCTCATGTAATCAGCTATAGCAACAAAATTCTGCCCATTTTCTTTTTCTGTTTTTCTGATTTAAAAGCTGAAGAGGTGTGACTTTGGTTTGATTTACTGCACTGCACTTCATTTTCTGCAGCTTTAGAGACAATATTCATTCATTCATTCATTCATTCATTCATTCATTCATTCATTCATTCATTCCAGTAAATGTTGTCAGAAATGGCAATGAAAATGTAATTGTAAGACCATCATGACCTTGATTTCTTTATACCTTTGAGAAACAATGTCAAGAGAGAATATTTTGACTAAAGACAGCATGGGGGTGGTGGTTTCTTTGTGTTCTCTAAAGCATATATATTTTGATGTGTTTGCTACTAGTGTAATCCAATGCAATCCTACTAACCTCTATGGCATGGAGACTTTTACTTCATGTTTTTATGATGTTGAAATATATTGTGCTTCCTTCCATAAAAGAAGGGGAAAAAGAAAAGTGACTTGTCTATCTCTTCCCTTCCCTTTTAAAGGAATTACTTATCACCTTCCCATGTGACCAAAATAAGTTCGGCACTTTGAAACAAACCTTTAAATACTAACTAAAAGCAGGAACAGACTCCCTGCTGCAAGGAGCTGGTGGTCAACAGACTCTACTCCTTCCTAGACATGCATGGAAAGGAGAGGAGGGGACATTAACTGCTTACATACATTTTAGTTCTCCAAAGCAAAAATTAACATAGCACTCAGGGATTTCCTATGTGCCCTTTAGCTAGGATAGGGGAATTTTATTTGGTTTACTATTGATATGAGAGTTCCCAAAATTTACAAACTTGAGATTTAGTTCAAATGTGGAAGGGACAGAAACTTACAAAGTCAGCACTGACTGCATTTGCACTGCTTACCTCTGAAAATCAGGTTTTGAATCCTTATGCACTCAAGCATTCTTGTGCTAAGTTAGGACTGGCAACTCCTTTTTCCACCAGGATTGGAGTTTAATAGCGCCGTGGCAGGTAGGCGTAACATTATGATGCCTATTGAATACAAAGGGTTGAGAAATTCACTCAGTTTGTTTAAAATAAAGAGCTACCAACATCTGCAAATTTCTTCATTAAAAAAAAAATCAGGACTGAAAAGGTTTGAAAGTGGAAGAGACTTCCAGATTAATTCTTCTCTACTCTGATCTTTGCTGAATTTGAATTTTGACAGTAATTAAGGATTCAGCTGCAGGTCCAGTGCTCTCTGGAAAAGAAAATGTATGCAGACAAAATGAAACAGATGCAAAAAGTAATTTATAAACATAGCATGGTTTGTATGTAACCAGTAGAGATTTTCTGTGTATACCAAGCCATCAGTTTCCTTACCTTCTGGACAGACAGCTTGACACTCCAGATGGTTCTGGGTCTTGTCAACTGGTTCGTTTATTACATCAGCCAGGGAGGCTTTATTCTAAAGCATCTGGGTGGTATAGTTTTAGGCCCTTCAAGGTTATTGCAATTAAATTCTCTTATTTAGGATTTGTATTAGCATGTGCTGATTCATTAAACATGGTCCTATGCGTGTGAAAAAAACAGAATATTCATCTGGGATATTCCATGTGCTTGATATCTCAAGCATAGGGCTGGGATGCCAGGGATCTGTAGCTCTAATCATTCTAGTGCTGTGCTTGTGTGAACATTGCATACAGAGAGGCTAAGAGCTGATTTTAAATACACACATAGAATGCCAGATGGATCAGGTCTTCTATTTCAACTGGAAACCATTTAAATTAGGTGTCAGGGGGCCCACCAAGTTAGGATCTTCTGCTACAGTAGTTAGATTGCTTAGCTGATTACCTGATCTGTTGCTCTGCTGTTTGGTTATTGGATAGGGAAGGCAGGTCAGAGCCTGGGAACCAAAGTTATTTTAGAAAGGCGGTACAGGCTGGTGTTGTGTGGGAAAGAATGTGAACTTGAACTTGAGAAGGGGAACCAGGAGTTTTTAAAACTGAAACCTGTGCTGCACCTTCAGTTCTCACAAAGGCCATGTCTCTGTGCTTTATCTCACCTCTAATAAAACCTTTCCAGATTCAGCCATGAAGCCTGGTCATTGAGTTAGATTAAGACAGGAACATTACATTAGGCCTTAGATGCACCAGTCAGAATGTGTAAAGTTATGTTAACCTTAGGGTCACTATGGCCATTTCCGCACTACAACGTTATAATGCTATTATTCCATTTTCAACATGCTGTGGAATCCTTGGGTTTGCAGTTTAGGGAGGAGCCTTTCAAATTCTCAGCCAGAGAGCTCTTTGGTCTCAGGAAACTACAAACCCCAGAATGCCATAGGATGTTGAAAGTGGAATAATAGCACTATAACAATGTAGTACGGAAATGGCCTAAAACTCAGAAATGACTTGAAGACACACAGCAACGACAACAACAACAACAACAACAGCCACCACCAGTGGAGTAGCTAGAGCTTTTGCTGCCTGGGAGTGGTCCCTGAGTTTGCTGCCCTTCTCAGGGGAGGGAAGACCTATCCAAAATACCAATTGGGCCCTGGGCATTCATGCTTAGAGGGGGTGCTCTGCACATGCTCAGAGACATGCCAGCATTCCTGCAGTGGTTAGCACCCTTTGTCTTTCTCTCTCCCCCCTTTGGAGGGTCAGCTGGGCTGGGTTCATCCCCAGTCTCAGAGGTGGGGAGGGAAGGTGGGTGCGTCTCTCCTGTCTCCTCTCCTCCTCCTCTGCCTGACCCAGAGGTCTGCCGGTGTTGCATTGCTGCTTTAGCTGGAAACAGGTTTGACTCCAGATTGGGAGGGAGAGAGGGGAGAGGGGAGGAAAGGGCAGCCGTCTTTCCTGGGGTGGCATACCCCTCCAGCAGACCTCTCCAGGAGGCTCCAGTGCCCATTCTCGTCACTGGACATCTGCCAGCATGTGAAGGGTGGCCTGGCGCCACCCTCCAAAAACATGCCACTTGGGGTGCCCGCCTCCCCTCGGTACGCCACTGACGACAACAACAACAACAACACATAGCTGAAGATCACAAAACCTCTCAGGAAGGAAGGGGTGAAAGAAGGAAGGAGCAAATCAATAAATGAAAGATGCACATGAAAGCTCCAGACTACAACCTATATCAATTTCCCCATAACTGGTGCTCCTTGTGGCTGCTTAATTCTGATGACACTAACAAAGGTGATCTACTTGCCCATCACTTAGTTGATTGTAGTTTACATACAACTATATTTCTGATTTGGACCCAGATGCTCATCAGCAGTGCCACACAGTGCTTGGACACAAGTAAATTCTGTTGTACCAGCAAAATGCAAGCCAATACAATAGCTATTTTTATGGTCCATTGAGGAGGCCATCAAGGATATCAAGATAATTGAACAGCAGGCACCATATCTATCAGTGTAAAAACACCTATCATCTATAGCATCCAACTATGCAATAGTATCCAGCTTTGTCAAGACTACATAGCACTCTGCACACACAGTTGCGTTTGTATAGGATCTACTTCCTTGTGTATGTCCATCCTGTGTATCTACAAACATTCACAGTGACGGTGAGATTAAACGTATGTCTTTCCCATCTGACAGCCATCCAAACTAGAGGAAGGGTGAAGATTAGAAGGAAGAGGCCAACCATTACTACAGTTAAGCTATTTGTCAAGATACTGGGAACTGCAAAGTCAGAATCTGTCTTCCACATGAAAGGCCCTAAGAAGTCCAGGGGAATGAAGGCATGAAAATCCTAAAATAGAGAATGCAGATACCAGATTTCCTGCTTTGCTGCATATACCATTCTCTGAGGGACAAGTGCATGGAATTCACCCTAAATAAGGGTATTGTATGCAGCAGTCAGAGTGTTAGAGAAGACACAGGTTCAAAATCCCACTCAACCATGGAGCTCAGTGGATGATAAGCCACTACATCTTTCAACCTGACCTACCTATGGTTTCATGGATAATATTGTAGGGGAAGAATCCTGAGCCATCCTGAGTTCCTTCGAAGAAAGGTAGGTTAAATATCTGGGAAATAAATAGTATTATGGTGTCACGTGCCTAAGTGGGGATCTTTCTTACTCATTTGGGAAAGGTCCACATGATTCAAGGTATATATGACTTATGGAATCAATGATTAAACCAACATAGAGCGATTCTGAAGTAGCTACACAAGGCGACTTAACAGATGATCACCTTGCCTTATAGAAATAAATGATAATACTTTTCCTCGTATGTTTTTTTTTCTCTGAATTGCTATTGAATAGTGACAGTACCTTAATTTTATGGATTCCTTTCCCTTCCTTTCTTTTTTTTTTTTTTTACAAATTATAGTATAAGGTAAGAATATCAGCATGGCTACAGTCCTGTACTAAGGTATACATACTACTGGTGCTACTGTGTTTCAGCATTCATATCACTAGATGCCGCATTGCAGGGAATGTTTCTTTGTTATTCATTAGGCACAATCGGTTATACATTGTAATGTATATTAGGAAATGTGCTTATAAATGTCAAATGAACTTAATTGTACTGAATGTTCCAAGGGAAGTAATAATGGAGGGAATGGAAGTGTTTCCAGTTTGCTGTCTACATTTCTCTATTTAAACTGGATTTTGAGGGTGAGTGGGAATAGGGAGATAACCTCCAGTCTATCTGCCATAATACTGTGGAAAGGTTCTATATCTCCAGTGATTAAGTTGACATATGGGGGACTTCTGATGCTACAAGGTGTAAACTGTCAAGATGAAATCAGTAGCTTCCCCATAGAAGAATTTTTAGGCTGCTTATTTTTCATTATTTCCATTTCAGAAAACGCACCTCTTGTCTTTTGAGATATATTTCTAATTCCCCTGGAAAAGAGGAACTTATGCTACATGTTATGTAAGAACAGTAAATATGAAATACTATGGTCCTAAAAAAATTGTCCTGGAAGTTAAACTCTAAAAATGAGGCATGATTAAGCATAAATGAAGCTTTTGGAAACAACTGTGTGAAGCTTCCCTCACTTCTTTTCTTTCTTGGCATCAGGAGATACTGCTTCAAGGTACTGCTTCAATTTTCTAGTAGAAAAAATAAGGGATGAAGGAATCCTTTGGGGACTGTTTTAGGAACCACTGCCATATTTTGACTGAAGAGGCTGTGCCTCCAAGAACTTCACCACCCTGAGTAGTTTCTTTGAGGTCTCTTAATACTCAATTCCCAACAAGGCTGTTGGTTTACCGCAATCAAGAATGGAAACAACGGAGAGTCTTGGAACACACAATTTCTTAGTACTTCTCCCTCACTTTCTCCCATGGTTATTCTTTTCATCTTAGGAGAATGAATATCTCAGGATGGATTGGCTGCACAGGCCCCTACAGGAGAGGCTGTTCAAGAATATTGAACTAGTGGACACAAACGCCTTTTTCGCATGGCAGATGCCATGCGAAAGGGCCCCTCGAGCATCACGTGAATGTGAAGAACTGTCCACACAATACACTCACAATCACGCGACGCTCCAGGGTCTGGCAGGTGCCACTCATGCACTTTTTCATTTTCGGCTTTCAGCCCAAAATGGTGCACGATCGTGCATCGCTCCAGGGCCCTGCACACACTTGCCATGCCTGCAGAGCTCCAGAACCGTGGAGCTCATGCTTCCTGCCCCAGCACAGCCTGGGAAACTCACTGGCTGCACTGCAGAAGGAAGAGGTGGGGCTCTCATGCAAGCAGCCGGCAGCTACGGAGCTGAAGCAACTGGGACGCAAGAGCCTCTCGCTGGAGGCTACTCGTGCGATCCCCGCACCCCAGCTCCACAAAAAGGTAAACTGCGGAAAGGGCCATAAATGTGTATATCCTAGTTGTTTCCCCACTGCCTATCCCAAGCCAAAGATACCTGGGAGGAGGCATCTTTTGGGCTCTCAGTCTCAAGGTGGGATCTTCTCTTTTTTTGGAGTGTGCATATAGGAACATTGGAGTGAGTGGAACCTGAGGCAGGAGGACCAGAGGGCAAGAAGAATGCAGAAGAGTGAACAGAACACACATGAAATGTTGACTGGCTCTTAAACATGTACATGATCAGCTGGGTTCTAGGAGACAGTATGGGCCACATTCCAATAGGTGAGGTGTTCTGATATGTGTGGGATCTCCCACATCCTTAATTTGGAAAAAAAAAACTTATTTTTTTCCTGTAGAATAGTATCATACTAACTTTGTCCTGCTGAAAATAACAGTCTTATTCCTGTAAAGCCAGATGGATGGTCACTATAATCTCAGCTCTAAACATATGCCCCAGTCCATATGGTGGGATCCCTGGTATAATAATTTCACAAGGATAGTAATGTAGCTTTGTGATATGTGATTGTGCAAAGGTCCACTGGCTAATACATTGTACCCCTCCCTAAGTCATTATTTGCTAGTATAACAAGTCTTTAGATTAGCCCACAAAATATTATCCCTTCATTATGCAAAAGCTATTTGTTGCCATAGATATTGCCATGGCACCCATCTCCCTAGATCCACTAACTCTTCTGTTGAGTTTCATCCAGATTACACAGAAGAAAAATATACTCTGAGATCACTGTATGCTGGCATAGTTACTAACAAGGTTTTCATTGAATACCAAATGGAGAGTGGGATTCAGTGATAAAATCTATTTTTATTTGTTTGTTTATATAATTATTTTATATGCTACTTTTTTCCTGGCATAGGATTCAAGGCATCTCACAGCCATCTAAAACAAAATACATTTTAAAAAACTATTAATGTAGAAGTTAAAAGAGATTTAATTCAGAATTCTATTTAAAACACACAAGTTAAAAATTTAAGACCATTTCAAAAGCATGATCAAAACATAATAAAATAGTAACACAATACCACCTCTTAAAAGCTTCATCTGCTACTAAAGATGAAACATCGGATGGCTGCCTAAATAGAAAGGTTTTTGCCAGCTGATAGAAAGATAACAGAGAAGGTCAAACCTTCCCAGGATCCATTAATGGTGCTTACATCTTGAAGTCAAGAGTTTCCCTTGAAATTTCTCACATGGTAAAAGCCAGGAATGCACTGTGGCTCTGAATCTACTGGCTGGATGCTTACACTAAATGAGGAAAATAAAAGAGATGGCCAGTGGTCAGTTAATTAGCTGTTGCTGCTGATACGTACATTCTCAGAGCTTGGAAGTAACCTGTTAAAAGCAGAACAGTTACTCCTAATGCATTACTTTCCTGAATAACAACTGCTAACATCTAATGCTCATGTTTTAATGTTAATAATAAAACATTCCAATACTTGGTATAGTGATTAACATCAATCATTATACTACAGATGATACTGATTGGGATTTCTTTGTTGGTCACTCTGAGCCCTTAAAAAAAACCCTAACTGTAACTTTAAAAAAAACTGTGATGAGTGATTTGAACAACTTCATCAGGTCCAGGGACCAAATCCCTCTCCTCCAGAACTCAACAAAGGGTACACTCAGCCACTTCTCTATCACCAAACTTGTTTTTCCTTGTTTAAAACCAAAATACCAACCACAAAAACCTCTGGGAATCTTATTGTACTGGAAGCACAAACTTGCATGTATAGAAGGCAAAGGGGTGTTCTAAGAACCTTGCTTCTTGTGGAATTTCCACCAAAAAATGACCTGTGTTTACAATCCTAATTGACCAATATTAGTACTTTAATGCTACTTTGTCATGGTTGCTATAACTGAGGTCCTTTTCTCACCTTACCTCGTCACGGTAGCGGGAAGCGGTGCTCGCGCGAGCAGCCACTCACTGCTCACGACAGCCCTTCTGCCTCCTGCATCGGCTTCCTTGTAGTGTGACCATCATGCTAGCGCCCTGCCCCTTCCTTCCGCAGCGCAGCCTGGGAGCTGTAGGCTGCACTGGGGGAAGGAAGCGCGACCAGCCCGGCTCACTGAAGCACCGCACGCAGGTAAATGCACGAGGGGCTGCAAGCATTGCGCAAGCGCGCAGTATTTTCGGCTTACAGCCAAAAATAAAAAATGCGCGCACACCCCACTTTAGCCTCATGAGTGTCGCACGAGTGGGATTGCGTCGTACGGAGTGACGCTCCCATTCACGCGATGCTCAAGGGGTGCTCGCACAAAAAAAAGACATGCGAAAAGGGCCTGAGTAGTGTGTGTGTGGGGGGGAATCCAGGAGGTTTCCTGGAGCTCTGTTAGCTGCACAGAGAAGGTGTTCATCTCCATCATGACTTGCTTGTTGGTTTTAAAGAAATAAAAAAAAAGACAAGTTTTCACAGCTATGGCAAATCTTGCAGGGTGGCTCCAGGGTTTATCCTTCAGGCATGCCTGCTGACTGTTTTTTTTTTTTAATGTTTATTGAAATCTGAATTCAATGTTTCATCCATCATACAGTGAGATCCATTGATTCAGTAACTGTCCTTGTTGCTACTGCTGGTGTTATGTGCATCCAACTTGAGTCCAAGTTACAGCATTCCATCTCATAAAATTTTCTTGGCAAAATTTTTTCAGAGAAGATTTGCTATTGCCTTCTTCTGAGGTCAAGACATGGTGACTTGCCCAGGGTCAGCCAGTAGGCCGTACAACCCCACACTTTGGTATGATTTAATTGCCAAATATTAATTGACATAAAATATAAATTATACTCTGCTATGGCTGCACGGCCATGCTGACTAAGAGGAAAAGCTGGCTGAACACATACATTGCAAAACCAGGTCAGGAAAGACCTTGAGGCATAGCCAGGTCATAGTCAGGAAATCACGAGGAAACTCCAGTAATAATGAACTTACAGTTAGCCTTCAATGACTCAACCTTAGAGACAATAGTGTCTGCAATGTTCCCACAGGACAGCTGATTGTCTTAGCTCCTCTTCCTCTGAACAACAAATTTCCCTTTTGTCCCCATACCTGTCCATCAATCAAGAGCTATCACAATTCCCATTAGTTCTTTCTCATCTAACAGTAAGACCATTAGTCCATTCCATATCCCATTGTCTATTCTCTGGACTCCACTGTTTACTCTGCCAGAGATCTATTAGCACCTTCACCCTTAAGGCAGAAAAAGAGTATTTAAACTCCTGTTTTGGCTAACCAACTCCCAGTACACTGGTTGCTGGTCACCATTCTGTCACTCTGATTCCTGTTTGTGCATTGTCCTTAGACTCCGTGTCTAAGCCACATCACTTCTTATTCATTGCTTTATGGATTGGTAAATATCACCCAGTTCACCCCAAAAACTCCACTATCCAAAACTTTCCTCCTTTTTTGTTCAGTTATCCTCGTGCAATTGCAAGACTGTTTGGATTGTGTGTGTGTGGTTGTTAATTCCCCCAATAAAACAAATAAGCTTACTTTTAGATCTCTGTCTGGTTCTTCCTTGCAATCGTACCAGTAGACATAAGTGTAAAAGATCTCATAAGTTTACTCCCCTCTTGCAGGCCTCTTCTTTGAGCTAATATTGTCCACTATTTCATGGAGGCACTGACATTGTGGGTGGACTCCTGAGTGACCCAGGATTTGGGATAACATGGTTTCATAGCTGACCAGAGATTTGAACCCTGGTCTCCAGCAGTCTAGTCCAATTGCACCACATGGGTTCTAGTAAACCAATTACTGAATGTTAAGGCAATAGTTATATAAATCTCATCAATTTAATGGGTCTATTTTATTTGGGACTGATAGCCGGATTTAGGATATTGTATTATTTTACTAAAATATCTGTGAGAAACAGTGACATGTCACATGTAAAATTTAAGTACCACAAAGTGCATTATTTTCAGTAATATTTCCATGCTCTGCATCTTATCCTCCTCTTTTCTCTCTTTTTGCTAGATAAGGTCTAAGCTTGACTAAAGCCCTTTTCAGTCCAGCCATCTATGGACCAACGTGAGCCCCCTTATGTTAATTGGTGATCTTAGTGTGTCGCTTCTAACACTGGACCCAGTTTGGCTCATATTAAAAGATGAAATCTTAAAATCTTTTCCTGGCAAAATTTGATAGTGTCACACAGACATGATGAACATAATTTGACATGACTTATTCTTTGCTACTCACATTGCTGTCAATACTGGAATTTTGAAGAGATTTCTTTCAACCTGGATTTCCTGGGAGTTTTTCACTACTTCTTTGTTATACCTTCTTCAAAAGTTAGCTTATATTTTATGGATGATAGATGAACTGGAGATCAAAGAGCCTTAGATATATTAAGGAGGAAAATGTGTATAAAAATTCAAATATCCAAAAACTGGAACACATATAATGAGCATCTCATTACTATTACAGGATTATGAAAAAAAAAATGTTAGTATGAAGGTAGAAACAGAAGAAGACGGGTCCAAAGCTATCTTAGTGTAGGTAATTAATTAATTCTGACATATTATCAAGATAAGTACGTGAAGAAGAATATCTCTTTACAAACAATAAAGAATCATGACTTTAGTTAACTTGATGGTTAATTGTTACTCACTAGAGATGTAGTTATGGGTGCACAAAATTAGGGTACTGTTTCCCCAAATAAGAATTCTGACATTCTACATGAAGTTTTTCTTCATTGCTCAAATTTCTTGTGTTGCAGTAACTTAAAATTCAGATATATATAAAAATAGAGTTTAGGCATCCAAAAAAGGGGGCAGGTAAAGTTTCCAAAGGAATGCAAACACAGCAAATACAAGAATTCTGAGTGTGAGCAATATTTGTGTCTCACTGTCTGCAAAGGTAAAAACTGGAAGAGAGATAGAAAGCTTGCATTGGGGGGCAGAATACAATGGCTTCCTTTCCCTTCTTCTCCTCATTTCCTACACCACTGTTTTGCACTTAACAAACCAAAGCCTGGACTGTATGTAGGTATGAATTTCTGAAAGATAGGCTTGCTTTTAAGTGCAAGGTTCCATTTGCACAAGTGAAACTGGGTATTGTGAAGAGGTTCCTGGAATTCCTGTCCATACTCAGGAATGATAAGAAGGAAAGAAGAGTAAGAAGAAAAGGAATTCAGTCTTCCTTGGATGATCAAAGTCCTCTTCTGCTCAGAGTTCTAGAAAACAGAAGATCCAAAGGATGATAAAAAGAGGAAATAAAATAGGAAAAATGGAAGCAAGTCTGACAGGTGGGAGATATTTTTGCCTTTACAGATAACAAATAGGAGTGCTTGCAATAAGAGGGAGGGTTGCAGTGATTTACTTCTATATCATTGATGAGCCTCTGAGACCTTGGCCCTTTTCGCACCTACCTTCATCGTGGCAGTGGGGAGCGGTGCTTGCACAAGCAGCCACTTGAGCGAGCTGCTCACGACAGCCCCTCCGCCTCCCGCATTGGCTTCCTCCTAGCGCAATCATCACACGAGCGCCCCTTCCTTCCTTCCGCAGCACAGTCTGGGAGCTGTAGGCTGTGCTGGGGGAGGAGGCGCTACTGGCTCACCTGGGACGACGCACTGCATGCAGGTAAGTGTGCGAGGCCGTCGTGAGCATTGCGCGAGCGCGCATTATTTTCGGCTTAGAGTTGAAAATAAAAAAATGTGTGCTCGCCCCACTTGAGCCTCATGAGCGTCGCACGAGTGGGAGCACATCGTACAGAGTGACGCTCCCACTCACGTGACGGTCAAGGGGCTCTCGCGCAAAAAAAAAGGTATGTGAAAAGGGTCCTTGATGGGAAGATCCTATACACAACTCTGCCAGTCCAGAAACATGCTGATGTGGACAGAGAAGTGAAGGAAGCTCATTATTCGGTAAAGAAGAAAAGAACAAAATTTTTCTATGAGGTTAGGCAGAAGGTGCTCACCTGCAACTAAAAAACAAATTTGGGCTTATCTAGAAATGTAATAATTAAAAGTAAAAATGTCCTGGAAATATTGAGACCTTCTAGTGGATTTTGTTCCCATTTTACTTGCATAGCCATGGTTTTTCATCCAAATTCCTTTGTGAAATATTCTGAATTTCTCCTCCCCCTCCCCTTTTTCCTTTCTCCTCTGTCTCCAACTGATCACAGGTCATATCTAGGCTCAGGTAATGTTTCAGAAGTTCACTCTCACTAATTTCCATTGAGCCTTTTTAAATTATTATCCAGAAATTACAGTCAAAGGGCAGTTACAGGGCTCTACCAACATTACACTAGTTAAGCACTAGGATCATTTTCTTTTATTGCTAACATTCCTCTTTCCCTCATTGGCTCTCTGTTGAAGCTGGATCCTGAAAAACATTGTTATGTTTCCTGGTGTTCACCATCTTAGCTAATTCCACAAATAACCATGGAGAGGTACATTTCATTTTGGGAAGTAATGGGTTAATTGAAATGGACCTGGGGAGTGAAAATGAACTCCTTGATAATTCTGGGAGTCCTTGGCAATACTTCAGGATGGGAAAGATGTCATGTAGATCTCAAAAACAAAATTAAATTAAATTAAATTAAATTAAATTTGGGAAAGAACACACTCAAAATCAGGAACTTTTGATTTCGCCCCCCCCCCCCGGATCTGCACAGGCTTTTACTAGCTGGATTTGTGTGCACAGAGAATCAATAGTGATCTAGCCTACACTTAATAAATTGCATTAAAATTTTGACTGGTTTTACCCAAATCTGAATGTATACCTTTTCCGTTTTCAAATCTCTTTATTAGGTGATATAACAATGAAACCATGTTTAATATTCATGAATGTATACCTTTTGAGCACTGGGTGGAGAATTAAGAGGAACTTCTCAGTACAAGTATACTATCTGTTGATGGGGGAGCAGAATGGAGTTTCTACTTTTTCATTCTTGCTCAGTCACAAAAATCATTGGGACCAACATAACAATTAAGATGTCATATGATGGCAATTACATTAGGGCCCCACATATACTATGAATTCAAGTGCGAATTAAATCGCTTAAGGAATTAAAGCATTCTTAAAACACATTTGCGTGTAAGTCAAGTCTTAATTCATATATTGAATTATTTATTAATATGACAATTTCAGCTTACTGCACTTTGGCTCATTTATGAGAGCTATCATGCATTGAATCTGAGCACGTTAACGCCCCACTCATTCATGCAGGCAATCTGGCTTATCATCTGTTAATTACCCACTTTACTCTTGGCTTCAGCAAAACCGATCTTCACATGCTTTGGCACCAGTTGAAAGCACATTGCTTGATGACTCAAAACTCATTACATCAAATGTGTTTGAGGTTCTATGTAATACACACAGGCAAGACATCATTTTAAGAACATCAGAACAGATGTGCTCCATCAGGCCTGTTTAATCCAATATTTTCCACAGTGGTCAACCATTTGCCTATGGGAAGCCAATGAATAGGGTTTGAGTGCACTAGCACCTTCTGCTTCATGCTCCCTAGCAGCTAGTAATTAGAGGCATAGTGCCTCCAACCCTGGAGTGAATATACAACCATAATCATAGCATCCACCAATAGATTTATCCTCTATGAATTTGTCTAATCTCCTATTTAAAGTCATCCACATTGGTAGCCATTACAATGTATTACGGAATTCCATAGTTTCCCTATGAGTAACATGAAGATATATTTTCTTATATCTGCCTTGATTTCCCTTCCTCCTTTCAATGTCATTGAATAGCTTTGGCTTTTAGTATTAAGATGCAGTGACAGATATACATATTCTTGTTTCCAACTGCTTCTAAGAAAGCCTAGATTCTCACCTTCAGAAGATTGGTATCCATTTACTTGGGAGCTAGGCTTCACCAAACTCAGTAAGATTTCCTTCTAAGTAAATATTCATTGGATTGGCTCCCTGGGAAACAATGGCAAAAGGCTTACCTTTGTTTGTCTAGTGCTTCTGGTTATCCAGATTCATTGTGCATTCCACTTCATGTCAGTTAAACCCATTTAAAGAACAGTCCCTTTCATCTCGACATCAAGGTCAGCTTGTGTTTTACTATGGGACATGTGTCTGAGGATTTAAGAGGAGAGTAATGAACTTGCATTTCCTGCAGGAGGCTCTTGTTATAGCAAACATGTCAGAATGATAGCGAAGCAATAGGATGCCATGACTGGCTAACACTGTGCTGAAACATTTAGATATAAAGCAGCAGTAGTGGCTCCAATAATACCAGACTCTTGTAAGTCCATTTCTTGCCATTCAGCTGCAGATTTCCAAACTGTTAGCTTCTGTGGCTAAGCAGATACTAAAGATGTCAGGGTTGGCAGGAATTGGCTCCTCTGAGCATGAGCAGAGTGCAATCTGTGAAGCAAGGCTTTGCCGCAGCAGAGGGTCCCATTGAAGCAGAAAAAATTCCAGAGGCTCATTAAGTAAGACTTAGATGCTGAATTTATTGCTGCACTCTAAGATAAGGCTTAGCAAAAACATGCTAGCATTCCAGCAATTAGACGAAGAGGAATAACAGAAGATAATGGAGAAAAATCGGGCAGCATCTCCCCTTACAATCAATATACTGCCAATGGCATGGCAGGTCCAGCTAGGACATCTAACTGGCAGCTGGTCAAGGCAAACACCAGCCTTTTTATGCTACCTTGTCACCCTGGAACAAGTGGGGTGACCCAATCAGTGCTCTGGCGTGTGGCCTTCTCTAATACACAAGACATAGCCATAACAATCCTGCTGGCCTTGCACCTGGCTGTCTGGCCACACCGCCTCTTCCCTTTGCCATCCACTCATAGGAAAACTTTGCCTGCCCAGCAACGACCTTGACAAAAGAAAACCCAGCTCTTGTGGAATTAGATGGAGTGTGTCCAGCCTCTTTGGTGGCTTTACTGGTTAGAATTTCAGAGGGTCTTTCCACACTACATTGTTATAGTGCTATTATTCCACTTTCAAAATCCTATGGAATCCTGGGGTTTGCAGTTTATGGAGGGACTTTTAGAATTCTCAGCCAGAGAGCTCTTTGGCCTCAGTAAACTACAAACCCCAGAATTCCACATGAAAGTGGAATAATAACAGTATAATAGTGTAGTGTGGAAACACCCACAATATGACATGGCATAAAGTAAGTTATCAGGCAGCCTGGTTACTGTTCAAAGCTACTATTCCACCACAATGGGATACTGGGATGAAGTTGATGGGAGTGACAGATGACACAAGCCCATAATGACACAAAGACCACAACCCCTTTTGCAATGTGGTCACAAAGCAGGTGTGGCTCAGCTGGGATTCTGAAGATGTACCCTAAGGTCCCTTGTGGAGATTCTCCAGATAAATAAATTTGTTTATCTATTCCTATGGGACTTTCTCAATGCTTTCGACACCTGTAGTGGTAGAATTATGGAACAATTCAATTCAGCACTGGGGGAATATTCCTCTATAGATGTAGTGAATACTGTAGTGCCATTGTGCTATGAGCAACTCAGTATCCCCACATTATTGACATTGGTCACTCCTGTATGTAAAATCCCATCCTAGACCCATCAGCAGGTGACTAACCTTTCTTTTCAAGGAATAAACACTAGAATTAGGGGAGGTCAAGTGGGGATGTTGATGATAGCAATGCCAAAACACTAGTACAGGCCTTGTGTGTAGTCTGGGAAGAAATCAGGCAGAGAACATTTCCTTTCGGTCATGCACAGAAGCTTCATCAAAAAAAAAAACCTGGTGCAAGTGATTGGCTCCCAGGCTGGAGGCATGCCAGGAGTTCAATTGTTCTCAGGTGACTAACTCTCAGAGCTTGGACCATATTTTCAGGGGGAGGAATCTCAGAGTAACAGTACTTCCTTGAAAATCATGTGGGTGTGTATTCTCTCATTTCTTAGACTTGGCTTATACTGCAATAATGTATTCTGTGTGACTGTGGTGAATGTTTAGTGTATCATGGCTAATAGCATCACCACTGGCTACTCTTTAAAATATCACTTCTGTGATATTGCCAGAACCAGTCTATCTCTCCTACAGCGCCCCAGGAGTATGAGTGAGTTTTTGAGGCCTTTTTCATCTGAAAAGATATGGCTGATTGTAGGGTATGCAGGAGCTGGACAAGCACTGGAGGCTGCAAAAATAATTCTGAGGGACCCATTGTGGTCTATACTTTGACCATCCAAAACCTTTTAAAAATATCTTGTTTCTTTTTGACACTTTCAAAGCATTTTTCAGTATGGGTTGAATTGACAGATACCCTTTAAATTTGAAGACAGATTCTGCAAAAAGTGTTTTCATTTCAAAGCTGGATATTATTTTCAGATGGATTTTGAAGAATATTGCATTGTACTAGGATAAATATAATTTATTATTTATGACACTTTATTTCTTTTTTATTCAAAGTTCTTCATCTTCCTGTTTTTGAAGAATTTTAAATAAAGGCTAATAATATTTTAATATCCTTTCTTAGCAAAGTGCCCTATATAGCTAGTCACATCCCTTCACTTTCTCTTCCTGTAGAATAAAAACATGTTCCTGTAACAAGTTTTGCTTATTCTTCTTTATATAATAGGGTCAAACTTACCCATACAATGAAAGCTCTGCTTGTGGGCTGAAGGAGAGTACCAGCCTAAGCCATTTTGCTTAGGCTACCTACTTTAACCTATCTTGCTCAGTCCAGTGCTTACAAGCCTATTCATACTTCAAATCCTGCTTTCCAGTGTCTGCAGTCATGGGGTCTACTTAAGTATGTAAGATACATATAAATGCACCCTTAGGACAGATCCACCGAACACAACACTGGAAAATGAAATTCCATGATGAAGACATCTCATGTGTCAAAGGAGGGAGCACTCAGTGGCAACACCCTTAACTAGCCTCTCACACGTCTGTAACAGGCTATGAGCATATATAGATGTGAGGGACAGTGTGAATCCAGGAGGCACTTTACAGTGGACAAAGCATGCAAGGAAGAAGACCGGTATGTATGTCTTGGCAGTGTCTGGCTGCAACATATGCCTTGTGTATGTATTCATTCTCTGTCATATGAATACCCCATGATTAGAAAGGCAGTTTGCAAAGATAGATATATCACTCATGGAAAACAGCATCAAGCCACCACAGAAGAAGACATCGCAAATGGAACTTACATATTACTTGAAGTCAACTCACACATATAACTTTCCAATGGAAATAGTTTAGACATTTTGTTATGAATCACCAGTGGTAATATTCATGCAGTTGTCATAATGATCTTGTATGGAATATAATTTTTTTGTATTCATTAACTAAGCCAGATTGGGTAAATGGTGGCACTAGTCTTCCTTCACACTTGTTGAAGTTAGTAGCAGAAGCAGCAGAAGTTACTGATGCCACTGCAGTATCCAACTAAAGGGTCTAGAAGTTGAGGAAGGAATTTCAGGAGCTCACAGAGTTCTTGAAAGCAGAATTTGGGGATAATGTAGTATGAGAAAACATGACAGTTCCATTATTTTTTAAGGAGTACTGAGTAGGATTTTAATGGAAACTCTTATATCTCACATTTTTAAGGGAGACACTTATATATCACATTTTTCTTTGGCAGTAATATGGTTCATTATCATCAGTGTTCAGAAATATTCCAGTATCCATTTCTACACAGATCTTGATAATAGTGTGGTATATCCAGTTATGGATGACTTTTATGGATGATTTCATCAAAAGCCATATGCTCCCTAAGTAGAAAAGCACCCAGAGGGAAATGAAACAATCCACAATGTAAAGAGCGCTAGATCTGTAGCCATTTAGTATTTACTTCCCAATACATACTGGATTAGTGAACAAACATAACTTCTGGGAAGCTAGCAAAGGAAAGCCTAATGCAGGGTTATGAATTATACAACCCCCTACTTGTTATTGGATTGCATGTCCCAGCAGCCATCATCTGCCATAGCCAATGGTGAGGATGCTGAGAGTTGTGACCATCAATACCAGAGGGCTGCATGATTCTTATCCCAGCCCTAAATCCAACTGTTTTTTCTAACTTGAGTAGACCCATCGAATCAATGGAATTTGTATAAATATTAACCTACCAAATTCCTAACAGGACTTAGTTGGAACTAACATTTGAACTTAAGCCAAAATATTTACTATAAGGCAGAAGAAGACATAGCTCACCATCCTTAGTGATGGCAAAAAAATCACCAGTGGCAAAAATAAAGACTCTTCATCGTATACAATTATCACTATGATTCCATTTTAACTGCATGGCAATGTCCTGTGGAATCTTGGAATTTGTAGTTTCTGGCAACACTCAGGCTTTCTGGCTGAGAATTTTAAATTATCCTCCATAAAGTGCAAATCCCGGGATATCATAGGATGGAACCATGGCAAGTAGAATCATAGTGCTATAACTCTGTAGCATGAAAGGGTACCAGTAAAAAGGGTTAGACCAGTATTATTTTTCATAAAAGATGCTGATAGAAGATTACAACAATTATTCAGTACTACAACTATTCAATAGTAAGGTAAATGTGGAACGAAGAACAATGGTTGTTGTCATAAGGTCTTGTAATGATTATATATTTTTTCAATAGTCTATTCTTCTGAAAGAGATACAAGAACATGGGCGTGTTCCATAGGAAACAACATTTTTGTAATCAAGAATATATTGCTTGCAAGTCAGTTTTGATCAGGTCTTGAAATGAACTACCATCTAGAGTCAGACACGAAGGATATGTCAGTAGATACTTTCAGCTCCAGCATTCCTTCCCACTAAATGTATGGCTTTTTATAGCTCATACTTAACATTGCTATGTTTGTTGTGTACCCAGTCCCCCTATCCATGTGAATGCCTTCCAAAAAAGTTCCTTCCCCATCCAATTGACACCTGGGGAGCTCTTCAGCATTCACCACTTCTTAATGCCTCTCCTGCAGTTGTGATTTTCTTTGCCCGTTTGTCACCCTTCACTTTTTGTTCATATATCTTTTGCCAAAATGCAAGCAACGACAGAGTAACCATATTGCAGGCAAAAAGGATGCCATCATCAGCCCACATCCCAAGTCCAATGAAGCCTGAAGGTTCCCAAAACAGTTAGCCAACCCTCCATTGGAGAGTGGGAGAGGATTGGTGAATGTTACCTCCAAACTGAACTGAACGGAACAGAACAGAAGGCAGGATTTTGAAGTCTAAATCCAATGGTTAATTGATTTCACTGATTTGGTGGGTCTGACCTACTTGGAAGTAACAATTGCTTTTAGATTTGAGTCTGTGTAACAAACTGCACCCCACCTTTCCATGTTACAGTTGTCAGTGTAAATGGTTTTTGCAGCTGGGCATTGGTAGTTACCAAAATTTCTATCTTTTGCAGTGCAAAACTCCCCCACTTCCCTACTGCATAGAGACAAGGAGCAAGAAACACTATAATCCTTCTTCATAATTTAGCAAAGTTTCCTGTGTCTGCTTTGTTTGTACATATTTTATTGCAGTGACAATTTTGCAGATTAGTGGAGTAGAACTCTTAAGAGCTCCACCAAGCCTTAAGTAAGGAAAAGCTCACACAGTAAAGTTGCAATTACCTTCCTAAACCACAGAATAAGACGACTGTTATAGCATCTACATCCTCCTACCTGTTTCTTGATGCACACTTTTCATGGTATTTTTGCACACTAAATACACTTGGATTTCAACTTTTATTACTCAACAACTGCCCATCATGTTCTTTTTTCTTTTAAGAAAAAGTAAAGCTACATTATCTAAAAAGACCAAGTGCATCAAGTAAACCACTTTGTGGTTTTGATGGTGGGATGAATGAATGGTTAGTTTGAAAAAGAATGTGAAATACTTCAACAGTCTCCAAAAGCCTCCTAATAGTCTAGAATTTTTAGTCCTTTTCACCACCTAATTTCCTCCCATTTCCTAAAAATAGGAGTAATGGCAGAGATGGTCAGAGATGTATTTAAATCTTCTACTCCAGGTCTCAAATCAAATCCCAGGTCTCTACCTTCAAGTCTCAAGTCGAGTTTCAAGCCCTTGAAGATACTTTCTTTTTCTTTTTTTAAATATTTTTATTGACAATAAAAAAACATACAGACATAGATAAAAAAAAATATAAACAAGTATCACATACAGAAATAACAAATAGTAATATTAATATAAACCCCTCATTCTATATAAACCTCTTTCCAGTCCTTTTTCCAGATTTTGGCCACTAAGGACCATTCCTTTTTGACTTTAACCTTATCAATCTTATCATCCATTAATGCAGTCAACAAATCCATTTGAAACATTTCATATAATTTCAATATCCATTGATCCTGCGAATGTATCTCTTGACTTCTCCAGTTGGAAGCATAGACAATTCTTGCGTCCGTCACCATATATAGAAGAATTCTACCATATTGCTTCTGGTACTTTTTATTAGCTCCCACAAACATATTCAACAAATATAGCTCCGGACTAAGTTTCAAATCGATTTCCAATATATTTTTAACTAAATTATGGATCTTCCCCAATATTCCTTTACCCTCTTACACTCCCACCACATATGATACATTGTTCCTAATTTCTTACCACATTTCCAACATCTATTACAATAACTGCTAAACATTCTGGCAATAGTTTGTGGTGTAATATACCATCGATATAACATTTTATAGAAATTTTCTCTCAAATTTACACTTCTCGTGAATTTTACGTTTATATTCCAGGCCTTTCTCCATTCAGCTAACTCAATAGAATATCCCAGATCCCTTGACCATTTAATCATAAAATCCTTAATTATTATCTGTTCAGTTTCTAATTTTAATAATATGTCATATATTTTCCCAATGACGTGATCACCGCCAATTAGGTATTTAATATCTAATTCTTTAAAATCTGTACCCTTCTCCTGGATTCCATCTTCCGCAATATCTTTCTTAAACATTTCATGAAGTATTCTATAATGTAACCAATTCCCTTTAAATCCCAATTCTTTCAATTCATCCAATGTTAACAATTCATCTTTACCCCCTCGTTTACACAGTATTTCTTCATACGTCAAACATTTCCTATTTGTAGTATATAATTCTTTAAAAAAGGCTTCTTGCTCTGAAATCCATCTTGGCTTCTTTAAATAAATTTTTTTTTTGTAAATATTCCACACCTTCAATAAACTCTTTCTGATTATATTTTTATTAAATTCTTTATCTTCTAATGCTTTGTGGTACCATAAGTACCCATGCCAACCAAATTTATTAGATGCACCTTCCAATGTTAATAATCTTACATTTTCTGTACTGATCCAATCCAGGATCCACTTCAAAGCACAAGATCTATAATATAATTTAAGATTGGGTAGCGCCAAACCCTCTCTATCCTTGCTATCCATTAAAATTTTTTCGTTAATCCTCGGCTTCTTCCCTAACCATAAGAAACTTTTAATTTTCTTAGACCACCCTTCAATAATTTTCTCATCTTTCAATACTGGAATAGTCTGAAATATATACAATAATTTAGGGAGAACACTCATCTTGATTACTGCAATACGTCCTAACAAAGAAAGTTTCAATTTTGACCATATGATTAATTTATTTTCTATATTCTTCCATATTGAGATATAATTATTACTCACCAAATCTAAATTTTTGCTTGTAATAAAAATACCTAAATATTTAACTTTATGCCCAATCTTGATATTTGAAATTAATTCCAATTTCTTTTGCACCCCTTTTTCCATATTCTTAGTTAAAATCACTGATTTATTTCTATTCACTTTAAATCCTGCTACCTCTCCAAATTCCTCTAAAATTTTAAATAATTTTGCTATACTTTTAATTGGGTCATTTAATATTATAAGCAAATCGTCAGCAAACACTTTTAATTTATACATTTCCCCTTGAATTTGACATCCCTTTACCTCAGAGTCATCCCTAATTATTCTATTTAATATTTCTAAAGTCAATATAAATAAGAGCGGGGAGATCGGACAACCTTGCCTAGTACCCTTTTCTATTAAGATTCTATTAGATTTTATCCCATTAACAATAATAAACGCACTTTGTTTATTATATATAGAATCTATCCAATTGATAAATTGCTTACCTAAATTAACTTTTCTAATAACTTCCTTCATAAAATTCCAATTAAGATTGTCAAATGCCTTCTCGGCATCTATAAAGATAAGAGCCAATTCTTTTGGGACATATTCATGGTACTCTATTATATTCACTACTAACCTTAAATTCTCACTTATCTGTCGCTTAGGCAAAAAACCAGTTTGGTCCTGATGTATCCATTCACTCAAAAAAAATTTTAATCGATTTGCCAGAATTATAGTAAATATTTTATAATCTGAATTTAACAAAGAAATAGGTCTATAATTATTCACGTCCAATTTATCTTTTCCTTCTTTCGGTATTAATACAATATTTGCTTCTTTCCATGAAGGTGGAATCACCAATATTCCTTCCTGATTAACCAATTCTAAAAAAGGTACCAACAGTTCATTTTCAAAAATTTTGTAGAATAAAGCCATTAATCCATCTGTACCAGGAGCTTTCCCCAATTTTAATTTCTTAATTGCAAAGCTTATCTCTTGAGATGATATTTTTTTATTTAACCCTTTCCTCATAATTTCAGTGATTTCGGGGATATTACCTTTTTCTAAATAATTTTTAATTTTTCCAATTTCCCCAGGGCCTAAATTGTCTTTTGAATATAATTTCATAAAATAATTATGAAAATTAGAGATAATTTCATCTTGATCTGATATTATTCGATCATCAACCCTAATCTGTGTTATATAACTTTTTTCCTTTTTCTTACGTAATTTATATGCTAGCTATTTAGAAGCTTTATTACCAAATTCAAATTCTTTTTGCTTAACATAGTTAGATTTACGTTCGATCTCTTCCAAATTCAACGTGGTTATTTGAGTACGTATTACCTGAATTTCCTTTTGAATTTTTTTATTTGAGGGGTCCATCTTCAATTCTTCTTCTTTCTCTTTAAGAAGTAATTGTAATTTATCTTCTTTATCCTTTTTTTGCTTTTTATGTACATATTCTTTTTTTATCAAAATCCCTCTAATACTTTCAAAGTCAAGTGTCAAGTGTCAAGTCTGGGAGCCAACTTTATATCTCAAACTATATTTCAGAATTTTGGACAGAGTTGCAGAATTGCAGAACAAGGCAACTTCATTTGAGATGAAGTCTAAGCTTCTGGAGATTTGGACATACAGGTAAGGAAATTGTAAAACAAGGCAACTGCAATTGAATTTATTGGGTTCATATGCCTGATGAGCATCATCCTAATTAATTCAAAGCAAAAATGTGCATGTCTATGCACATGTGGATGTTGGTGAATGGCTGTCTCTTTATAAGTACAGCATCCTTAGCCAAGTTCATGTTTTCTAGACACCCCCCCCCCTTGTAACCCCAGTAAGCCAAGTAATTTGTACCATTAATCAAATGTTTAAAAGAAAGAGGGAAAGGCTCTGTCATTATTGAAGTATCTGGAATGGCACATTCATATGTACAAATAACAATTGCATGATTGTGGGGAGGGTGAGTGCATGAGGAATCCAGACTGGGACTTCATAACAGGAGTTACAAAGGCCCTTTCATTGGTTGCCAACATGTTGAAATTCCAGCCCAGATGATGACTTGGCATCTACAGTGCATGAGAGAGAGAAAGAAAGAGAAAGAGAGAGAGAGAGAGAGAGAGGAAGGGAGGGAGACAATTGTGTAATTGCTAATTTAGTCTCCAGTGAACTTGCTCCTTTGGATGCTACACAAAAGAAATACCTGGCATAGAGAACTAGCATTTAGAAGAAAGACATACGCTTATAGCATTGCCCAAATACAAGATTTAAGCAGTAACTAATAAGGAAACCTGAGATGCTTTAACTGCAGTTTGTTGATGATGGGTCATTGCATTTTACAACATACTTTATGGGAAGCATCAAATTGACAAATCATTTGCAAAAATGCTCATCCCTTGTTTCACTCCCTTCCCTCTTAACCTTTCTATTTTACAAGCTGGTTTCAGCAGAATTTTAATTTTCTATGATAATACTCCTTATATCCAACACTTTCATATCTTTTGGTGGTTCAGTTTCAAGGACAGACCAAAGGCATTCTGAGTGCATGCACAAACTTATATGTCCCACCTTGAATGAAATGCAATATTTTTTTGCTTTGTGTTGTTGTTTACCAGCTAAATGTGTGAGAGAAGATTTTAATAATCCTAGAGACTGCGAAAACTCTCTGCAGAATTTATTTTAAAAGTCTACAATTCCAAATTACTATCACTCCCTTCACATATTACAGGAGAAATTAGGCCATCAAAGAACTGCTAGGGAGTAGGATCACACACATGGCTGATAATGATTCTTTTTTTAATTTCATCTATTTATTCATTTGCAATATCTATATAATGCCTTGATACACTGAAATCTCTAGTCAGTTTTCATTAAGGTGTACATGTAATGCTCTCTAAAAACAGTACAAACAGTACAAAAACAGTTTAAAGATAGTAATTTAAAGCACCCCTTAAATTGCTACAAAAACAGAACAGTTATGAATCATTACCAAATAAGGAAGGCTGTGTAAACACAGATGTTTTCATCAGATGAAATTCAAAGCCTGACACAATTTCTGCCATTGAAACCACATGGGGAAGAGTGTTGGCTAGACTTGATTCTAGATGGCCACATGTGGTAATCTGAAAAGAACAAGTTTGTGTAGGAAATTGTTTTGTATTACCTTCTGCCCGATTGAGATACTGAAACAATTGGATGTCCTGATCACACTGGAACCTATACATGACCAGCTGGGATGCAGAGACATTTTATTTGTAGACAGCCATACTAACACATAAACTTCTAGAGCTGGCGCTAAGTAGCAAGGCCCGGCTTCTCAGCATTTACATGGCTCCCTGCTTCTCATGAGTAATGCATGAAAAGAGCTTGTTTTGGCTTTCTTTTAATATGTTGAAGAAGAAGAAGAATCATGGAATCATAGAATCATGGAAACATAGAGTTGGAAGAGACAACAATGGCCATTGAGTCCAACCCCCTGCCTTGCAAAATCATGCTATCCCAAGAAAATGTTTTCTAAATATGGCGTGCAAGTTTGAAACTTGAAATTTGAAGTTTGGTGTTATTGTTGCTCTTATCTGCCCTTCCCAAGCTTGTATTAGCATGGTACAAGGTGAACCACGGAAAAGCAAATTACTATAGGTTGGGTCTAGAGTCTAGTTTTTGCAAAAGAAAGAGCTCCATTCAAAGAAGGTTTTTTTATTATTATTATTATATTTATTTTATATTTTATTTTGAGGATGTATCTCAATATGGCACACCATATTTTCGGGGATCTTGAGGAATTGCCATGGAGAGGAGGAATGGTAAAATCCATTTCCACCTGCCCAGCTGCATGCACCTAAATCTAGAACTAGCTCCAAGTTTCTAGCAACTTATTAGAGAAGTTAAAACAAAGAATAAGCCTGGCTCACCAAGGGATCCTTAACTGGTAGTGAAATCCCCTCCTGATGGGTAGTAGGATGATTCATTGGTCTTGAATTCCTTTAATTCTCTCTCGCTCCCTTTAACATGTCCCTCGGAAACCAATTCATTTCACGTCCAGCCTCCTTCATTTCTTCCAGTATTTTCATTCTTGGTTTATTTCTTTAACATGTCCCTCTGGTGTATTGCCATGGTATTACTCACTGTATTCTTCATTCTCTCTCTCTCTCTCTCTTCTTTCTTTTTCCTTGTGCCAGCTCAGGCTGTAATAGCGTTAAGTATTAACCCTGCCCTATAGTTTGGTGCCTTGTTCAATACAAATATTCAGAGATATGAATCCAAAAACCAAAGCCAAGTTTATACTGCCTTCTTTGAGATGAGCCATCAATATTAATGGTCATTAAATGACAAAATATTTTGCAGGTTACAGTTACAGGTATTGTTTTTGAACTGTTTATAACAGCAAACTATATTTAAGGTTACTTTTGAAATTCTTTTTATCTGCATGTGGATTTGGAGTCTTAGATTTTGAAACCTTAAATTACATTCATTTTTACTTCTAATGCGAGCCAATAAATTAGAAAACAGGAAGTAAGGAATTTATCTCATGAGACTCCCACCAGCTGAAAATGTCACCCTAGCCATTCATTCATCCCTTTCCTAGCCGGTGCAGATCTGTCCACAATGGTTCATGCCTGAATTACCTCATGACTAGACTACTAGAATCCAGTGTGTGGGGGGAATGCCATTGAAATATGTACAAAAGCTGCAGCTAACGCAAAATATGCTGGCCAGACTGTTGTGATATATGTGCTTTAGAAACTATATATCATTAGTCTTGCAAGAATTGAGCTGGCTGTTGATTTGTTTTTGAGCTGAATTCACAAAACCTACAAAACTGTAATTGGCTTAGGACCAGTATATTTGATTGACTGCCTCTTTCCATATGAGCTGCCTAGAATTTATGATCCTTAGCAGAGACTATGTTGTTAGGTGCATGTGACAGGGTTTTTTCTGCAACAGCAACCCAACTATGGAACTTGTTCCCAAGAAAATTCAGGCTGGTTCTATCCTTCTCAAGTTCCTGGAAGGCATCTAAGAATGAGCATGTTCTGGCTATTTTAACCATCTGAGGTTTTGAAACTATTTTTAAAAAGTTGTTTTAGCCTGTTTTTAAAGGGCTTTATTTGTATATTCAATGTTATTTAATCAATTGTACATCACCTTGGAGTCCCTTGCATGTTGACAGATGTTAGACAAAAGCTTTAAGTAAACAAACAAACAAGTCATCTAAACCTAATATTTTATAGAGAATTATTGGGGAGATTTTAGCTAACCAATGCAGAAAATATGCTTAGGCTACATATTTCCCACCAGATAAAAAGGCAGACAAACTTCACTCATCATGTGAAGCTCTCTTGTACCTGCTATCCATCCATCCCTTTTCCAAAGGGAAAATGAAGAAGTAGCAGCAGAGATGGTCAAGTTGGAACATTAGATGCTGCACAGTGAAACTATTTGTCCAGCTGGCACGTTGTTGTCATGTAAAATTACTTTTATACTGTAACTTCCGTAGACCTACAGCGGTCTGTTGACATTTTGAATTGCCACAGTAATGTAAGGAAGGCACTTGCATATTTGAACACTCCTGCCTCACATTTGACTCAGTCCTTGCAGATATAAAAAGAACTGGTCTTTGAATTGCAACACCATTTGGACATAGTCCTTTTGCTCTCATTGAAATATCTGAATCTTTTCAGCAGTAACTTTTCCAGCTGGGCATAAGGACTTCTTAATGACATAGAGTATCTAAACTTTGAGACAGTTCTTCCAGTTAATCTTAGAAAGAATAGTCTCATATCCATTGTTTTTAAACTGAATCAGCTCTCAATTGTGCAAATATATAAAAGAAATCTAAGGAAGTGTGGTAAAAATAAATCTGCAAATAAACAGCAACCCAATGGGTTAGACAATAGAGGCATGACTAATCTTCAGGACATGAAAAGTCTGAATTTAATTCCATCCCTCTCTCTCTTCTTTCCCCTTTCTATTGTTATTGTTATAATCATTTATTTATACAGCAGCATCATTATACATAGTGATTTACAAGTAAAAGAACAACAAAACAGTTCCCTGCCCTCAGGCTTACAATCTAAGACATAGCACAAAAGGAAAAAGGGTTGGCAGTTGGGATGAAAGAAGGGCCTTTCATCTGCTTTTGGGTCTTGACATGTGGTGCTGTACCTACCTTTTCATATCTTCCTCCAAGGACAGGGCTGTGGTAGCTGGAATAGAGAAGGGCCTTTCATTTGCTTCTAGGCTTAGGCATGCTGTAGCTGTGCCTGCCTCATCTTCTCTCTATCCAAGGCCAAGTCAGTGGCAGTTGGGATGGAGGGATGGGAATTAATTTGCTTTTGAGAAACCCTTGCTTTAGATATAAATTGCCTTGTAATGTTGTTTTTCAAAAAACCTCATAATATTCTTCCTAAACTTTTGGTCATCCTTTAAAAAATAATCCAACCTAGAGATCCTTAGTGGAAAATTTACTGATAAAGCCATTAGTTCCACTCAGTCATGGGTGGTGGCTCCCATGCCAGTGAAAGTGACAAATCCATACTTTGGGCTTTAGGCTGAACTTTAGTTGCATGATACAAATTCCTGAACCTATTATGGGGGATAGGGTTCAGGACCTTGGATAGCTCCTTCAAAATTTAGACTAAAACCCAAAGCAGCTTTCCATGGAGCTGACAGCAGAAGCCACCAACTATCCCCAGTGGCACATTCAGTACTCATCCTTCTGGTCCATTTTTAGAATCTACAAGGAAATATATATTCCAAAATGTCAGTCTCCTCTTCTGCCGTCAGAAGTGTGAGTTTTAAGAGAAAGAAGTTGTTTGTTGTCAGCCCGTGCAATATAGTCCAGGCTTACTAGAGGTTCTCCGCCCCCCACTGTAATGGAAAGTTATGGAGATTAGAATGTTGTTAGAGGTTCAAGCAGCTCAATTCAGTGGGAGGTTGTTGTTTTTTTTAAAGGTGATATGTCTAGTCACATGTTTGAAAGGCTGTTTTGAAAAAGTGAGTTTTTACAACAAAGGTAGAGCAATAAGATAATTCAGATGCTCTCCATGGTGCTGAACAGCTGCTGAAAAGAAACACAGCAATTTAGAAGAAGCTCACTTCATTTTATTTCCTTCCTTCCTTCCTTCCTTCCTTCCTTCCTTCCTTCCTTCCTTCCTTCCTTTCTTTCTTGACACTATCTTTGGCTTCTAAGAAAATATCCAGAAGTATATGCCCAAGTCCAAAGCACTATGTTCAAATCCAAAGCATTACTCTAACTGGAGAATAAAATCACCTATATTTTAAAGGGTAATCAGATGAGAAATATAGAGAGTGGCTCGCAAAGCTCCTAAGTAGCCATACAACATGAAATTCACTTAGCTTCTCCTGTCAGTTTCCTCTTTGAGGATAACACTTTCACAAACAATACTAACTTTAAACAAAAAACATACCTTGCCTTTAAAAAAAGGAAATGTTTGAAGGGGCAGTGGGGCTTTGCAAGAATGGAATGGAAAGAAGCGAAACAAATTAACTTTCAGGAGAAGCCAATGAAAGGTGACCCATGGCTGAACAGAACTGAGTGAATTGCTGGCAGGTTTCCAGAGCTGAAAAGCACTGGCGTTTTTCTGCTTTCAGAAGTTATTGCCACTCAATCACACCCAGCCCCCTTGCCATGACTGGGGCTAGAAATCTTAGCCTGAGAGGCAGAATCTGAGGCCAAACTGCCCATAAGCGTGCATTACTTCAACAATCCCATTCAACAATCCAGGCACATAAAGACCCTCAAGAACAGCAGATTTGGAGGTATTCTTGGGCATGTCCCCAGAGGAGCTTGCCCTGCCCACTGAGTTAGAGAAAAAGGATGTGTGACCCACAAGGCTGAGAAGGCATTGCTGCCTGACAGGTACAGATTGCTTTCTGTTAGTGAAGCATGAAAAACGAAGAAGTCACAACTCTTCAAGAAGATGAGATGAATAAGATAAGATGAATATTCAAGAGTAAGGGATTTCCTCAAGAACAGAAACATTGAAATCTAGCCCACGTGAACGTAGATGGTTTTGGTGGGGTTCTAGAGAGCCAGGCTATTTAAACCTCCAGTATTGGCCTTTATCCTACTAGACCAACATAGGTCCTGCATCTGTAGAATTCAGGGGCCCGAAAAACTTTGTTTAATCCTAGCTTTCAGATTTTGAGTTTCTTAACTGGCTCATTGGCTACATGGTTGAGGCTGCCTTTAGATCATGTTCATAGCTCAACTGCTTTCTTAGGTTTTATTTTATACTATGGAAACCAACTAGGCACCTATGAACAGTAAGGGTTGTTTGGGTAGGAGGAGTTAGGTGGAATCCTTCTTCTCTCTCAATGATTAACAAGCAACAATACAGATCAGAGTGACTGGGGAAGGCTTTAGTTTTCTCTTCTCTCTCAGTGAACCAGAAGCAGCTTTCCTGCCCCTACTCTAATAAGCTTGAAAAGGATTACTGGTTTACTGGTTATTGAGGTCAAAGTGACCACTCACTCCTCATTCTCTCCCTCTCTCTCTCTCTCTCTCTCTGCATATTGTTTGCAAGGCTAGGCAAACACCAGATGTGGTCCTTTGGAACCAAAACAACACAACAACAGAACTCTATACCTTTGAACAAGCCTTATACACTGTAGTTTCAATGTAGCGAGCAGAAGCCTTGCTTTAAGAGACCTACCAAAATGAACAGAGATTTTATAGCAATAGTGTTATAGCAGCTTCTGGTGTATAAAACATTGCAGTGGAACAGGTATAATGTAAGACTTTTTCCCAGGCATTGAGAAAGACCACTGAGATATCTTAGTGGAAGTATTTTAATCAAGTTAGCACTAACAGTGCATTTTCCTTCCCATACAAAAAGTGGGGGGCACTCTTTGTGGAACTGGAATATATCATGATATCAGTATATAAACTACCGTCTTGTTTGTGCAGCAGAGCACAAAATAGGATGAATCCTCACAACTATAGGGAAGGAAATAGCAGGAAATTCTAATGGAAAGAAGACTAGAGTCTGAATCCTATTAGTTAGTTGAAACTAGAGTAGATCCAATGACTTAGCTGTTGAATGCTGTATCAACACATAGATAAATCCCATTCATTAGGTCTACTCTGTTCTAGTTTGAACTAACAACAGGACAATCCTAGATTTTTTTGGTGTCCTCTGCATTCTGTAAAGTTCTCAAAGGTAGATGATAACTTTTGTTGAAAACAATTCCCTGCATCTTTCATAAAATGTGTGAACCAGGTCCCATGGGATAATTCAGGTCAAAACTAGGAATGTTTTCAGGCGGTGGAGGAAACAGAAGAATTGACGTACAACTCCCAACAGTTCCAACCAGCATAACCAAGAGTACTGTTGGTAATTGGAGTCCAACTGCATCTAAAGCAGAGGTGGGCAAGCTTTTGTCTTCCAGATACTGTTGAACTGCAGTGCCTATCATCCCTCAGCAATAGCTATGTTGGCTAGGGCTGATGAGAGCTGCAGTTGAACAATATATGGAGGTCCTTATGTTGTCCGGCCTGATCTAGAGGGTCTTCATGAATGGACTGGTTGAGTTCCGTAGTAAAAGACATTTCACATAAGGTAAGCAGTATGCCTTCAGTCTACTGTATTTGGTGCCAAAAATTACAGAAGTCTAATAAAAGAAAGAAAGAAAATTACTTGGACTTATGGCTTTGTTCAGTTATATATTTGTTTTGATTTGAGAAAGGCTTTCTCTGATATAAAACAGTTTGATATTGTACCTAGGAGCACCTTGATGGAATGTAAAGCTCTGCCAGGCATACCTACAGACTCTTCCTCTCCCTTGCCCCTTAGCTTACTATCCTGGTGCCAAGACACTTTCCCATTGCTGGTTGGTGGCAAGGGGACAGGGGAAGCTGTGCCAGGCATCTGCCTCCTGTACTTCAGCAGACAGCCACAAGAAACCATTCTCTTTCTGGAGCTCCAGAGGACCCTAGAAGTTTTAAGGGAACATTTTTGTCATTCTGCAGCCAACTGCTAAAACACAGCCAATTGGACTTAAGCCTGCATATAAATCGCCAATGAGTGCTGGTCATATTTATTACAATCTTTTGTCACAAAATTTAAGCAAGAAAGACAGAACAAAAGTACATAAAACAGCATATGTTACAATATCCAAATGCTTCATATTTTGAAGAGATGTGAAGCCCATGGGTTAGATGAGACCTGCAGTACCCCAAGATTTGGTCCACTGCCTCATCTCTATGGCCATGCCCCATAGGATTACAGTATTATTGTTATCTCAACTTTACAACCTACCGGGTATTACTTGCTGGAGCTTTAGACCATTAATGATTCATTTTCTGTCCTAGGATCTAGGAGTCAGTGAGGTATCATCAGATAATATGGGCATTTTCCAAGCACCATAATTTTGTTAAATGATGCTATAGTGATCTTGTCTATCACAACTTTATCCAGATGTTGTGTCAGTCCATGTGAAATTGCTCCCAGAGCACCTCTAATCAAAGGAACCACAGTTGTTTTCTTTTCCCAAGAGTGCCAGAACTCAGTTTGTAAGTCTTGAACTTTCACAACTTTGTCCCTGTCTTTAATTCTATTATTCACTAAGACTGATATATGCATGACTCAAACATTCTTTTTCTAAGCCACAGTTATATCTGACATATTGTGTTCTAATTATTCATTACTTTGAAACTTAAAAGTCCCTTAAGACTTTTTTGACCAGTTTGGCAATAATTTCAGGTTAAGTTCTGACCAGTTCTTTGCAGCTGGCAAATCCAATTTTTCACAAAGTTTTCAGTGTATCACCACAGCCAGTTTATTGTAGCCTTTCTTATATTCAGTCTGTGTTAATTTTGCTGCACAAACTAATAAGGTTATCAACAGTTTCATCTTTTTTCTTTACATATATGACATTTACAATCCATATTTTTTTCAATATTTGCCTTGATGCTATTTGTCTGAAGCTCTTGTTCTTAAGCCACAAATATAAATCCTTCACTTTTTTCCCCCAGTGTCTTATCTTGTAGCCATTTCCAGATATTCCCTTTCTCATCTTTACTTTCTATGCTTTTAATCTACTGGTTTTGTAGTGGTTTGTTTTGCTAGGCTTTAAAGCAACTTCTCGTGGGGTTTTTTTTCTATATATCTTCATTGATCAATATGTTTTCTCACTTTAAAATTCTATCAAATTTTTCTTTGCTTTCTTTGATGTATTTATTCAAGGATCTTTTCTTTTCTGCCACAGTTTGTTTCACTTGTGTAATCCATGCCAACCTATATTACATGGTAGATATAGTGGTGCTATATTATATTGGATGGCATCGTAGAGGAAAAGAGAGAGAATGATAACAAAGTTGTGGAGAGAAAGAGCAGCAGAAAATAATGGTGTATTAATGTTATTCTGATCCTGCACACATTCAGTTCTGTCTTCTCACCACTGCAGTCTTGACAAAGTCTGATATGGAAACCCCAAATTTCCCCCGAAGAAATGCAGCCATTGAATACAAAACATTCTATTGACCACTAGCATTAGCAGTTATGGCAGTCTAGGAGCCAGGAAATCCTCATTAACACGCAGTGATGTAGACTCAAGTGGATAGACTCAAACTCAACTCAGACTTAAGTCACTTCAGTTACTTGACTTGGGCTTGACTTGGCAAGAATTACACACTGACTCAACTCAACTTGAGACTTGCATATTTTAGTGACTGACTTGCTGCCCTTGGTTCAGTAACATAACACATTCATCCAGAAACCTTACAACTTATTGGTCACATGACAATCTGCCCCAAGCCTAAAGTGTAAACACATTTCTCAGAGGGAAACAGCAAATGAGTTAGGCAACAGCAAGGTGGGGCTGAGGTCTGCTCAGCAGCCTGTCCCTGCTACATATAGGAGGAGCTCTCTAAAACTTTTCCTGAAAGCAGAAGGCAAGACTCATGCCCAGAGTACAGGTGCATATCTCAGAGGAGAACAGAAAATGTGTTAGGCAGTGGTCTTGAGGAGGAAAGATCCTTCCTTCTAAAGCTTTTGAAGCTTCAATAATGGGGAATAAGAAGGATCCTATTCCCCACTTTTGAGAAAGCCTCCAGCTTTGCAAATGGGAAGTAAGAAGGATCCTATTCCCCACTTCTGAAGCTGCAGATGGTAAAATCGCAAAAGTAGAGGACCAATTCTACTTAAATCATTAAAACTGACTTTCAACTCTGTCCAGAAATTCTGGAATACAGATTGACTCCTAGACTTGAGACTTGACTCGAGATTTGACTTGAAAGTATCTTGCAAGGACTTGAGACTCAACTTGAGACTTGACTTGAGACTTGGAGTAAAAGACTTAAATACATCACTGTTAACATGAGAGCTAAAGGGATGCAATATTGTAGAGAAGCCATGAGGTTTTGTCACATTTCTCTGCAACCTTGATTCATGAGCATGGAGACAGTGTTGTTAAATGACAGGGGCTGTGATTTTTTTTCCTATAGAGAGAGAGGAAACAAATGGAAAGATAAACCAGTTCTAACTCATTGGAACAAATACAATAAGCCACACAGAAGCTTTTTAGACTTTTGTTCCTTTTATACAGGAAAGATAAACTGATCAAAACATCTTTGGTTTGTGTTAAATGTGCAAGTGGTAGTGATACAATGAGATTGTGGCAGGTTCAGTACCAGAAAGAGTCCATATTATTTGGGGTTCAGAATGTAGAAGGAGCCATCTGCCTTTGCATCTGAAAGGAAGATGGCTTCTTTTACATTTTATGGAAAAGAAAAATGCTGTTGTTGTTGTTGAGTAAGGAACTGAAACAAGATGCTTGTTCTATGAAGCTTCTGGCCTCCACTTGTTCTTCTGCTGAAATAAAGTCACATTTTATTCCCAAGGCATCAAATCTTCTTATAACAATGATGGGCAAAATGTGGCCCACGGGTCACATATTGCCCTTGTGAGCCCAAAGCATGGCCCTTGAAACCTTCCCAAATCCACCCAAACTATCCCAACTTTTTTTTTTTAAATGTTGTTGTTGTTTTTACCCAACCCCCACAAAACTGCTCAAAACCACTGCAAAATGCAGTAGTTTCCACCACCACTCCCAACCCTGGCACCTCTACATACCCTCCAGAGCAAATACAATAAAATAAAATGTCTCAAAATTGGCTGAAATATAAAGTGAGGTTATGCCACTTCTGGTCATGTTGAGCATGACCAGACATGCAGCCCAACAGGGGACTCAGGGGTGAAAATGAGCTTCTGACCCATCCACAGTTGCCTACCCTTGCTTTTTAACAAGTGACTATAGCATGTGCCTTATAACAAGCACATGCTATAGGTATCATTGGTCAAATTTTGGAGGCTTCTGTGCAATGGCTGTACATAAGAGCGGGCCCTCAGTGATGTGTAAAAGGCAACCTTCCAATACACAGCTTCATAGTAGGTTCAGTTGAGTAGCTCTGTGGCCCTTGGGTCCAATCAATATATTTCACCAGAGGTACAATCCTGATCAAGATTATTTCCCTTTAGCTACATCATGAAACACAGAGGAATCAAAAGCAGAGTCGTTACGCCCCAAATGAAAGGCTTTTTGGCCCATCTGTTGCTCAATACGTACATATAATCTGGCAGCCTTTCATCTTGATGAAGTTAACAAAGACATTATTAAGCATTTGAACAATTATTTCACAGATAGCAACTGAATAATAAAAAAAATGAAGAAGCAATTTGAATATGTGCTGTGCAGCAAAATTATATTTTGTTGTCTAAACGCACATGGAGCCATTTGGCTGAGAAAAAAAGCATAGCGGTATAAGCTAAATGACCTGAATCTGCCAGGATAAATTGGAAATGTCACAGTAACAACATGCCCAATCCCTCTTCTTTGGGTTTTATTTAGGGAAGACTGGATAATTAAGGCTTTTTTAGAAGAAAGAAACTAATTAATAAGCTATGTATCCTGGTGGGGATTATTTATCAAAAAATAGCTTACTTTATTATGATAAAAAAGACTGAACTTTAAGGTCGGCAATAGCTCATTATCTGTTTAAAATAGTCAGTAAAATGCACTTGACTACTACATTTTAATAACTGGAATTTTAGAAGCACTAATACACACATATAGAAATTCCTCTGTGTATCGGCTTCACTCTCAGATTTTGCAGCTCTGTATCAGACTTCCAGAATGACAGCCTACCTTGCTGCTAAATGTCTCTTCAAACATGACTGAAGGCATAATTCTCATAGTTTCAAGTTTCAAGGTTTAGAATGTTATTCTGTCTGCAAGATAGCATACCAGCTAATATCTATATCTATGTCTATATCTATCTCTATCTCTGTGTGTGTGTGAGTGTGTGTATGCACACACACACACACACATTTTTCCTGCCCGGTATCCCTACCACATTGTGTCCAACCCTCAACCAGTGAATGATGCTGCTTAGGAGGAAGCCATCTGAATGTTTGTGGTATTTTTTTAAAAAAAAATTAACCCATATAAACTGTTCTTCATCCACAAGGCATCCCAAGGACATGTGCCTAATATTATTATATTTTATTCATTTTATTTATAGCCTTCCTTTCTCCCTTTATTCATTCATTTGTTCATTCATTCATTCATGTAATATCCCAATGTGGGAGCCAAGGCAGTTATATCCAATGCTATGGCCCAAGGTGGTTTACAATAAGAAGAATATTCATGATTACTCATTCCCATGTTGAAAAACAAGTTTCCCAACAGTCAAGAAACCCCATCATGAAGAATGATAGAGCACCAAGATTCCTGCACAATTTTCTCCCAGTATTCAAATGTTCTGCAGTAGTATGGAGGAATTATTCTGGAAATGAAAATACATAATCTTCTCTGGGAAAAATCCTGTTTTCTGTGGAGAAAACAGATTTCATGTGCAAAACAGCACTCCAGATTTCCTGTGCAAAATAGCTGTTTTCTGCTTTAAAAACTACTTTCCTGCACAGGAAGCCTTTTCTTTTTCAATAAAGAACATTTTGTTTCCTATCTATGCAGGAGGCCTTTTTCTGTGCGGAAAAGATTTTTGTGGAGGAAAAACCCCCACATATTTTTCTGAACAGAATAATTCCTCCACAGTACTTTGGGACATTTGAGTACAGTGAGAATACTACCAAGAAATATTCATTTTCTCGAGCACCAGGAAGAAAACTAGCATATCTATTCATCCCAAATGAAATAGTTGAAGATTTACTTCTCTAGCACCCAGCATGAATCAAACTATAAACACAGGAAGTTAGAATATTAAAAAACATTTAATTGCTTATCATATTCAAACACATACTAAATAAAAAACAAATTTAAAAGCTGTTGTATATAATTATGCATCTGTACCGTTGTATTTTTAAAAAGCAATCATAATAATTTTATTGCAAAGACAAATAGAATATAATAACAATAATAAAATTAAAACATAAGAGCCATAAAATCTATTTAACCAGCAAACTCCTCACGTATATGAACAAAATAAAATCAAAATGTAAAATGATTATACAAAAATAATGTTTGTATTTAATATAATTGATGGTAAGAGCTGTTCAGCAGTGGAAGAGACTGACCTCTCCTTCTCTGAAGGCCCCTAAACAGAGGCCATTTCCGCCCTATGCTGTTATAGTGCTATTATTCCATTTTCAATATTCTGGGGTTTGTAGTTCACTGAGCCCCAAAAGCTCTCTGCTGAGAATTCTAAATGCCCCTCCCTAAACTGCAAACCTCAGGATTCCATAGGATGTTGCAAGTGGAATAAAAGCACTATAACAGTGTAGTGAGGATAGGGCCAGAGGTTGGATGCCCATTTCTCAGGAGTGCTTTGGTTGTGTATTTCATGGCAGGGGACTGGACTAGATGGCCTAAAAGTTCCTTCCATCTCTTCGATTCTAAGAATCTATAACGGGAGAAGGAAGTAAAGTTGGCCAGTTGTATGTCCTTTAGGAGGTTATTCCAAATTCAATGTATCACCACAGAGAAGTAAGATATAGATGGAGGTGTTCCTTCAGATATTTGGCATTCAGGCCATTTAGGTCTTTAAAGGTGATAATAAGTGTCACAAAGATCCTTGTCCTAGTTGCCCGTGTGAGATCCTCTCAGTCAGCAGAACAGTTGTCTAAATTCCATGATGTTCTATTATCACATAGCTGCAATGCCATAACACACTGAGGCCTAAATGCCGTTGTAGCTAACTAAAGTCGATCCATTGAATAATGGAATCTACTTACATATTGATTCACCATTTAACAATTGATTGAATGGATCTACTCTTGCTGAGTGTAACCACCAGTATGCCATCCTGCGTTGAAAATACATAAAGATACTTTTAGTTCCACACATATTTATGATTCGCCTTCACAGGTTTCCTGAATGGTTAAAAATGTCCTGAACAGTTCACCCACTAACAGAAGTATGTGCTTAGGTTTGTGTATGTTTGTGTGTGTTTGTGTGTGTGAATCTGTGTATATGTATTCTCTGGAAGCAGGGACACTTCGCAATAATTCTTTTGTGTCTGGAGACTCTTCTTCTCTTTGTAATACAATCCCAAGCCCAGCCAATTAGGACTTATATAATGAGTCATGTAGTAATGAATATAATGACATCAGGATACTTGCATACCCAATAAGATTTTTCTGTGTAATTACATCACTGATGTAATTACACACAGCCTCATTGCCCTCAATACAAATGGGCTATGAGAAGCAGCATGTTCCCATTGTCAAGGCAAAAGGCTAACAGACACTATTTTGCTATAATACAGAGATGATTTATCACACTGAGCTGCTATTCAGAAAACCAAAACAGGGAGCATTGGATTTTTCCAGTTGCCTCAGCAACAATATTCCTTCTCAGACCATGGGCCATCTCCATACAATAGGCAAACAATTACTCCTACTTGCTGGGTCATAAACAAGACAGAAACAAGACAAAACAAAACAAAAAACACTGAAAGAGGATGTTTTGGGGGGCTTACAACAGCTCAACTGAAAGCATCTTCCCTTTTCAAATTAAAAGTAGTAAATGAAAGGATAGTCCTCATTTACAAAAGCAGAGACAGGAGTCTAACATGATATTTTGTACACCAGGGAACTGTTCATGAATTTCACAGCACCAAACTGATGTGTTAGGAATGTGGGTTGAATGCTATGTGAATTAAACTTGGGGGGTAGGTGGGATGAAGATGTTATAGAGAGACAGTATCTTATGTGGCAGAACATAAATTTTGTATACACAAGGCATCAGTTTCAGTCCTCCATTATTTCCATGTTGGGGCAATAAAAGTCCCACCTGAATCCCCAGATAGTTGCTGGAAGTCAGTAATGGTGGGCCTGGGCTGCATCAATACTGGACAGCTCTCTGTCTTCCTATGCATTGAACTCACAAATTGTTCCATATTTAACATGAAAGATTTAACATTTTTCTTGCTATCCTTCTGTCCAACAGGTGAGGAGAAGGAGGAGGAGGAGGATAAAGAGGAAGAAAAGGAAGAGGAGGAGGAGGAGGAGGAGGAGGAGAGGTTTTTAGAAATTAAGTTTTTTAAAAAAGAAAGGGGCTTCAAAGGGTGCTTTATTGTTTTTGTGGAACCATTTTAATTGCATTTTTATTCTCTCTAGCAGTAGGTTTAAAAATTTTAATATTGTGGTTAATCTTATTTTAATATTGACTTTTTCATGTTTTCAGCTATATTTTAGTTGTTTTAAATTGTAAGCCACCTTGAATCCCAATTTTAGATAAAAGCCAGGGTATAAATAAAGATATTGTCCCATATTCTATATTTCCTACTGCCACAATCATCACTACATAGTGTTAGTGAATATGGAGCAGTTACAGATCCATAACTCTAAGGCCCTTTTCGCATGCCAGTCCTGTTGCGAAATGGCCTCGGGAGCGTCACACAATTGAGAGGACCATTCCACATGACGTCCTCGCAATTGTGCAACGCTCCTGAGGACATTGGGAGGCAATTGTGCATTATATCATTTTGGGCTCATTGCCAAAAATGATGCATAATTGCGCATCCCTCCCGTGCCCCGCACACACTTACTTTGTGTGCGGAGGCCTCCAGACACATGGCCATCGCGCTTCCTCCCCCAGTGCAGCCTGGGAAAGTACCCAGCTGCACTGTGGAAGGAGCAGAGCACTCATGCTTCCTTCCAGCCAGCACGGAGCTGATGCAGAGAGAAGCAGAGGGGATGAGAGTGCCTCCCAGACAAGGCTTTTTGCGCGATCCCTGGTGATGCCAGCGGCACCAGGCAAGATGTGAAAAAGCTCTAAGTTATGAATGTGTAACTGCAATACAAAATGCCAACCAAAAACAACAACATTTGACTTTCCCCCCCTCTAATCCTCATCATACTGCACACTTGAATAAATTCTGAGATTACACATTCATTGAGCCCATTTTTTTAAAAAACTGTCATGACCATAGATCTTTTATTTCAAATGTGGCTCCAGGGCGGTTTCAATCCAGCCCTCTAGACTCACACAGATGCCCAAATTATCATCAGTGGTAGTTTCCCAACCTTTGTGTTCAGGGGTTTTATCTTACACTAAACAGTTACTGACAGTAAAAACTTTTAAGTTAAAATAGACTGGTATTTTATTCCCACTCTAGCGTTTGGCCACATCTACCACTAGAAGGTGCCCCCCACAAATTTCTCTGAAATGGAATTCATCCCTCAAAGTTAAAACATTTCCCACCGTTTATTCCAGACCAAGGAGCAGAGGAGATGGTGATGGTGGGTAGTTTAGCTCAACACGCAAGAGTAATTTAGTTCAAAGGTCCATCCACCAGATTCATATACTTACTTTTGTTTTTCTTTTGACATGTGCAGTGATGGCTGAGTATGAGTCTTATACTGCTTTGAGAAAAAGGAATAGTACGCTCCCACCCCACTTTTCCTCATGATTGTTCAAAGTACTGGAAAAAAATGTTGGCTGTGCCGCAAAATATGACAGAATCCAAAATCTACAGCAACAGAATCTCTTAGCAACAGAAAAGTTACTTCTCTTGAGATTCAGATGCCGATGTCCTGTGCAAAGCTAACTGCTTCCTTTAGTACTGAAGTAGTGGTTACATCACTTATGAGCTCTTGTTCCTCAACCCTAGGGACATATGTTATTTCAAACTAGCCCTGACTAAAACATACATATCCTAAATATTTGTTACATATGGCAGCTATGCCAGTTAATACTACTAGCAGCAAAATGGACAAAAACATCCAGCAAGTAGTCAATCAAATCCTCTTTTGACTATTGTTTGCCTTCCTTAAAAATACAAAGCTCTTGGAATGATTAAACTCATTGTCTACTCAAAATTGCGCAAAATTTCCCCCTTTTCACCACTAAATGCATTTACATCCCAACACATAACCATCACCCCTTTGACTGCTCTCGTTCTTCCTCTGACCTTTAGTGCTAATTGAAAATGTTGTTAGTAGCTGAGAACACGCAGGAAATGCCCACTAAGAACTGAGTCCTTTTGAAAAAGTGAATTTTTTTTCTTTCTTGCCAAGCTTTGAGGCTTCATTAGTAAGCTGACTACACTTCCACACTTGAGTAGAAAAACAATACCATCTAGGGCTGAGTGATGAAACAGACATAGAGAGATTTAATTCACACTTCTGAAGTTTTGTGGTATCCTGTTGAGACAAAACTGAGTCCATCAGAGACAGAGAAAACTCCTTTAAAGGTGTAGTAGAACACACAGCAGAGACTTGGCAAAGATGACATGTATGAAATTTTTAAAATACACATGTTTTAAGCTAGAAGGCCAGCATTGTACATGCATACCTTTCATTAGCTTAAACACACCTAGATTTGTGAGGGTTTCAGGCATTTTATACAAATCTGCATCAGCATGCATGTATAGCTGAGCTAAAAACATTAAGTGGACCCTACATGTTTGCCAAAAACTCCATTGTGATGTTAAGTATTGATTAATATTTGTATTGTGGATACTGGGGAAGAGTCTGGGGATGACTGGGAGGGAACAGAAGGGTATCAGCATCTGTTTTGTGCCTTTGGAGGGTTTGGTGTGACTTGGGACTGAAGATTGACCAAACATGCCGAAAAATTAAAACAGGAGGATTGGGGTACTTGTACTGTAAAAACGGAGTCCATGGTTTCCATGCAGCCCACAGCCACACTTTCCCCATATCTGGTCTTGCCCTACTGTCAGATAGGTGTAGGCAGTTGCCTTAGACAAAAGATCTAGCACATCATGAGCATGCTGCAAATTGTTAGTTATTTAATTTGTTGATGCTGCATAATTACAATAAGGAACAGGGAAGGGTCATTGTGGGATTTTATGCCAAAATGAGTCAGCTGGTTTTGAGCATTAAGACTTGGGTGTGTGGGAAAGAAGGCTGCCATTTACAGCTCTGAAGCAAGCAGCAAAATGTCTTCAGTCAGTCCTGGTGATCAAATCCAGCAAATGCTAGACAAAACCAGGGCTTGGAAAAGTTCCCCTTTTGGACTACCACTGTTTGTTTGTTTTTTGGACTTCACTGGTCAAACTTGCTAGGAGATCAGGAAGTTGCAGTCCAAAAGAGAACTTTTTCAAACTCAGTGTGAAACAAACAAACAGCATATCAAAGTTTAGGATTGGGACAATATAACTGAGTCAGTTTCAAAACATGAGTTCTCCAGCTTAACAGTTGAACTCAGTTAAAATGCACCCACAGCTAATATAGGAGTGATCCACCAGTTGATCACCACTGGATCTAGCATCATCAGGAGAAAGGGCAGCAAAAGAGTGAGAGTTGCTTTTTTCTTCCCGTTCTCTTACTAGGCCACCATGAGTAAATACTAACAATCTGAGTATTGTGCAGGCCCAGAGATTATTTAACAGGTTATTTAACAACAACTTCCATCTCTGTATGTTTAATGTCTGTCGTCAAAATAGTTAACATTTTTCTATATATTAGCTCAGTCATAAATCAAAATGGAAACTGTAGTCAATAAATCAAAGGAAGAGTAAGACTTGGGCCCTTTTTGCACATCAGTCCTGTTGCAAAATGGCCTCAGGAGCGCTGCAGGATTGCGAGGACCGTTCCACATGACGGCCTTGCAATTGCGCGACACTCCTGAGGCCATTCCATGGCAATCGCGGAGGATATCATTTTCAGCTCATTGCCAAAAATGATGCACAATTGTGCGTCCCTCCTGTGCTCCACCCACACTTACCTTGTGTGTGGAGCCTCCAGACGTGCGGCCATCGTGCTTCCTCCCCCAGCACAACCTGGGAAAGTGCCCAGCTGTGCTGCGGAAGGAAGGGGAGGAGCCTTCACGCTTCCTTCTGCCCAGCACGGAGCTGGTGAGGAGGGGAAGCGGAGGGGATGCGAGTGCCTCTCGCAAGAGGCTTCTCATGTGATCCCCTCGTGACAACACCGTAATGAGGTAAGGTGCAAAAAGGGCCTTGGAAGGATAGCTCTTAAGGAACTAGACATGATCCTCAGGGATAAAAACGCATAATTGAATGTAAAGTCAGAATCACCCATACCATAGTACTTCCAGGGTTTACATATGGTTGTGAAAGCTGTACAGTGAAGAAAGCTGAAAAGAAGAAAATCAACTCAATTGAAATGTGGTGATGGAAAAGAGTTTTGTGAATACCACAGACTGCCAAAAAGGCAAATGAACAGGTCTGACAGCTTGAACTCTCATTTTAGGCCATGATGACTAAACTGTTGTTGTTGTTGTACTTTGGACATATCATACAACAATATGACTCCTTCAACACAAGATAAAAATGATCCATAAACTGGAATGCAATAGCAAAAGAAGAAAACTGCATTACAGATAGATTGATTCAGTCAGGGAAACCATGGCCCTGAGTTTACAAAACTTGAACACTATTGTTGACCAGAGATCTTGGAAGTCTCCTATTCATAGGATTGCCATAAGGTGAAGTCAGTTTGACAGCAGATAACAACAGCAGCAACAAAATACTAGCAATAATGTAACTGGAATTAATTGCTAATTTTTAAAATGTGCCGTCTCTTCCTTCCAAATAAAAAATAAAAAACCCTTAATAGGAAATTTGTGAATTGAACTGCATGTTCATCCACATAGATCAATTTTATTTCATCACTTAACTGCTATAGAAAGGAATATATTCTTCAGGAAAGCTATGTATTTTTTGTGTAAAGTAAAATAGCATGTTATAGTGATGCTGGAGGTGCTGCAATGATCAATTCAGCCAAGGAACACTGGCACAGTGTGTTTATGTTGAGTAGTCCTATCCTTGCTCCCTGCACACGTTACAATCCCCCAAATGCCACTTTTATTTTAGTTTTGAGAGTAGCTGTTCCTTTAGTATGAGAAATTACTGTAATTACTTCCTTGGTAAAACAAGTTACTGTTTAGAGCATTATTTTGCAGGCCACCCAATGCAGCCAAGATACCTTTAGGGGAGAATCACACACTTTCAAAAAACAAATACAGCAAAACAGAATGCACCAGTGAAGCTATAATTCTATACAATTGTGCTATTGTGCTCAGGTTTTTTGGCACACAGTTGAGCAAATGCTGCACTTGTGGCTTGAACTTGGTGTACTTTACCGAGTGTAATGCAGAACTGGAAAACACTGATGTGGGATAACTGCTGACGTTATCATGGCATTCAGTTGCCATGATTTGTATAGTTTTGCCACCATGCTGTGACTTTTCTTCCACTAAATGACTAATTGGCAAGTACTAGGAAGAAGTCTTCTTAAATGGTAGTATCCCAGGCATGGAATGCCCTCTGTGCTGAGGTTTATCTGGCGCCTACATTGTGGTCTTTTCAGCAGCAAGTCTTTTTCCACACTTTGACCATTTCCACACTTCACTGTTATAGTGCTGTTATTCCACTTTCAACATCCTGTGGAATTCTGGGATTTGTAGTTTACTAAGGTCAAAGAGCTCTCTGGCTGATAAAGACCCCTCCCTAAACTGCAAACCCCAAGATTCTATAGAATGTTGAAAGTGGAATAATAGCACTATAATAATGTAATCTGGAAATCCCTTTTTAGACTAGGCAAACAGTTTAAAAAGCAGCCAGAGCACACCCCTAATATTAAAAGCAAAAGGCCACGAAAGCAGTACAGACTTTACTGCCCACTGGAAACTCAGTAGGGATGAAGGCAGCCGATTTAAGATTTTATGCTGATTATTTTTATATGCCATGGTTTTAATTTTATTTGTGGACTTCTCTAAGAACTTTTTGTGGATGGGCAACATACAAATTAAGTCAATCAGCAAATCTAAAGAGGCAAAGGCTCCATTTTGGACTCTGACCATAGCCGTGGTTTCCTTCTCCTAACTTCACTGTATTCTAAAGATTCCAAGTAAATTTTTAGGAATTGCTTCTCCTTTCTGAACATGAATGTACTGCCTAACCTACCATGTTGGAGGGGGGATGCATAAATGAAAAATTAAGACTTACATGCTTGAAGACAGCATGACAGAGTTTGTTATTATTCTTTTTGGTTGCACCAAAGGAGATAGAGTCATCAAAGTGTTGCTGCTGTTATACACTCAGCATTTTTCTTCTAGAATACAAAATCTAGCTACAGATTCCACCATTCAAGAAAGATATTGCTACTTTCATAAGCTTTCAGCAATCACTTGGGCTGGGATATCTGAAATGCCACCTCCTCCCATATAAGCCTACCTGAAATCTAAGATCACTAGCAGAGGCCTTTTTATAGATCCCACCACCTCCTAAGCCTGTGATGTGGGTATAGGTGACAATGGTTTCTCTGCAGCAGCACTCTAACTATGAAATTTCCTCTTAGGGGAAGTCAGGCTGGCTTCATCCCTTCTGAGTTTCCAATGGGCAGTAAAGTCTGTACTGCTTTCATGGCCTTTTGCTTTTAATATTAGGGGTGTGCTCTGGCTGCTTTTTAAACTGTTTGCCTAGTCCAAAAAGGGAGGGGTATTAAAAATGAAATGTGGCAGCACTCTTAAGACTAACAAGTTTTTATTTTAGCATGAGCTTTATGGATATAAACCCACTGCTTTGGATGCAATTTTGCCTTTAAAGAGGAGTTTGGACTGTTTGATTTTCAGTTATTTATTTAAAGTTTTTACTATGTTTTATTGATTATATGTCATCCCAGGAGCCCTGGTGGATTGAGAAGTGATAAATAAATGCCAGAAATATATGATGCCTTAAAATATAAATCATATGAGAAAAGGCTGAGATGAAGGTGAGAAAAGGGACTGAATTTCACTTTCCTCTGAGAATGTTTAGAATGAGGGTGGCAACATCCATAGTCCAGAGATTACTGTTGTCCTCTCCCAACACTTGGTATCACCGCTTCCAACCTGTCTCAATTAAAAAAAAATGGCTGGAAAAAGTTAAATGGGGATCCTAAAAGCACCAGGAGTATACTTCTCAATTTATATGTTAAGCTTTGATCCTCCTGATCCTGCTTTAGGGCAGAAAGGGCATAATGAATGACTAGACAATCCCTTCTGGTTTCTATAAAGGCACATTTGTGGGCTACAACACGCTCAGTGCATTTAATGACTGTTCTAGGGGTGCTACGCCATTCTGGCAATCAACCAATCAATCAGCATCAGGGGCTCAGAAAGGAACTAGGGGATCTGGAAGGCACCGTGAACCCTGGAGGGGCAGTAGAATCCTGCAAGCTACCCCCACAGAGGACCACTAGATTGTATGTGGAATAGCTGCTCTAGAACTGTGCCTTTCCGAATGACCCCAAGATCTATCTCCTGGTTCAGATCCCTGAACCCTTTAGTGTGTATATTTGGTTAATTATCTCTGTTATTTTTTTCAGTCTCTATTTCTCTGGTTTTGACATTTGCATTATTATCCATTTGCTAATTCCCACTTGTGTTCTATTTTTATGTTCATGTCCATCTGGACTTTAGTTGTACTTGGTGGTGGCATACAACAAAACTCATGATTTGAATTCAAATGAACTAAAATATTTGGCTTAACATACCCCACTGTTCTGTGTACTTCAACTGCACTGGTGAGACTGTTAGACTAGGATTTAGCAACTCTAGGTTTAAGCCTCTAATGAGCATGAAAATTTCTGTGTATTATCAATCATCTGTCTGTCTTTCTGTCCCTTTTCGCACCTACCTTCGTCGCGGCAGTGGTGAGCGGCGCTTGCGGGAGCAGCCACTTGCGCGAGCCACTCACGACAGCCTCCCGCATTGGCTTCCTCCTAGCGTGACTGTCGCATAAGCGCCCCGCCCCTTCCTTCTGCAGCGCAGTCTGGGAGCTGTAGGCTGCGCTGGGGGAGGAAGTGCAACTGGCTCGCTTGGGACAACGCACCACACGCAGGCCGCCGCCGGGAGCATTGCGCGAGCATGCATTATTTTCGGCGTAGAGCCAAAAATTAAAAAAATGCATGCTCGCCCCGCTTGAGCCTCATGAGCGTCGCACGAGTGGGAGTGCGTCGTACGGAGCAACGCTCCTGCTCCTGCGACGGTCAAGGGGCTCTCACACCAAAAAAAAGGCATGTGAAAAGGGCCTCTGTCTAAATCTAGGTCTAAGTGTGGCCAGTAATTTTTTTTAATTAGACACAATTAACTGTTTCTGTTTTTCCTTCCCTTAGCTTTAGAAGACAACAGTTACATAAAAAAAAATATGACATGTTTTGCCTTTCATGGCCTGGCTTTCTTTACTCACTATTTAGAACCATAGCATTGCCTTGTAACAACTACGTAAAGCCTTAGTCCAATTATTAGTTCCAAATAGAGTAGACAATGAAGCAATGTAACTTACAGAAGGGAGTCAGCAAGATATAGTAGCTTTGGTCTACAATGCTGAAGACCAGGGTTCAATTCCCCACTCAGCCAAGGAAACCCATTGGATAACCTTGGGTGCCTCACACATTCTCATTTCCAGGAAACCCCATGATAGGTTTCTCTTAGGGTCACCATAAGTTAGAAACAACTTGAAGACACAACAACAATGACAACTTACACAAGTGCTGATTTTCCAAGTTCTCACTGATTGAATGGATCTACTCTAGTCAGGCCTAGAAGTTGGGTGTAGGTTGAAAAATTCAAAGCACAGAAGAAGCTATTCTGTTGGAGGGCATTGTGAATACAGCTGTGTGGGTGATGAGTCCATCTGTTCAGATGAAAAGTACAACCACTTCAGTTAGCTCTGTGTTAAAAGAAGTCAAGGGTAAGGTTCAGTTGTGAGTGCTGCTGCTAGGCAACATATAATGTTGCTGCATTAAGAAGTGCATGCCTTGTAACTAATTGATTTCTGACAAAATTCCTGCTCTGATCTATAGAAATTGAAAAGTAATGCTGGGAAGCCTTGACATGAATTAATAGCTACTGCAGGCCAAACCTGCTAGAGGATCATAGATATTTGCTATAATGACTTCTGGTCAAGAATAAAACTCCATTACTTTAAGGAAAGGAGAAATATATTCAGCACCATGTTTGAGATAGGAGATGTATTTTTGCACTTAATAATCCACTTCTAAATTCTGTTCCACAGAGCTCCTAGAGTTATGATGACCTATGTAACAAACAAGAACTATATAGGAGCTTGGAAGACTTCCAAAACAGGTCCGGGTATATTTTAGGGGGTCAGTGGAATTTGAGGGATATCTGAAGCATATCTAAAGAATATGGTACAAACCTGGGAGACAGCAGAAACAGAGGTTCTGGATGAAGCAGCCTAAGTGAACTTATCTCTCCACCTCCACTGCATAGTTAGACTGAATACTCAAAGACTAGGGACAGAGCTGTGTCTAAGCTGAATCCTGGAAAAGAGATGATAGTGTCAATAAGGAGCACAAGCTCTACTAAAGAGAACAAATTCTCTACCTTCTTATGTCGGGATCCTTGTCACTAGTGCATGTAGAAATGTGAGAGTGATAGGATGATTACAAAATCTACTAGATGCTGCCTGGAAATTACTGGTGAGTAATTTGCTTGGTGTTCAAATGTGCATCACCAAAAAAAGGCTTCATTAAGGGGAAAAGGGCATCATTAAACTCAAATTGTCCCAATTTGGCAGGGACCATCTTGATGAACTTGCAATTGTACCACTTTTCAGTTTTTCTTAAAATGTCCCAGTTCCTTTCTCTTCCTCCCACTTCCCCTCTTGATCTTCAGCTTACTTCAGTTGGTGCAAACTGATGTCAAAATACAAACGTGGTTTGTGCTCAGTTAATTCAGTGGGAGGGGGACTGTGCTCTTCCCAGAAGGCTCAGGAAAAAGCAAACTGCAGCAGCCTCTCCTAGCATGTGTGTTCTTCCTCATTAATAATTCTTGCCATGTAGACCACACTCTGATGTTGATTGGCCGCATGTGTTCTGATATTTGTCTGTGGAGAGTGTGAATAAAGGAGAACGGGGAGGCAAGAATGAAAAACTGCCCATCTGTCAGGACTGCAGCAGTAAGTATGGATCAAATCTAGCTGCCAGGAACAAGGAACTCCAGTACCAAATTACGGAAGGAAGTAGCAGTTTTGGCCTCTGAAGGTGGTTTATTTTGGTGAGACTGATGGAAACAGTGAAACCTCACCCCAAAACATGCTGAGCTAACCTTTCTTAAGAAGAGTAATGTACAGGATGTTGGCATATGTAGGACTGTGTACACTATAAACGCAGCCCCAACAACATGATCTTTAAACAGACAAAAGAGAGCACTTGAGCTGTAAACAAGACGAGATTTATTGGGTCTTGGAAATCCTGGGAGAATCAGGCAAGTGCAAGAAAAAAGAAAGCAGCCTTCAGGAAAGAGGGCGGCTGGGAAGGATGCGACCAAATGACTGAATGCTAAAACCCTCTTTTGTGGAAGGGGGGAAATCTCCTCTTCCACAGAGAAAGGAGGATCTATTAAATTGGCAGGAAGCCAAAGCCCAGTTGGATACCCCCTCCCTTTGCCTTCCCTTATACTTCATAACTGCAAAGATTGTTGAAGCTGGGGTTGGGGGGGGGGCTGGACACTGTAGGGGGTTCTGTGTAAATTAAACTATTGTTCCTTAATTCTTATTCCCTGTCTTCTCATGCATTATTTATCTCCCATGTGTCTCCCAGACTCCAAAGACCTGCAAAGGAAGAGAGAGAGAAGGACTGAGTGACATGATAGTAAGATGAAATACGGCATCAACCAGAGTATTACTACAGATTTCAGTAGGGAGACAAACAATTCTGTAAGGAGAACTCAGATCATGGCAAGGCTCAAAATTTTCTTCCTCGGTCCTCTGGAGATTAAGATGCTTTCATGCATGCCTTGAATTTTGAGAGCTACTTTTGCAATCACTTTTTAGAAAAGACTCCAACAGCCAGTGATATAAGTACTATCAAAGAATAATATCACTTGAGCAATGAAGGGCAGCCCAGGAAGTGCTGCCTGAAGAGAAGGAAGATGTGATGGCTCTGATCCACCTAAGTCAAGGTACATAATACCCAAAGAGTATATGCCTAAAAGTTCAACTGAAGTTTTAAGTTAATGCAATGCTAGAAATTTGGGAACTGAAGGAAAGTTTTTTGGGGGCAGTGTTCTTATTTGAGGGGAGCACTCTTCTCATTTTGCCTCCTCTCCCCAGACTACCCTTGATTTTCACTCTGTATGAACAATATTGCTTCCGGTGGCAATTCTGTTTGAATTCTTACTTATCTGGAATGGAAAGAATATTGTTGTGTGCCTTCATTTCACTAAGGCGAATCTATCCCAGGGTCTCTTGGCAGAATTAGTACAGAGGTGGGCTGCCTTTTGCCTTCATCTGAGGCTGAAAGAATGTGACTCAGAATGGTTTCTGGGGCTGAGAGTGTGTGAGGCACCCAAAGTCACCTAGTAGGTTTCCATGGCTAAGCAGGGATTTGAAATTTGGGATCCACAGTCACAGGCCAACATTCAAACCAATGCACCATGCTCTCATTCTCTCTCTCCCCCCCCCAATCTCTCTCTCTCTCTCTCTCTCTCTCTCACACACACACACACACACCTGTTCAGATAGGTTTTCTCTGGTCTCAGGAAACCTTGGATAAAATAATAGCAGGCACTTCATAGTTTGCAAAGTCCTGTCACACTCTTCATCTGCACAAAAACAAATATACTTTTTCTACCCAGAAAACATGTTTTTGTGCTGGAAATGTGTTTTGTATGCACAAAACAGAGTATTTTGCTCATAAAAGACACAGAAAAGATACAGACCTTTCTGTATCATTCTGTTTGGCATTCTGCTGTCTACACCTAATAAAATGTTGGTGTTCATAGAGGAGACAGTTTAAGAGAATTCCACGGATAAAGAGAAATAGATGATGATGATGATGATGATGCACATCAATGTTCATAACATGGGCATACATGCCAGTTGATGATATTATTTATCATTATTATCATCATCATCACCACCACCACCATCACACAAATGTCATTTATTCGTTTGAAAAAAACAAGTCCAACCTAGAACAGACCCATTGAAATAACTGGGACTTCAGTTAGTTATGACTAGTGATTTATGACTCTAGACTGGAACCTTGTTGGTTAGTCCACACTAGAGTAGACCTATGCAATCAATTATTGAATGTTGTCAACTTATAGGTAAAATACACTGATAAATTACTCTACTCTAGCAATAGCAATAGCACGTGTATTTCTGTACTGCTTATCAGCTAAAGGCACTCTAAGTGGTTTACAGTGTGTTAGCTAATTGCCCCCAGCAAGCTGGGTACTCATTTTATTGACTGGGGAAGGATGGAAGGCTGAGTCAACCTGGAGCCTGGCAGGATCAAATTCACAATCTTGTGGCTGCAGTACCAGCATTTAACCACTGCACCACTAGGGCTCTTCTAGTTCTCTATAGTACTCTAGTTAGGAGTATTAAAGGCCAAACATAATCAACTCTACATGCATTTCAACAGACCAGGTGTTCTTGTCTGCTCTGTTTCCTGCACAGCTGAGGGTTGGACTGGATGACTATTGTGGTCTCTTCCAACTCTATGGCCCTTACTACACCACAGAGCTATCCTGGCATGGGGACACATTGCTGCCAGTCCGCAATGCATGCCATCATATGACATCATTGCAGTCCTGCTGTTGTGCATCCCCGGCAGTTGCAATAGGGCTGTAAACTATTACTGGGAAAAAAAACAATAACGGCCTCCTTTCATGCAATGATCCTGCCAGGAATGGGCATGTGGGAAGGGTGGAAGTCCTATCAAGCACTTCCTTTTGCACTGCAGCTAAGAAGGAGGACAGCTGTACTGTGGAAGAGAGCAGCATGTCTCTAACGCTACCTATCCACTAGCAGCCGACCAGTGCAGTGGGGAACATTTGGGTCCTGATGTCATCCTGGCACTGGCATTGCCACGATCACAATGAGGAGATGCAGGATTGTGGTGTAGTGCAGGAAGGGCCTATGATCTGCAAAGTGCTCTTTCCAAAAATTTTGCAGTCTAGCAAATTTAAGGTGGAAAATAATATACAAAATAACACATATTTTTCTACAAGACACACCAATATAAAATCATGCATTTGTATACACAAAATGTGATTTTTCTTGCTTGTTTTATTTATTTGCATTTTTTAAATTATTATCCATTGCTTTCAAAAGTAACGTAATAACTTCCACACACATATAAGTAAATACCTCCATGCATTTTATGTTCCAGCCAAACATTCAGCTGAGATAAGGCACAGTGAGGATACCACCCCTTCAGAACAGGGGAAATTCAGCACCACTAGATTCTTTAGCAGATTTCATTAATATCCTTAGCTGCAACTAACAAATCCTCTCCATTTTCTGAAAATGAGTCTGCCTTAGGTAGTGCTAACATTGGATTTAGCTCACAATATCTTCATATTGTCTAATGCACAATTTTGCATTTTAAAAAGAACTCTGGGTGATTTATCGTTCCTAAGACAACTATTGGATAGATAATCATTAGCTCAGTGTTACAAAATGTGAGTGCCTGGAATTCTCTTGGAGCTCTAAGAATAATTAATAACTGTACAATTAGTCAGTGCCTGAGAATTTATTAGGGTGACTACCTTGCAAAAGCAGCACATGTGCCAATCAAACAGAATGTTTAAAAACTCAGAAAGAAATGTTACTGTCCTCATATTTAGTATGAATTATTCATTGGCCTTGGTTTTAAGATTTTGAGAAGCTTCCTTTTTCTGAATCACCCCTTCCTCCTTCTTGCAGGTTTAATGCTTGTTCCTTCCTAGGACCTAGAATCTAGGTACATATAATCCAGAATTGTCAGCAATTGTGATAAAAGAGGTGGAATCAACATCTGAATGTAAACTGCACCATTCCTACATGTGCAGGAACAAAACATAATGATACAATCCTATAGATGACAAATCAGAAGTCACAACGAAACTAATGGGGCTTAATCCTTTGTAAATTGGTATAGTAATGCAGTCTAAATGTACCTAAATGAAAGTGATACAGTGCAGAGCTCCTGTTTAATGCATTGCTTCATTTTTGCACTCCAAGGTGTTAGTATGTTAATATATGGAAGAATAGATAAGCGAGGTGGTTTAGGTTTCCCTTAGATTTGTGGACCAGGAGGTGAGCTTTGGTGCTGTCACAGAGTTGGATCAAACAAGCATTGGAAGGTAGCAAGTTGAAACTACTTCTGGCTTAGCTGATTGTGGAAACAAGCATGAGAGCAATCCAGACAAATGGGGCCAGAATTTGCATTAAAACATAGCTTGCATACATAATCCTTTCTACTTCAGTAAGCCAGATAAATAAACTCTCCTATAATATTTTGAGAGCTAGCGCAGTTTGAACACTGGATACTCTCCAAATATTGTGGAGACAAGAGTTTGAATCTCTGCTCAGCCATGGAGACCCATTGGTTGACCATGGGCAAGTCATACTCCCTCAGCCTCAGAGAAAGGCAAAGGCAAATTCCTTCTGGATGAATCTTGCCAAGAAACCCCTGTGATTAATGTCACCATAAGTTGGAAATGACTTGAAGGCACACAACAATAACAGCTTCTGGAGAACATGTTTGTACTGAAACCATTTCAGATCTATTTAAATCATAAGGCTTCTTCTGCTGCAAAAAATACACCAGCCTTTTTAATGTTTTTAATAACATTTGGCCATTGGAATCACAGGTGATTGCTTGAATTCTGTGGCAACTAATAGGCCACCACTACCTTGCATCACCCAAGCTGATATGAGCGAAAACAGAATTTATATAATGTTATACAATTGATGTTCGATTTACATATACAGCAGAATGACTTGGGAGAGACTGATAGTCATGAGATGGTAGAGAAGACTATGCTGTTTCAGTTGGCTAATGGAGGAGTTTCATTTTTAGTGATCATGTATTTGTTGGGGGGAGGCATCCCTTTAATAAAAACTAGCAGAGCAGTATGGAATCATCAAGAATCCTTCATCGGAGAATGGCTTTACATGCGAGAACCTTTTTGTTTGTTTGTTTGAGTTTTTAGGTTTCCCATTGCCATTGTCCCTTGGATGCCACTGAATCAGACCTCTGAGATGATAGAGCATGCCAATGTTTTTGTGTATCAAGCCCTCATGGTATATCTGTTGTCAAGGTAATCCAGAGAATACTGCTTCTGCAGCCTAGCTTAGTTGTCTTTCAAGAAGCCTCTGATACTTGTGAAAATCACTATGCCTGCTATACTTATTTCTATCCCTCTGTTTCTCCCAGTGGAGGACCCAAGGTAGCTTACAGTATAGATTAAAATAGAATGCAGCTAAAAATAAATAACATTAAATAAAAACAAAGAAGTAAACTATCACCTTAAAAGTAGCACTGAATTAAAGACTGCTTAAAAGCAGTTTAAGCAGAAAAGCAAGGGAAAAACTAAAGCATCATTTTTTAAAAAAAACCCTCCTGCAGCAACCAGTAAATAGGCAAAAGCTGCAAAAAAATTATTTAAGAATTGGAAGGAAATTGCCATGCAGTGAATGCAAGGCTGTAGGAATGGAAAGAATATTCAAAGATATTTTTTAAAAATGGGCTATCATTGGTCAAGAAACTCTGACAAGAATAATCCTAGGCAGGCAAGAATCTTTGCAGTTCGGGACTTATTCTATGTGGAAAATGCATACTTTTTTTGTGTGCAGAAAATGACATAATGGCCATTTCCTCACTGGGATTTTAAAATGGTGCAAAGCGACTTCCAACAGAGGTCTTCTGCACCTTAGAGTGGACTGGGGTGGACTACTTTCTGTAGTTCCACACCTCAGTCCAGTTCTGCATGACCAGAACTGGTCGCCCAGCGCGGTTTTTAAAAACCCCTTTTTTGAGGTTTTTAAAAAGCATGGAGCGCGCGAAACCGTGTATGTCCGTTGCCCGGCTCTGGAGCAGACTTGCAGGCATGCACAAGTGTGTGCCTGCAGATCTTCCAGAGGTGGGCTTTCGACTGGCGAGCTTCTCCAGTTGGTGGAGAGCCTCCACCAACCGGAAGCCACCATTTGGGATGCCGAAGAGCTGTGGAGTGATGAACTCACGCTGCTGCTCTTCGCGACGGACTCGCCCGGACAAAGGAAAAATCTGGTGAACTCTGTTTACGGTCGTTTCCCCCCTGACATCTGGAAAGGGCCAATAATTTCTGTACAAAAAATAACATTTTGTTTGAAAACAAGTTTTCTGCTCAAAAAATGAATTTCCTGCTCAGAAGACAGCGCTTCTATACAGAAAATACTATTTTCTTCAGAATAATGTCTATCTTTTTTAAATACAATAAGCCCCAAACTGTAAATAATTTTCAAAAACTACACAGTTTTTAACAACCATCATGCAGCAAGAAGAAAAATAGTAAAGTTATTCATTCTTGCACCTGTGAAAATGAAATATACAAAGACCAAAATCTCAACAAGTTCAGAAAGAACCTTATAATATATTTTAAAAATATGGGAGCCAAACAGTCTCCTGTGTGGTTGCAACAACTTTTGTTGATGCTAAGATGAACTGTTTTCTCCAGACCTCTACTTCAGATGCCCCTCCCTAAACTGCAAACCATAGGATTCCATAAGATGTTGAAAGTGGAATAATAGCGCTCTAACATTCTAGTGTGGAAATGGCCAGAGTCTCCTGACTCTGAAGTATCAAAAGTGTCATTATCCAATAGCAGAGAAAATGAGAGAATAGGTAACTGTGGCAGGGGTTTACTTCTTTTTCTCTTAGAATGGCATAGTAGCTCCCCAATCTGATAAAGTACCCTCTGTCTTTTCCACATAGCTCTGCTTCCCCCCTTATAAGACCACCTTTGTGTAAAAGGGTGAAGCCTTTCAATGGTCATTTAGAACCCCTTAATAGTTGTATGGTAGTGTGTTTTCCATGTGTCTTCAAATACTATATACCACTCAGCTGAGTCTGTATTTATAAAAAAGAACTGTAATATTTATTAAGATAACATATAGAACAAAGTATTGGAGTTCATATGCAAACCAAAATTAATACAATTCTTCAGAGTGCTTTTAGTTAGTTTCCTTATATCTATAACCTCTCATATAAGCACAAGTATCATAAACAGCCCTTTGGCTACCCTCTCATCAAAGGCTCAACCCCTAATCTAGGTCACACTTTTTGACCAGATTCCGTAATGGTTTAATTACTCTTCTGCCTCTCACTAGGCTTCCCCTGAGAATTAAACCCTTCGCACACAGTCACCCTCCCTGGCTGACTGAGGAACTTTACTCCAGAGCTCTCTCTAGCAAAGATTCACATTGAAGGATTGCCCAAAAGACAATGAGTGTTTGCCATTAAATATTTTTTCCTCTCAGCCACCAGTCCCCTCACACATTACAGGACTGGTTTTCTCTCCTGAGGAGCTATTCTGGTGGCCTGGCAACCTGTTTCTAGGCTGCTCCAGATAGCCATACCCCCAGAACTCTATTGCAGTAACATACGAGTTTCAGTGTTGAATGGAACCAATTTTTGGATTGCCTCTCCAGAAAAGGATTCTCATGCCATTTCATCTGCATTTAATCAGGGTTTTGCATGTACCCCTTCAGCTGGAGTTGCTCATCTAATCAGAGAACCTCAAGAGCAACAGAACATTAGTGGTTACCCCGTAAGTCTTGTATATAGATTGCATAATCTGCATTTAAGATACTCATCTCTTAAACTGTCATTGAACATTGTCAATGACCAAATAAAATGCAAATCCCATCCCTCAGTTCACTTGTCAAATTACCATGTATTCAATATTACTGGTAAAAATCTTCAGCCTCTGAATAGAACAAAAAAATCATCCTCCGAATACAGACAAATGCAAAGCAAAAGAATAATACACCATATCATTTGTATGTGGCAGACAGCAGGAACAGCTTGAAAGGATTTACAGATCCTCTGTTAAGCGTTGCTAATACTAAGTTAAGCTTGATGCGATCTTGTTTGCACAGCGAGGCAAATGAGCTTTCGAAGCTCATTAATTACTTTCATTTGACTCCATTGCAACAACAGTAAAATTGCACATGCCTATTATATAATGTTACTTTCTATACAGTCTCAGATGCATTCACTTGGAATTAAGTCCTACTGCATTACAGTGGAATTTACTCCCAACAGGTTTGCCCTCCTGTTTCAATAATGGGGCCATCCACCTAACTTCAACCATCCCAGCCAACCTCCCAGCCATCAGGAGATAGAAGGTATACTTAGACCTTGCAAGGAAGGAGAATGAATAGGGAAAAAAAAAATTAGACTTGGCTTCACCTCTTGCTCTGTCACTGTTGACTCTGCCCTCCATTCACCAGCCCCAGTGGGCATCAGTTATCACTGTTGCCTAGTAAATGTTGCCTAGTATTTAATTCATTTATTTATTTATTGAATTTATGTCCTGCCTTTCTCTCAAGATGAAAGTTTTTAAAAGAATTAAGTAACAATATTGTTTTTAAAAATGATTAAAAGCAGTTAAAAACACTTAAAACATATTTAAACATAATTAGTAAATGTGTTTAGGATTGTAGCCACGTAGTGTACCCTTAAGCCAAAGATATGTGAGTTGTAGGGAGCCAAACATAAGCTTTTTCTGCAGGCAGAAATGCTCTTCCACTACCTGATCTCATAGCTCTGCTCTGTTCTCTTGAGCAGAACAGTTCTGATATTACCATGCTGTACACCCCCGCTCCATGGTACAGTCTAATTGGCAAGAAATATCATTTAATTGGCAAAAGATATCATTTCTAAGATAAAAATGGCTGGAAGGCTTGTGGACAAAGACTCTAGTTGGAAGCCGCATGCTAAGACAGATGACTTCAGCATGGCCTGGTTGTAAATTCAAAAAGATGAGTCAGGAAACCCCCAGCCCTGATGGGCTTGAGATAATCCTCTCAAAGATCCAACCTTCAGGTACAATGGCAAACAAAACTGCCCCAATGAAGCAACTGATGGTCATCATACTATAACCTGATGGTCATCATACTATAACTTCTGGCAGAAACTCTCCTTTGTTCCCTCACCTGTCCAGACATTAAGAGATTAACACATCTCCCATCAATGCTTTGTCACCTGAAGTTAAGACCATTAGTCCATTCTGGACCCCCTTTGTTTGCCTTGACAGAGAGCAACTAACACATTCCCCTTCTCAGCAGGAAACAGTATACATAAACCCTGGCTCCAAGCCCAACAACTCATAGCCCCCTGGACAAATGTAGGTGTATCACACCCTGGTTCTCATCCTCTGTGCTCCCCCCAAACTCTTGTTTGAGCCATCTCGCTTCAATCTTTTGCTTCTGGAATAGTAATTATCACCCATTTCATCCCAAAATCTCTTGCTATCCAACCTTTCTCTCCTTTACTTTCACTAGCCTGCTATGGTTCATGAGACTGCTTGCGTGTGTCTGTGAATCCCCCAGTAAAGGCATTCTTTTGACTCTCAGCTGGTGTCTCTGTGTATACCAGTGTACACAGCTGAAAAGGTCCTATGGTTACCCCTCTCTCTCAGGCTTCCTTTGAATTTTAATTCTCTACCTTTCTAAGGAGATGCTGGCACTTCTGGAGGACCTCAAGGTTCTCCACCTCTTGGGACAACACTGATAGTCTCATAGGTTTCATTAAGACAAATAAGCAGTACTGCTGTGGAATATGTACTCTTAATTATATCCACACCCTCAGACTAACTTTACAAACTAACTTATATAATCCACTATCACCCTATGTTTACAGGAGCATTGGACATGTTCAGTCTATACTTACAATGAAACTTCTGCCTATAGCAGCACTATCCTGACTCTGAATTGCAACAATAAATAAATAAATAAATAAATAAATAAGAAAAATAGCAATCAATATCAAACTTAAATATTCCTAAGAAAATACAGTGTGCATATGTGTATGTGTGTAAGACAGGGAGAGAGAGAAACAAAAATATCAAAGTCGTAGTAGTATACTTCTAAATATTTTTAACGATTTGATTTCTTTAGTTTTATTACATTAACCTTGTTTTCACTTTATAGTATTAAACCTGGGGAAATACAAATATCTTCAGTATCCCTAGGATGCTCAGAACAGCAGCTTATTTCTTCACAGTTCAAAAGACATTAAATAGCTATTCCATTTTTCCCTCCTTAAGGGATTGTTTGTGGTAAGAAAAAAGACAGAAGGATATGGCAGGAAAAAACAAAACAAAGAAAGCTTGCAAATGGAAGATGATGGTGTCTAGACTGCCCCCTGCAGGCATACACTTAAAATTCCATGAATGAGGCCACATTCGCGCAAAATAACATTCCTTACCTGGAAACATTTGCAATAATTTCAGATACTTTCTATCCCACAACTTTATTACCAACTATGTTTTCTCCAACATAGGAGCAGGAAATGATCTAGCTGCACCCTTCCTATCAGCACTTTCCTCACATTGCAAGAAACACGCTTGAAAGGGAGGAGCTGCTGTTCGGATTTCTGTGCAGTCAGGAACCCTGATAAACAGGGCCACATTATCCATTAAGAACTTTAGGCATAGTGGACAAAGCCCTATGAAAATTGTAGGGCCTATGAAAACAGGATTTCAGGGCCTATGAAAACATCCCTAGTTCTGTGTTGAGGTAAGGCGGGGAGTCGAATACAAGAGTCCCTAGGGTCAATGAAAATCTGAATGCAGCCGTGCTGGAAAACCATGATTCTTGCTTGTGTAGAAAAGCCTCTCTGCAAATGGGAATTTCCTGCCTTCAGAAACTTCATGTGAGGAAAGAGCACATTAGGTACATCACATGGTGAGGGTGGCTGGGGCTAACTATCTAATAGAAAATAATCAACTGAAGTTAGGACAAACAAATTAATATATAAATATATAAATTTATAAAATAATTACACCCTTTAAAATAGACAAAAACAATCATCATACAAATACATATACCACTGCGAATCATACTCAAAAAGAGTCTACTTGTCTCGAAGTCCTTGGAAGAAGAACAAAATATCTGTGGCTTTGATAGCAACTTTGATCTTCTTCTCCTCCTCCTCCTCCTCCTCCTCCTCTTCAGCCTGAGCCAAAATTGGTGGTGACATCTGCTGATATTTTCACAAATCAGATGTGCTAGAACAAAGAAAGGCTTGCATATTTATGCATTCCATAAGAAAATGATTACCATACTAAGTTACATCACTTCTACATAAGACCTGGTGGGCTTCAGGTACCTTGGACCTGTCATGTAGTAGCCCCCTCTGTACCTGAATGCATCATTCACTTAGCACGTATCTGTTATTTATCCAAAGTGGGGCCTGATTACATTCCATACTCTGGGAGGCTAGCACTGTTGGCTCTTTTGTTATTTGTAATATATATTCCATTCTCCCTGACTCTGTCTCCCAGGTCAAACTGTTGCCTCTTCAAGGCTGATATACTAATTTCCAGGCACCTTTGTTAATAACAAAGCAGACTAGTAACTCAAAGGGTACTGGGGGAAACTCTGCAGAGGCCTGGTCTTGATTCCTTTATACTATTCTACACTACTCTAAGTCCCATCATTCTCAGCCTTCTCTATCTCTCAATTGTTATACAGCCAGAGGTATTTCAATACAAGTCTTTATCAGCGGCACAAACAACTTTCCAAAATATCCAAAGTCCAAGAATAGAGGAAGAAACTTAATGCACATTAAATCAATGCTAGCTTCACCCTATCCTTCCAATGACTTCAAGCTGAGTTGACTCTTTTTGAATGTGATTTGTAGTGATATATGTCTTTGTATGGTGATTGTTTCTGTATATTTTAAAAGTATGTAATTATTTTATAAATTTATATATTGATATATTAATTTGTCTATCCTAATTTCTGTTGAATAGTTTCTATTGGATATAGGTTAGGTATAGGGTCCCCGCCTTTTTTGTAAAGGTGGGGTTAACAAACTTCCTGCTCCTATGTATAAGAAAGTATGGTGTATATCGCTTATGTTGTTAACATACTTTTAACCTACCATAGATTATAAGTTTTGAGCTTTAGCTGGATATTGTTTGGAAGGAAGTATTACTCTGGAGATGCCATGACTGAAGGGAGAAATGCATCTGTTGTTAGCTAATGTTCTTGCATGCCCCTGTTTTGATGGTATACTACTGTCTTATCCTCTGTTGGAAAGAGTTCCTGTAAAATATTTCAAGAGTTTTGTTGACACATAGCTTGAGCAGTGTCAAGAACATCTTGACCTTCCAATTTCTATGCCTCAGCCTCATCTTATCTGTGCACCATGCTAGCCTCTATTACATTCTAATGTTCCCTCTTGTTCCTTTCCCAGACGAACATTCAACCAAAATGTCAGCTCACTGCAGAGATCTGCACTTTCTCCTCCAGGTAGAATTCAAACATCAGCAAGCCTCCAGAGATTAATCCATAGCTGAACATGCTGGACTTAAATGGTTTGATATGTTCACAATGGGAGGTACATCTGTGAGCCTATATTCAATCATTGCCAAGAGCCTAAATTAAAACCATTACAAAAGCTCACAGGGAATGTGAGTAGTAAATTCTGTCTGCTGCCTGAAAGCAGCATTACTACAGGAAATGAGGAGTGATCCCACGCTGATGGTGCCCCCCAACTCTGTGACCAGTTTAGCATCAGCAATTAATAGGGCTGTATTACATAGCAATAGAGTACAAGGATTTTCACAGTGTTCTCCTGGTGAGAAGAAAAGAAGTTGTTGTGATTCTCTTGTAACTATATGTATGTATATGTATAAATCCTATGAATAGATAACAGATTTGTAGTCTGTAAATTCAGTGGCTAGGGATGGAAAGGGAATAAACATTGTTCAAGATTTGTTTTTTATTGACCTCATCTAATCTAATATCAGACTACAATGAAAGCATTGTTGTTGTGTGCCTTCAAGTAGTTTCAGACTTATGGCAACCCTAAGACAAATCCATTATGGGTTTTCTGGGGCTCGGAGTGTGTGATGTGGCCAAAGTCATCCAGTTTCCATGACAAAGTTGGGAATCAAACCCTGGTCTTAAAGGTTGTAGTCCAATGCTCAAACCACTACATTATGCTGGCTCTAATGAAAGCATGCACAGAGATTTCTAAAAAAAAGTTACTGACAATGTCAATGTGAAATGTCTGCACTAATAAGCCTTTAAAAAAACCTAATTAATAATGTTTACATTATAAAAATGTCTTTTACACCTACAGTAATTCTAACACTAAGGCCATTTCCGCATGGGGTGAGGGAATCGCCGCACGCCACTACTTACTGGACTTTTTGGCTCTCCGATCCGGTCCGCACTGCTCCAGAGCCGTGTGTGCTCATCGATACACACTGCTCCGGTGTCCCAAATGGCAGCTTCCGGTTGGTCAAGGGTCTTGACCAACTGCTGAAGCTTGCCAGCCTAAACCCCGCCCCCGGCAGATCGCAGGCTCTCATTGGGGTGAGCCTGTGAATCTGCATAAGGGAGCAGGCTCGCAGTGGTGCACTCCGTGCTTTTGAAAGACCTGTTTTTAGCAGTTTTTCAAAAGCACGCTGGACAACCACTTGGGGTCGTTCCAGAGCGGCTGAGGGACAGATCTACGTTAAGTAGGTCTGACCCAGTCTGCTCCCAGGTGCAGACCTCCTTGGAGGACGGACTGCACCGTTTTAAAAACCCCGTGCAGAAATGGCCTAAAAGTTTTCCCTTTATTTATTCTCTTTATTCTTAGACATCACAAAACTCCTGATCCAAGAAGCGAAGCCCTTTAACAAAAACAAAGATGTTTCACTAGTAGTGTAAAACTATGTCTATCGTTCTACTTATGCAGTTTCCATCAAGGGAACATTCTGCTCACAGTAACAATGTTCAACAATATTTTCAATGGGAATATAATGAAAAAAATGCACAGCTTCTGTTTTCTCCTTTAATTTCCAGTGTGATAAAAGAAGACAAATAATAACAGGATGGCAATAGCTATGAATTCTCCAGTGGATTCTTCCACTAGACAAGAACCCTCTGGTAATTTCTCTTCCTGTAAGTAACACAACTGAATTGCCTCTTTATCACACAAGTTTCTCTGTTCTGTGGTAGAAGCTGTGAGAAAAGACTGTCCTCCCCCACTCTTCTAAATAACATTTTAAGAGCATAGAATGAAGTATTCTGTACCCATATCTGACAAGATTACACAAACCCCTCAATAGGGTTTTTGCTGAAAATGGAGGCCACAATGTAGAAAAATGTCAAAGGTAAAACTAGCAGTAATTTTCTTAAACAGAATATGGACAAGCACACACAGAGTGAAGCAAACAGCAAGATCTCTTTGGGAAATAGCCTTTTTAGTCTCTGTATCAGCCAAACCTCTGCTATAAATGACATTGAACAATGTAGAATCTGAAAAGATAGCAAAATGACCAGCATCGGAGAATAAAGAGCCGAAATTATCTTCCTGCTTTAATAATAGAAGCCATTATATTCCCCCCCCCTTCTTCTTATTTACCATTAGAAGAAACATATGAAGCCGGAAGCACCATTCCCACAACATTTAACTTCAATGACTACTGCTGTGGGATTTAACCCACTGCAGGTTGCCTATTGGTCTTGAGGAATTAAATTTGCAGCAGCAAGGGAACAGATTGACTAGATAGGATACCTTTGGGTATAGTTTCCTTTCAGAGGAAAAATATGTTTGAGGCTGGAGGATTGTGCCAAAATGGCCTTAACTAATTGGAAAGTTGAGCCAAAGTGAGCATAATGAATTTCAGTAGAAGTAAATGTAATGTACTGCATTTAGGCAGGAAAAATGAAAATGTAGGATGAGTGCCACATATCTTGACAATCATACATGTGGAAAAGATCTAGAAGCCTTAGTAGATCACAAGTTACATATGAGTCAACAGTGTGGTATTGTGGCCAAAAATGCCAAGAAATTCTAGGTTGTGTCAACAGGAGCATAGTTCAAGGGAAGTAACAGTAGCGCTATTATCTGGCTTGATTAGACCTCATCCCCAATACTATGTCCATTTCTGGACACCACAGTTAATGAAGATGTAACATATCCAGAGGAAGATCACCAGGAAGGTAAAAGGTCTGGGAACCAAGCCTTTTGAGAAATGGCTTAGGGAGCTGCATATGTTCATCTTGGAGAAGAAAATAATTAGATGTGATCTGTTAGCCATCTTTAAATATTTGATGGGATGTCCCATTCCAGCAGAAAGGTGGCATACAGATATAAATAAATAAATAGTAATAAATAAATAATGTAGAAGATGGAGCAAGTTTGTTTTCTGCTGCTCCAGAGACTAGGACAAAAACCAATGTATTAAAATTAAAAGAAAAGAGATTACACTTAAACATTAGATAGGACTTTTGGAATGTAAGAACTTTTCAGCAATGGAACAGAGTGTCTCAGATGGTTGTGGATTCTACCACCTTGGCTGGAGACTGGATAGCCGTCTCTTAGGACTGCTCTAATAATGGCTTCCTGCACTGCAGGGGGTTGGAATAGACGTTCTTTCTACTCCTTTCCAACTGTATGATTCTATGAGTGTATGATTTGTTTGTTCGTGCTAAAACTACAATGTCCACTGATCCCAGTCAGCCTGACTAATCGCAAGACAATACTAGGAAAGTTTCATGTAATTGCATGTGTGCTGAAAGGAAATGGAACCATACAGAGTCTAGAACTTCTTTAAATTAAAAAAACACACACACAAAAGAATAAGGTCACAAAAATGCAATGGCAATATGGGCAGGGGTAGCCTTGGTAGTGCTTAGAAGGATGTCATCCTTCACATTTAAAGGAATGAGTACTCCAGTAAAGTTGTAAGAAAAACAGGCTTTTTTGAATAGAGTCTAATATACAAATAAATGAGGACTTTAGGGAGAACAAAACTTTTAGAAATCTTATAAAAACACTTCTTTATGGGTTGATGAATGAAATCTGTTTCTCATCACCAAGGATATCATGGGGTCTAGACAATTGAACAGCCATGGTGGACTCAGAAATTGCACAAGCAATGGATTTTTCTGGAAGAGAAAATCTTTTTCAAAAAGCATCAGAGTTTAATATGGCTTATCCACAGTCGAAATGCTACCCAGGGAAGAGACCTTTGGATCCTACTTAACAACATGTTATTGCCTGTAGCTCTTGCTGAATTTCAGCCTCAGCTCTGTGAGCCATGCATATATTCTTGTAAACCTGCTATTTATGTCCAACTCCCTTAAGACTACTAAAATGCCTGCTATTGCAGTGCCAGTTCTGAATCAGGAAGAATTATATGAGCTATTAGGAAACGTAATGTAAGGTTACTGAAACACTTTATTGGGTATCACAGTTTAATTTCAGTGCTATGCACTTATTATTGATTTTATTTTATTTCTCTCGGGTTCATTAACATGCTGCAAATTAGAAAAGGCATAAGAATTGGGGGGAAAACTTCTTTTAGAGAAAAGAGTTTAAGCACTTACAAAAAATGCCACGACAGACCCCTATTTCCAAGAATGGCTGGCAAGCTGCTTGCAGGATATTTACATGTAAATCAAAGGTAATATTTTTGTATTGTTTGCTTAATCATGGAAACTCAATTTAGACTGTCTTGAGTAGCAGTGTGAAAAAAGTATCACTCTATTATCAAAATTATTTTTGAGACAGGCAGTTCCAGCATGAAGAGACATACAGTTGAAGATTTATCAGTTCCTATGAACAGATGGGAAATGGAGGTAGGTCAAGCTTTCTATATTTTGCACACAACATTTACAGGTAAAACCAATGCCTTTCCCCACCATTAACCTAAGCACACAGAGACACGTAGCAACCATGACAACATGGCCTACTCTTACTAGATGATGCAACAAGAAAACAAAGTTTTCAAGTATGTACGTTTTGTGGAAATGTGTAAAAAACCATTGCCCTTACTGGCTTGGGAATTCTGGGAGCTGTAGTTTCAATGGGGTTTTTTTTTCAATCTCGTGTAGCTACAGGTTTTCTAAGTCATATAGGAAGGATTTGTTTTTTGTTTATTATGGATCCACTGTCAATACATTTAAGTGGGAAAACTCCAGTTTCTGGTGCCATGAAAGAGAGAGCTAGCTTCCTCCCTCCATTCTTCCCCACTATAAATTTTTGATTTTATAAATTCCTCTCCTATCTTCTTGCAACTGTTTTTTCTATTCAGTTGTGGGCTCACTGGGAGGGTGATGAGGGCGGTGCACCCCAGGCGGCAATTTTGAGGAGGCATCCCACACAACGTGGCCATGCCCCCGCATGATGTGGCCACACCCCCATGCATGATGTGGCCATGCCCCCATGTAGTGTGGCCATACACAGTGACGTGGCCATGCCCCTGCCCCCCCTGCCCCCCTCCAAGCTACGCAGCTGTGTAGGCCAAAGAAAATATGACATTAATTACATGACTGAATACAAATGCATTTTTAAAATGGATGAATACCAGTTGCATGGTACAAGAGGCAATGGGACTGCATACAGTGAAGACAGAATTTGAGTCTTCCTCCTTGGCATGGTCCCCATAAAGCCTTCATCCAAGATGGTATTTGCAAGGGCAAGAATGCTTCTAATGGCAGTAAAGGAGCCTTCCTTTCCCTTGCAAATAACAGAGAAAAAAAGGTTAAGCTCTTCTGTTCTATCCCTGTTGTTTTGTTATGTCACTAACAGCTGCCATTCACACTTCCCAGTAACTGTACTTCCACAATTAATTTAGCACTGAGGTTGAACTCTAAAAACATCCCATTGCTTTAAGGTTTCCTGTTAGGGAAAGTTTTCCTATATCTTGACTTGTCATCTCTTATTGTATGCATTTCCAGTTGTAGGTGTCTAGAACAACACACAGGATTCAAAATGCAGCTACACCATAGATTTATGTAAATAATTTTCTTTTTTCATTTTCAATATTTTGAGTCTTTGTCCAGTGCAGATTAGGAAGACTAATTGTCTTGCTCACACAGTTCCCTCCCACCACACTCTTGAGTGGTTAAACAAAGGTATGAAGGAGTGATTTTAAAAACAACCTAAACTATTTACCTCATTTCAGCCCCTGAAATGGGTCTCTCTTTATCAGTTTCCACGTGCTCTCAGATCTAAGAGGTCTATCTTGTCGTCTGAACCCTGAGGGATCACATTAGGTGGTGACATAGGATAAGGCCTTGCGTAAGAAATTGCTGATAAGACTCATAAAACAATTTAACACAGGATCGGCTGAAGCATCAGATGTTTATTAAAAAATACGTCTCTACAGAGCCGAGCGTTTTTCAGAGAGAGAAGACACCCCCACCATGGAATACCTCACATTTTATCCCCCTGCCCAATGCAGGTTTCCCTCCCCAATTGGACAGGACCCAAAAGTTACAGCTACCCCTTTACTAAACAGTGCCAACTTTCTGTCTTGTATTTCTTATCAACTTAGTTTACTCCTTACAGCCTTGTTAACCTTCAGACTTGCGGGTGCCTCTCAAGAGAGAAGGATACCCCCCACTATTGAATACCTCATCTTTATCTGTCTGGTTCTCTGCACCTGGCACTTCAAGGTCTTGGATGGCCCTCCTTCTGCTCAGCTGCCAACTCTAAAAATCTATTTTTTTAAAAAGCATGTTAACCCTTTAACAGAAACAAAGTGGTAGGCTATATTTATAAGCTAATACATATATGTTAGTAATACATGTTAATAATACTGCAGAAACTAAAATATATTTTATTTCTCTCACTTGTCTGTGGTGGCATCAGAACTTTGAAACATCCCACCACAAGGGATATATGTCAAGTTGACTGACATTTTCACATCATGGCTAAAAGCCTTTTTTTAAAATGTAGGTACTTATAAGCAATTAGTTTTAGCTAGTGGTAGAGCTTGGAGCATGTGGAAGGGGGGAGGGAGGGGGAGCTACAGCATGAGAGGCATGACCACTGTGCGTGTGGGTGGGGCCAGGGCACATGGGAGGCGGGGCCAGGGCACACAAGTGGGGCTATGGACCAGGAAGCCCCAAAAACATTGCCTCCTGGGGTGAACCACCTCTCCACCTCCTTCCCTACGTGACTGGTTGTAGTTGTGATGGACATGATTGAACCTGCTGTTGATTAGTTGTTCTCACTGCTGATTATTTATTGGCTTCTTTAGATGCGTATTTGTTGTATCTTATTAGTCATTGTTTTATCATTGTTATTATCATCATCAAAAATCCCTGAGAATTTTTGGGGGTGGGGATATAAAACAGAGCTAAATGAAGAAATAAATAAGGAAGAAGGGCTATGTTTTTTGTGCCTCAGGCCCAGACTATCTGAAAGCCCGTATGTCTCCATATCAGCCCATCCTATGATCTTTGGGAGAGGGCTTTTCCTTTCTTGTACCTCCTTCCTTGGCTCATCTGGAGAGGGCATGGCAAAGCGTCTTCTGCACCTACCTATGGAGCTCTCTCCCAAAGGAGGCTTGACTGGTGCCCTTTCTGCTTTTTGCTAGGAGTTAAATTCCTCATTATTCAAACTGGCCTTCAGCCTTCAAGTGGTAGAAGGATGTGCAAGGAGTGTGTTATTTTAAAAATATGTAACATATGCTTAATGTGTTATTAATTATTATAAATTAATATTTTAATTTGATTGATTCTTTAATGCTTTTCAAACTTCTGTTCCACATGTTGTTATCTAACTTCAATTGTAAGAAGCTTTGGGTCCCCTTTTGGAAGAAAGTTGGGATAAAAATTAAATCATATCATATCAGACAAATAAATAAATAAATATCTGTGTCTTAGGATTCCCTATGTTATAAATAGATGCTTCACATCTGTTATGTTGGACATGCAGACCAGTACTGTAAAGGATTAGAGTTGATTAATCAAGGAGAAAAAAAAATAGACTAGTCAACATATTTTCTTTATCTCTGTCAATCATGGTTAGGAAGACTCTAGTTCATTCTGATCAGTGTTAGAGGGAACTTCTATGCAAATGAATCAATGCAAGTTGGATCAGCACCTGCAGTTAACAATGAAAATAACTCTCATTCTCACTTTCATTCTGTTTCTCCAAATGCCATCTGCAATTTCATCCCACCCATTATTAGCTTGTGAGACTTTTTTCCTGAACTGAAATTTCTACACATTTTACATCCTTCTCCTAATGGGCACATTTATTTATGCATAATGTGTGTGATTTGTTCTCATTTGTCAAAGCATGGTTTTTAAAGGAATATAGGGCAAGACAGCAGCTAATGTGAGAGATGTGAGCACACCGCCTTTTCCTTTCCATTCCTTTCTACCCACTCAAGAAATGTTAGGACTGAGCTCACATTCTAGAACCAAGTGGTGCCTGTGTGCTAGAAAGAGCTATGGGAAAAGGGCACAAATTGTCTTTTTCTCTGTAACTGTACAACGTCTACAACATCTGTATGCACATGCATGTGCAAATTCTGGGGTGCAGAGGGAGATCAGGGAGTTTTTCAGGTTTACCTAAGTTGGAGCCTCTAATTCTCTTGTTGTTGCGAATAGAATAACAGTCATCCATTATACATGGGGGAGAACAGTTAGCTAATTTCCATCTTTTCTTTGCATTAGTTCCTGCTGGGCCTGTATTAAAAAATCATGCACACCATTTGCAGATGAGTGCCAAATATTCTCAGGAAGACAGCTTATTGTACATTAAGCTGATGCAAAGGAACACCAGGCACCATAATTGTCCTGGTTCGTTAAACCCATTCCATTCACAAATGCCTTTTTCTCACTCACTTCCTTTGAAAAATCTTTGCATCATTATTGCTAGATGAACATATTCGTATCAACTAATGGGTACCCATTATAGCCTCTCTATTCACATTACTCTTCCTTGAAAGTAAGAAATACAGTCACAGTCTCCAGCGAGAATCCTCCAAGTGTTCACTGTTCTTTTTCCGAAAGCAAAGTTAAAATTTCTCCAGGCATGACTAAAATCACATGAATACAAATGATTCAGTTAATTGATATCACCTTTATTTTTGCCTTCCAGATGTAGATAGATAAAAACCTGGCATCTCACACAAGCAAATGACTGAAAGAAACTGTGGCTGGCATCCTGTCGGTTATCCCAGTTACAGTAAAACCTATTCAATCAATCTGTTAAAAACTGAGTCAACGTGAAGATAAATGTAATGAATTTAGCAAGTCTACTCCACTCATGCTTAAAATATTATTTAGGCCAAAATGTTTATGTGTCAAAGATTGCCTAATATTGGCCCTTTTCGCACCTTACCTCGTCGTGACAGTGGGGAGCGGTGCTCGCCAGAGCGGCCACTCACATGAGCCGCTCACGACAGCCCTTCTGCCTCCCACATTGGCTTTCTGGTAGCGCGACTGTCGCGCTAGCGCCCCGCCCCGTCCTTCCGCAGCGCAGTCTGGGAGCTGTAGGCTGCGCTGGGGGAAGGAAGTGTGACCGGCCCGGCTCGCTGAAGCACCACACGCAGGTAAATGCGCGAGGGTGCTGCGAGCATTGCGCAAGCGCACAGTATTTTTGGTTTACAGCCGAAAATAAGAAAATGCGTGCGCACCCCGCTTTAGCCTCATGAGCGTCGCGCGAGTGGGAGTGCATCATACGGAGCAACACTCCCATTCATGCGATGCTCAAGGGGTGCTCGCGCAAAAAAAAAAAAGGCATGCGAAAAGGGCCATTGATTGGAACACGAACAGCCTCCTAGGGCTGTAAAGAATATCTGTAGGTATTTATTATTCTCCATGAGAAAAGGTTTCCTCCGGGGGTATTTGTTTGTTTCTCATTTTGGGATTTTGTTTGTTTGTTCATTTGTTTCTCTTATTGGGATCCTGGGGTGTTGTTTCTCATTTTGGGATTTTTCTTCTTTTGCTAAAAAATGTAGCTGCACAGAAAACATTGACCTGAATCCTATTGGTAGCCCCAATGGGGATGGATCAGTTGAATCAGTGAGATTATCTATGTATTGACTTTCCATTGAGTAATTGCTTCAACAGGTATACTCTAATGGGAGCTAACCAGAAAATATATGCCATTGCATTTGGGGCTAAAACTGTTATTTGCCCTCAAACATGTCTTTGCATGAAATACGATGCTTTTGAAAAACAGAATGCAAGTTTTCAATTTGTGCAAATTGTGAAAAACCATCAAAAATCTGCAAAACATCTCATCATTTTTTTCCTAGCAAAGGGAAAAATTCTGAAATATTTCATCCTTATGCATGAGACTATAATAAGTGAAGATTTACAACCCTTCACTCTCCCTTCTTAAGTAGTTATGGCACAGTTTGAGTGAGATCTGGAAGGAAATTATGTCTTTCTTCTCAACTATTTATCGGGGGAAACCTACTTGATCATTTGGTAGAGTGATTTGACTGCCTCAATAAGCAGCAGCTGATGGTGGTGGCAGGAGTATTCTTCCTGGAACACTAGCAGTTCCTCACTGTTAGAGAATAGAGCTGTGTATGCTGCACATTTAACTGAAAATATATATTTTTATAAATAAACATCTTGACCTTGGAAAGATAATAGATACATGGCATCCTGGATAATTTGAAATAAGCAAGGCAATCAAATCCTGTTGACTCTCCTAGGGACAAAAAGTGAAAAACAGAAGTGTATATCTATTAGTTGCCTTGAGAAATGGAACTTCACATTAGTGTATTCTTCTTAAACCTGGTGCTCTCCAGACACTTTCCAGAGCTTGGAAAATTACTTTTCAGAAGAATAAATATGACATACTGAAGCTAACAGAGCAACGGTAGGAGGAATTTGCTCTGAGCCCTGTCTTGTTTCTCAACCTCTGCTCTTAAGGATAAGAATTTATAATCCCCAGGCAGGCTACAAAAAAATGAGTGGATGAAGGCTCCATATCTACTGGAAGTCAGGAAAAGAATTTAGAAGCAATCATGGTGAAATGATCTGAGGCTAGAACTTCATGAGACCAGGGATCAAATCCCTGCTCAGCCATGCAAACCCACTGGATGACCTTGGGCAAGTCACTCTCTCTCAGCCAAGGAAACCCTCTAATAGGGTCACTATAATTAAAGGTCAACTTGAAGGCTCATAACCATTAATAGCAATAAGAATATTATAATAATAATAATGATCATGATGACATCATCATCATCATAGTTGTTATCTTGGGTCAAGAATAAAGTATCTGCTTGTGTCTCTGAGCTAAAGATTTAATTCCAATTAAATATCCAATGAAACTTTGGAGTTATTACTGTGTAAATCCAGGCAAGTTGCAAAACAGATTGAAGCTTCTCTTGGTACCTTTGTTCAGTGACTGTTAGGTCATTTTAGATCATTTCTGTCTGTGCAATTCAACCCTATACCTTTCTTTTGAAAGGTTAGTCCAAGCAATTTTAGTGGTGTTTGTCTCAGGCAGTGTTTATCAGATTGAAGTCTAACACCTAAATCTAATTGTTAGTTCCAGCAATTAGAGATCCAGGGCCTTTCCACTCTGCACAGCTATAAGTGCTATTATTCTGCTTTCAACATCCTGTGGGATTCTGGGGTTTGTGGTTTACTGAGGCCAAAGAGCTCTCTGGCTGAGAATTCTAAACGCCTGTCCCTAAACGGCAAACCCCAAAATTCCATAGGATGTTAAAAGTGGAATAATAGCATTGTAACAGTGTAATGTGGAAAGCCCCCTGAATACATTTGGTATGCTAACACTTACGTAGGTTCTATTGAATCAACGGGTATACTCTTGTTAGGACAAACATGGCTATAACATGAATTTTAATTTCCAAAAGCATTGAGTATTCTCCTCCCATCCTACCACTTTATGTTTTAGTGACTGAATGATAAAGAATATAAGTCATAAACCACCTCATAAATCAAATGCAAGTTTTCTTGGTTCCTTAGAATTTATAGAACCCAAAAAAAGCATTCACTTGCAGATTTTGATAACCTAATAGATGAGGTTTCTGCCCAGCTGCAGCAAGGCTGGATTGTTTTATGGCATAATTTACTGTTTTGAACTGGCATATTGGTAATTTATTAATGGAGACTTGTCCTTCATTTACATTCCTTGCCACATTGATTGTAGGTACTTTTAGTGATTTTATGAAGATTGTTCTATTCAGAAATATAAGAACGCCAACTCCCCTGCCACACTTAGTTAGAAGCCTTCTAGATTTTCTTTTTCACTTGTTTTTATAGTAGCTAGAAAAATATTTCAGAGGGAACTGGCAAAACCACCTCTGAGTATTCCTTGCCTAAGAAAACCCTATGAAATTCATGAGGTCACCATAAGTCAACAGGTAACTTGAAGGCACGTACACAGACAGAGAAATGATTGGACTGAGGTTTTGCTGGGTTCAGGAGCAAAGAAATCAATTGTTCTAGTTATAGGACCCAGATGAACCTATGGGAAGAAAGAACCATCTAATTCTGGAAGTATCTCTCCCCAGTTCATATTGAAAGCCTATTTTTAAATGTCCTTAGGGATGAAAAAAGATTCCCATAGTCACCAATGGAGAAAGATAAGAATTTAATATAGTTCAAATGTGGAACAAGTGTATCCCTCCTTCACCAAGGCTGTTTCTAAAAGCAGCCACAAAGAGTTGAGTTCATACCCTGAGTTCTCATTTAGTGTGAAACATTTTTTTAAAAAAGTGCTAAAGCAAATTGGAAAGCAAGTGGAGTTCATTGTCCACAAATTGCCAATTAGAAGGAGCTGCTGTTCAAACAAAATGACTGAAGACAGAGGGTTTTTAAGACCCCATTGATTACTTTCAGTTTATGACCTTTTTACAATACACCTGAAGTGTCATCCAAGGGTATTTCATTGCTATGGCAAGTTGGGCTTAAGTTAGGAGAGTATCTTTCTTATAGCCTAGGATGAATCCAGTTTGATTTGCCAGCAAAAAGATCCAGCAAACAAAGAGCTTAGACCAGACAGAAAGAGCGTCTGAGAGCATATCTATATTCTGAACTTACATTGGTTTTCAGAGCTTGGAAGTAATATGTTACAAATATCTAATTTGTAATTCTTCTTCCCAATCACAAATGATCCCTTCAACTGTAATTTAATGAAGGTGATGCTACTATGGTGTTTTTTTCCCCCTTCTCTATGTACCGGAGCATAACATCACTGGATTATAGTCCTGTAAAGGGTCAAACCGTGCCCTCTGTGTTGTTGCTGATGTTGGAGCAACAACAAGCTGATCAAGAAGAGTGTGCATTTTGTATCATGGGCCAGCAAGTTATAACATTCAATTTTTTCAATTGTAAGCCAAAGTAATCATTTCAGTTACTTTTGACGATTTGAGAAGTAACAGTTCTAAAATGTAAATATGATAGTGGCTAACTGTTTTGGGGGCTTAGAACTATAGCTGCAACTAATTATCTAGCTAGCTAGCTAGGCTCCCTTGGGGTTTATACAAGTTTTTATTTTTTTCCCCTAGGGGAAAACTGGAATGCTCAGTTTTCCTGGTTGCGAGGGTGGGGAGGAACCTGAGCATTCTCTGTAAAAAGTTCTCTCCTTTCCAGAAAGGTTCTCTCCTTTTCTTAGGCCTCCCTGAGCAGAAGGGATGGCTAATATTACACCAGTTCTTTGATATCAGTAAACTTACCACGACAGGGTAGTATATACAGAAAGGTGCTCCTTTGCTAGCACTGTGAGAAACAAGCTAATAGGAGAATTGTCCAGTGTCTGCTCCTGGTTTTGTTTTAAAAACAGAAGCATGCAAGCAAAAACCATGTGTTTTCCATAAGAAACAGCCAGCTTTGCAGCTAAGGAGATATAAATGATGCATACAAGTTTTGTACCCTTAATACAAAAATAAATAAATAAATAAAATGGTGGTTTTTAGTTTAACTGTGTCTGCAGTTTCCATGGCCACTGCAGACAATTTCTTGCCCAAACATCACGTTGCATGTGGAGACTATTCTTTGTTTCACTAGTGTATAGACAAGCATTTACACCTCTTCCTATTTCCTCTACTTTAAATTTTTTGTGAGACTATTGGGGCACAATTTGGGGGCATTTTCAGACTGTACAGAACAAATGTAACACTGAAGAACTATTAATGCCTACACAGCCAGTGCCACTCTGATGTCATCACTGCAGCAAACAGACAGCTTTTCTAAAGGGAACTGAATGGCATGATTAATTAAGGGCTACACAGCACTAAATAGAAGCATGAAATGGGCACATTACACTGGGAACATATTCCGTGAGAGACTCATTGCTTTCAAAACGACGCCAACATGAACACAATTTTTTCCAGTTCTCTTCCTGCTTATAAGAGTTCTTCTTTCAGGGAAGAGTTCCACTTGCTAATGGCCAGACACCATATACTATTAGCTGCCCCCAAGTGTGTTGGTTGCCTCAGAATACACTTGAACAGCACAGAAATAGGCCTTAAACCAATACATGATGGAGAGTATGTTCTGAGAGTTGAATTTCAGCTTGGGAAGAATTCAAGAGGCCACAATGGGAGGAGGTAAGGGAAAGAAAGGGATGGGGCCAGGTGCAGTTCTTACCAACAGGACCTATTCACATCAACTGTGCAAAACACTTCTCAGTCTTGTGCATGACCACCTAAAAACACGTACACAGTTCAACACCGCCCTTATCTGCAGAAAAAAAGGCTGCTTCCCAAATCTCAAATGTCCAATGGGAAAGAAAAGCAAAAGATGTTTCTAGTAGGATGGGGAAACTGTGTGGCCCACATGTGGCCTGCAGGCCTTCCCTACTCTATGGAATTTTGACCTTTCCAAATTTGCGCCTATGTGTAGGAAACAGAGAGGACTGCTATGGTGAATCTCCCATCAGGGATGTACTGGGCATGTCATTTTAGTCTACACTTTGAAAATGAATGTCTGAAAGGGGAAATCTATTATGAACAGCTGCTCACAGGTTGTCATGTCCTGGATAACCTGCTCTCAAAAACTTCACTCAGAATTTCAAGCAGAAGTGTATATTTAGCCAAGCAAGTTTTTAGCCAAGCAACTTTCCCCCAAAGTTGCTGAGAATCAGAGTTGGTTACAAATTTTATACTTTGCTATATAGTTTTTGGTGTACATATGAAGGATTGGTTAAAGTCTTACATATCAAGTCACCGACTAGCACAGGCGCTTTCCCAGGCATACTGTTATTTACATATCTGTCATCATGGGAGCTAGAACAAGTTCATACCTATGCATTCTTGTTATTTCATGTTTCTCCTTTTTGATCTTCCTTTCCTTATGACCACTACAAGGTGACATTGAACATATAGCAATCGCCCATTTGAAGCCTAGAGATGTTTTAAAAATTACAACCAGATACATAATTGAGGACAGCAATTAGCAATGAATATATACTATCACTAAGCAAGCCCTGTCCTATTTGATCTAATGCAGGTATACTTACGGTGAATACAAATGACAGGAGCAACACATCCTGACACACGTACAGCCCCTGTGTGTTCCAGAATGCCAGTTGCTTCAACTATTGACATTTGCTTGGAGCTGTTTGCTGCTTGCATGTAGGCTTCACCTTTCAAATATGTAAATGTTGGGAAAATGGAATAGAATGTAATATCAAGGCAGGATTAATGGCAAGAATGGGTCCATTTCCATATCCATCTCACCCACCCCCACAGCACTGATCAGAACGTATAATATATTGATGAGTACATTTCACATATGGAGGTCTGGACTGTGTTGGCGATCTGAGACTGAGGTATTTCGATTCCTCTGGTCCTGCCATGAGACTGTGATTGCTCTACCTTGGCTTCATTGTCACTTTTTAACCTGTGATTCCATATTAGGTCCATGGCTATGGGCTGTGTTTCTCAACCTGAAGCTTAGGCCCTTTTCTCACCATATCTCAATTGTGGGATGTTCCGACACCATTGCGAGATTGAAATATATAGCAATAGCATTTATTTCTATACCGCCTATCAACTAGTGTTATCTAAGCGGTTTACAATGTATTTTAGCTAATTGCCCCCAACAAGCTGGGTACTCATTTTACCGACCTGCGAAAGGATGGAAGGCTGAGTCAACCTTGGAGGCTGGCAGGATCGAACTCACAACCTTGTGGTTGCAGTACTGGCATTTAACCACAGCGCCACCAGGCGGATCAAGCTCTGTTTGCAGCCTCTTGTCTTCCACAGGCAGCTGGGTGTTCATGAGACAGAACCGGACTGCATATGGTACCTGCTCCACAGCTCAGCATCACGGGTCACTCCTAGGTCCCACCTCACCCCCGCCCCATCGCCCCTGATTGGTCAGTGTTGTTGTTTTTTGTTTTTTGTTTTGCTGGCTACTGTGCTAATGTTAGCTAACAGACGCTCGTGTCAGCCCCAAAGACAGACCATTAGCAGAAGCCCCCCCCCCACTTATGGCGAGTGACATGGGCAGTGCACCCGTCCTGCTGTGAGTACACCGGTCCTGCTGTGCGGGCCATGAGGCACAGGGGTGTCCTCTGCTTGTTCCTCCCTCCCCACAGGGGTGTTCTCTGCTTGTTCTTCCCTCCTCAGCTATGCTAGGCAGCCACACTGCATTCCTGCAGCTGACAGGGAATTCTGCCTGGGCTCACTGTTCCTGTGGTCTGCTAAGACCCCTGGGTGCCTGTCACACATATTGCTTCCGAGCCACGTATCACTCATCCTATATCTATGCATCTCATTCTGCCTGCTGAAGTGTGCTTCCTTGCATTTCTCACTGGAGACATATGTGTTGACAGTGTTGGGTTGGCTCTCTAATCTGTCAAGCATGTTCAGTAAGAGGGGAGGGATTTGGCTGTTTTGGTGATGGCCATAGGGATGGGCAAGTTGGGGGGAAGGGAGGTATTTCCTCTGACCACTGCCTGCCATTTTCACTTTTAGAACTGGGCTGGCCTAATGCATGCTACCATGCTAATGTGCTAATGGTGGTGATGATCTAAGTCAGCTGGACCCTGAGGGCTGATGTCGTCATGGCTGTGGGTGGCAATGTCAGCCCTGGGGTGGCCTTTCTGGGTGACGTGTCCTGTGGTGTTTACCAGTATGATGAGGGCAGTGACTGACCTGCTGCTGGGCGGAGCTTCCCCTAGGAGTTGCTGAGTGAAGGATGGGCAGGGACTGCCCACACCCTATCCGCTCCCAGGTCATTCTCAGAAGGACGCTGGATGGAGGCTCCGCATGGCCGCAGCTCCCATGATTGACTCAAGAAAGGCCAGTTATTTTTGGGTTTCTCCCAGAAATGGAAAAAAAAGCAGGATTAGTACTGCCTGCAGCTGGGACAGCACCTGTTTGTCAAGAATGTCATGCAGTAAGGCAGCTCCTCAAGGGGAGTGGAGCATGGCTAATGCGATTTGAAAACACCATGCAAAAAGGGCCTTAGACTCATATTCAAGTGGAGGCCATGGCACTGGAAAACTACAGGATTTGCAGCTGACCTTCTGTTACCCTGTAAATTGGGGGTCCTGGGAGGGGCGTCCAAATAACCAAACAAACCAAGCAAAGATGGGGAAATTAGCTGGAGCACTCTCTTAAGCTAGCGAGAGGCAGGGTAACTTAGCGGGAATCTTTTACCCTATGTATACAGGTTCAGGACAGTGAGCAGTCAGACAGTTTAAAATAGCAACAATGATGTTTATTAACAAGCAAACAAATTATTAAGAAAACACAACCATACAGCTAACTAGAAAAAGGAAATGAGAGTTTTGGGGGGAAAGGATGATACGACACCTTTCTTGTAGTCCTGAAGAGGTCCAATTGAAGAGAAGGAAACTCGGCGTGGCGGCCGAGGGGAGCTTGCAGAACGAAATGGGGGCAAGGTAGTCCAAATGGGCGGTCCAGTGAGAGATCTGAGGAGCTCTCAGAACTGGGCGTTTTTATCAGGGAAAGAATGACTGTGGGCTAGTCTGGTCTTGGGTGGAAACAATGAGTTTTGAGCTGGAGACAATGTCTCCGAAAGGTCAGAATTTACATGATTGAGTTAAGGTCCGAATTGACAATAGTATGGCTGGTATGTAGATGCAGCTAGCTTGGCAGTTGAGCACTCAGCTCGCCAGGGTGCCCGCTCAGGGCAGGGGTCTCTTTGTTTTGACGCGCATCTGTAATGAAAGTGTTTGTTTTGGGAGGTCTCCTAAAGCAGATCTGGCAGTTTCTGGCTTGCCTTGGTGTAAACAAGTATGAGTCAGCATATAATAGCCATGCTTAGCTTCGTGCTTGTTCGGCGGCCTCACAAACACTTGGCTGGTGGCAGAACAGGGCCGAATTGTGATATCAAAAATGATATCTAGTTTACCAAAGGCCAGGCCAGTTCACGGTGATAACACTTCGCATAGGAGTTATATTTCCCTTTTCAACCAGTCATCCCATACTCAAGCTACTGCCTTTGTACTTTACATTAGTACATCATTTCTGGCCAGACTTTCAGTCTTGCCCGACAACCAGTTTTTGAGCAACATCTATTCTACATAATTTCTGCTCAGGTATACTGCTATCTTTGAGTGCTTTCCTGGAGTCTGATGGCTAGGAATAAAACAGGCATGAATAACATGCAGCCTTCCATAGGCTCTTGGACTGCACTTCCCAGAATCCTTCATCATTAGCTACACTTGCTAGGGCTGCTGGGACACTAATACCTGGAAGGTCACATGGTTCTCATCCCTCTTCTAACAAAATGTGGGTAAGGTTGCTGACAGTCTAAGGTAATATAAATTTTATTTATTGAGTCAATTAAGGTCTATTCTTATGAACAGTAAATGTATGTGGAAAAAATAAAAATTTGACTCACGCCTCCTTCTCCACCCACCTCCATGTATAGTGACAGACATGCTTCTATTAATCCCCATTTCCTCCATCTTACTTCCACTTTCTAACTGCAGAAGAGGGCTAACATACATAGCCATTTGGGGTTTTTTTTCCTCTTTAGATTTCCTGTCATTCATTACATGTGAGTCATAGCCATTGTGCTATAGATTGCTACATTTGCTCTTGCCACCTACTCATCCATTAGTCAGACAATCATCTTTGGCTGTAAGTGATGGAAGCAGAAGGGTAAATGGGCAGTTGCATAACAATATATGAGCTGATTCAACTCCAGATGAAAATCCACATCCAATTCTACCAAATATATTACCTAATCTTGTTTTGATTTCTTTAAGGATTATGATCTAGCTGCCCCTTTAAGATATGAAAAGAAATCCATATCACAGTATTTTCAAACTAAAGCTGTAAGGCCAGGTCCTATACATCTTTACTCAAATATAAGTCATACCAAGTTCAATGGGACTTTGTTTCCATGTAAGGGCTGAACTAAAAGAGATGCTGCTCATCTAACCAGAAATTCTATGATTTTTTAAAAAGGTAACTAATGGATACAGGAGAGAGCTAGCTGAACTCTTGGTATGGTAGAGCTGTATTTGCCCTATACTGCAATCCAGAATTGGATTAGCTCCACGGTGTCTGCTTTCCTGCCTTAGAAGGAAAGTTGCTTTTTGCTCCAGGATCCCAGTCTGAACCTCCCCCTCCTTCTCTACTGTCCTTGCATCTGCTATTTATTTCTGCAAAGCCATTCAAGTAATTGCTAAGTGCATAATGGGCATCTTGCCCAGTTTGGTTCTTTCTTAGAAGAAAATCCCATTGAGTTCAGTATGATGTAGTATGCAAGCACAGTAAGTCTCCTTAGCCTCTTTTTTTTTCTCTATGGGATAAAGTTAAGCACTTCAAGAATCAGTTTTCCTGCACAGATGTTTGCAATGATGGCATAATAAATATTCTTGGCTGACCAAGAACAAGAATGTTTATTTGCCTTTTTGTGGGACAAGTCATAACTGTCTTATCTGTATACTTTAAAGTAAACTAGGCGGAAGTAGTCTCATATTTATTTTATGCTCTGCCTTTTTTCTGACATAAGTACCAGGACAGCTGGTTGAGTGCTGGACTTGGACAACTGCATGCTGGACTAGGACTCTGGAAATCCAGTATTCAAACCATCACTCAGCCATGGAAACCCATTCTGCTACCCTGGCAAGTTATACTTTCTCAGCCTTAGAAGAAGACAATGGCAAACCATGCCTGAATAAATCATGCCAAGAAAGCCCTATGACAAAGTCACCGTAAGTCAGAGTCAACTTGAAGATATATAAAAGCAAAAACTACCCTATATGAGCCTGCCTACATTTGAGGATCCTTGGGGGAGGGGCTTCTCTCAATCCCACCAATTCACAGGTATGTATCATGAGGACACAAAAGAACCTTCCATCAAGTATTACTTAGGAGCAGTTATAAAGTTACAAAACAGTCTTACATAATATTTAGCTGAGGGCGAAAACATAAGCCTTAACAAAACTACCTAAAATATCCTTATTTTACTCACAATATGAATAGTGTTCTGAAAAGCTGAGAGTCTGGCTCTCCTTGTCCAACCTATGACCAAGCTTCTCTTGGAATGATGAGGCAGGCAGCATCTTTTCTACCTCTCCTGCAGCCCCAAAAGTCTCATTCTGTGCCAGATGGCACTGTGTTTTTATAACCTTTTATCTCAAAGCACCTAGAACCTTTCACACTGCTCATAAGCTGGTCAGCCACATTGGGCAACTCCTCTCAAAATCTCTGCAAATCCTGTGTGACGCTTCCCCCAAAAATGTAATCTAACGGCAATATTATTAACAACATCTTTCCTGGAGGTGAGCTCACACATACGCCCAGTTGTGCTGTCTATGATAATGGCAGGGCCCTTTATCACCGCTGCACCACAGCCACTACATAGACTTTGCAATGAGTTCTACCTGGAGTTTGGTCAGACATGCTCTGAGTTTTCCACTATCATTGTTCTAATCTTTATCCCATTCATTTCCTCACTGCTAGCTCTCTAATAAACAAGAGGTTTACTTGTTCCACTCCACAGAAGTTGACACTCAGGATTAATCATGTCCATTGCCCTGGCCATTTCCCCATTCCACAGATCAGTGCAATTATTGGGGATAATCTCTGTGTCATCCACCCTTACACTTTTATTGGAAGGTGCTGTTACTTACAGAGATGGGTAGAACAATGTGAATGCCCACTTTTTTTTTCCATTCAGAGAGCTAATGGCAAATTAGGGGTAATTGTGCAGAAAAAAACATTATCACCCAGCACAGTGGCCCTCATCTCATTGGGTCTCCTTGCAGCTTCAACAAAATGTCACTAGGGAGCCTCTTACATCCTTTGCAGCTGGGCCTTTAGTCTCAGTATATAAACTACTGTGTCTCTCACTGAGAACAGAAGTGATCAAGCTCTGAAATGTCTGAAGCCTAAGTTTAATTCTGTCCAGTTCCAAAGACATAAACATTTTATTGCGGGTAAAATGAATTTACTTAAATTTATTTGCTCTATAGTCTGGCTTCAAGACATTGCTAGAAAACAAGTTGCTTTGCAACAAAGTGAAATGACTACTATAGAGCAGGGATGCAAAACTGTGGCAGCTCCAGAGGCCACTTTTATGTACTTGGGCCTTCTGGGGACACACTGACTACCAAAAACTAACACACACACACACACACACACACCCCGCAAAGTGGCTGCAAGTCTACTTCTGGTTCTCATATTGGGTATTTGTAGGGGAACAGGGAACAGTACAGAAAGGCCTTGAAACCTATTTTAAACTCAAGGGCTTCCAGGACCAGCAATTCACCTTCATTTTAGCCCAGAAAGAAAGAAAAAAACAGTTTGGGTTTCTGTCGGTGTCGAGGTACACAAAAAATCCTTGAGGGGCTCCGCTTGGGCCCAAGGCCACACTTTGATCACTCCTGCTTCAGAGAATGGGATATACTTTTGAAGTTAATTATATTTACTGCAGTAGAACTGGTAGTTTGGTAAAGTCTATTTCAGGCAACAAAATGTCACTTTTTGACAAAGTAATAAGGCAGCATTTCTTCATGTATGAGGTAGCAAAAAATATTAGCATGGAAGGAGGCATTGTTATAGCCTGAGGTGTGCTTTTTATTGCATTGAATACAGAATTACTTCCCAAAGCAGTAGCAAGTTGCAGGCAAAAGCAACACAGTGTGAGTGCACCTTTTTAAAGCTATTTTTACTGTTGTCCTTGAACAGCACATCTACACTTACCCCTCAAATGCCAAAATACATAATTGTAAAGTACCAAAATAGATGGCAATTATGATATTCAGTGGATCAAAGCCGATATGGATGCAGACACATCTTTTTAGTAGAAACACTACTCTTGCTCCTTGATCCAATCAGAGTAAGTAATTTTGATCTACTGCAGTTTCCATCACCTCCTTCTTTCTCTCACACTTTTTTCCAATTTAAAGAACTAATTTGTGGGCACCCTGTAAAGCTTAAACTAACTAAAGGAACAAAGCAGTGGGAGAAAGATGAAGTGCTCCTACTATTTCCTGAGGCCATTTCCGCACTAGACTGTTATAGCGCTATGATTTCACTTTCAACAGCCTATGGAATCCTGGGGTTTGCAGTTTCGGGAGGGATGTGGAAATGGCCAAAGTACAACCAGTTTGGCCAGCATTCAGCAGAATGGTTGCAGTCACATGACAGAATAAGCATGACAACTCCAAAATGTCACCCTGAACATAGCCAATCTCTTATTCTTTTAGAAGCTAAGCGGGGTGAGGTCTGGTTAGTAGGGATGTAAAGTAAATTAATACATTTTCTCTGTTCTGAATGAGAAACAGTATCTTCTTGACTGAGGCCTTTTCCTCACTTCACTCTTATAGCGCAATGATTCCACTTTCAACATCCTATGGAATCCTGGGGTTTGCAGTTTCGGGAGGGGCTGGCTGGGCCCCTCCCTAAACTGCAAACCCCAGGATTCCACAGGATGTTGAAAGTGGAATCATCGCACTATAAGAGTGTACACATTTCAACAAGTTCCTAACATTTTTACCCTTTTAATAATTTTAATAAATTTAATAAATTTTAATAATTTTTCACATTTTGGGGCTTTTTTGAGAAAGAAAGTCTTTGGGCTGAAAACATTGTATTTCATAAAAAATACATCAGCCTGAATTCTGTTGATAGTCCCAACAAGAGTAGACCCATTAAATCAATGAGATCTATCTAGTTGTTGTTGCGTCACCATTCAACAGTTGGTTCTGTTCTAGCTGGGACTAACCAATAGGACTGCATACAATGGCCCTTTCCTCACGGGGGGGCCGAAACGGGGCAGCACACGCAGGGGGGAGCTTACCCGTGAGCGGGTTGCTCCGTCCCTCCGAAGAGCACGGATCCGCCATTCCAAACGCCACCGAATTTCGGCGGCGCTCGGCGGCGCCCAGTGGCGCCCAAAATGGCAGCCGGCGGCTTCTGGCGGTGCTCCGCCAATTAGGACAGCACACCAGCCGGAAGCCCGCCCCTGGGCAGATCTGCAGGGACGTGCTACCGCGTCTCTGCAGTTCTTGACTGGGGGCTGCTACGGGGCAGCGCGGGTAAGTTTTATAAAAACCACTTTTGAAGGTGTTTTTTATAAAACTCACAGCGCCACCCCTGGGGCTGCGCTAGAGCAGTTTGAGGTCTAGAACCTCACTTTTTTTAACTGCTCTAGCACAGACCCCGGTGAAGAAGACCTCCTGGAGAGGTCGCTCTAGCGTGGGCAATATGTCCGTGTGGAAATGGCCAATGTCTCTGTGCAAGAACCAATAATTTATGTAAAATAAGTGCAGTGCAATGCCCTTATTCGCAATGCACATTACAATATTTTTGTGCAAATGAGATTTTTCACAGAAAGGTCCTAAAAAGCAAAAATAAAAAGACAGGTCCTTTCCATAGGACAACATTCTCGCTCATTGTCCTGCCTCTGCCGGGACGGAAGCGTGTCACCAGTGCTCCGTTCTACACCCAACAGTTGCATGCAGAAGGGAGAGTAAAAGATACGCCCCTTCCTTCTGCACTGCAGCAGGTCTTCTTCCTATGTTGCAGTGGGGAAGGAAGCATGTGATCATGCTTCCCACCCTTCTGCATAGCCGGCTGCAATGGAAAGCTTGCATGATTGGGGGTTATTGATGGAGTTTTTCCACCAGTGATATACCCTGAGATTGCATTGTCTGATGATGCAAGAAGGGCGGAACCATGATAATGTCATATAGAAGCATTGTTGTGGTCCTGCTCCTTTTATGTCCCTGTGCTGGGAGGACACCATCCTGTGGAGATGGCCATATATAAAATGGGCAATATCTCTTGGACTCTTACCTAGCAGTGATAAGCCTTCTGATTTCTTTTTTTTTAAAAAAAAAAAAATTGTGCCAGAATGAAATAAGTGAAGATTTCTATCCCTAACAGTTAGTACTTTGGCAGGAGATCATTATAGCATACAATGAATTACTAGGTAAGGTTAGGAAAGAATTCTACCCGAAGCTCGAGAGAGCTCCTAGCAGCTATTGTTGACAGTGCAGTGCTCGATTCGATGGCCCAGTAGTCTGGCTCAGTATAAAAGGAACCTTCCTTTGTCAATTCTGGATTGTTTTTTATGAACCACACTGATTTAAAGGAGAATTAGGTCCCCTAGAGATACAATTCTACTTTTGGGAGAGGGGCAGGGAAATCCAAAGAAATTCTTTACAAAAAAACAGTGAGGTCAAATAAGAAACTGATTGAAATCCTAGCACTTCTAAAATCTGTTTCTCTTTCACAAGTAAGCTTTTACCTTTAATGAACTGAAATAGCAGTAGCAAGTTATATGTTTGGGGAAGCCTGTTATAGTCAGTTAGTAGATATGGCCTTCAGTTATGGTCAAGCTTTGTAATCTTTTTCTGCAGGCTAAAAAAACAAATGGGAACACTGCAGTAGCTCTTTTCCATATTCATCTGTCACTCAAGGTTATATTTACACAAACTTTAAATGAAACACTTAAAACATTGCAAACTGCAGCCCATGGAATTTTTGTGTGCAGTTAATTAATACAAATGTCCCCTGTAATAATTTTATTGTGTTCCATTTTCCTTCATGTTGAGCTATCAAAGGGAAGCTGGAGTGTAATAAAGACTATAATACAAGTTTTTTTCCCCCTTAAAACTATTCCATAGTGCTATTAATCTTAAGGATGTTCTCTGATAAATAATGTTACATAGAAGGGTACTTCTGATGAAAAATCTTCCTTTTGGGAGGAGAAAACATATGAAATAACTGCCTGAGGACAGACTTTTTTTTTTCAAATAAGATCCCTGAAATTTTACATACCCTTGAACACTTTAATTAAAGGCAACGGTTTAGAACAGGTCCCTGCCCCCCACACCTTCTTCTCCCAAGAATTTACTTGCCTTCTGTCCAAGGAATAAGAACTTTGGATCTAACCTTATTAACCAAGTAAGGCAAACAAATTTCAACTAACATTTAACATGTTTTCTGAGAGTAAGATGAAGGTATGTGGTGAAGAGAATGGGAAAAGTAAATACCATAGTCTGCCTCCTACTAGAAATGTAAAATTTCTGGGAATGTTGAAACCAAAAGGAAAATAACTATTTTGTTTTTCTGTTTCCTCCTCCCCCTGGGGAAAAGAACCCAGAACCTTTCAGGAAAAAATGGAGGGGAAAATCCAATATTAGCACACTTTAAAGACCAAAAGTCGCTTTGTTATTACAGGAACTAAAAATACATTTATGAATAACTTGATTTGGCATAAATAATAATTTTCGTTAAAATGGAGCTCCTCTTCACCCTTTACTCTAAGACAGTTGTTCTCAACCTGTGCGTCCCCAGATGTTTGTGGACTTCAGCTCCCAGAAGCCCCAGCCACTATGGTCAATGCTCACGGCTTCTGGGAGATGAAGTCTAAAAACATCTGGGGACCCACAGGTTGAGAACCACTGCTCTAAGAAGCCTCTTTGCTTTTGCCAGTTTTTCAGGAGCAGGGGAAAAAAACAATAAAAACAGGAGAAACTGGCAATATTAATAAAGCAAAGAAAATTGTTTTGTCTCCTCTAGCCCTCCATAGCGCCAAGTAGACATAAAGCATTTATACCCATAAAAATTACTGAAACACACACACACACACACAAAACCAGGAACTGAAATGATGTGAGATATTTTACATAGTCTAACTTCTATGTAATTTTTAGAAATAATATGGAGAGAATGAATACCTTGTTGAAAATATTTTATTCATCATTGTAAAAGAAAATATTCCCACAATCAATTTTTCATTTTCCTGGAAAATGGCTTTGGGGGAAAAAAAACAGAAAAAACCCTAATTTCTCCTTGAATATTTCCCTTTTTTTCTAGACCTTTACTTCTTACTTCTGCTCAACAAACATTTGGAGCATTCTAATGATCAAGCATTAGAGCAGAACCTGCTTGCCATTGTCTTACCACCTATCTCCACATATAATATCTGGGGAAGGCTTAAATAAGCAGTAGAAATATAAAGTAACAATGCTCAGCCAGGACTGGATATGGCATTTTATAGCCTAAAAATCAAATGACTAGTTCCAGATTGAGTAGGCCAGTTGATGAGATTGAGATATATTGATTTAGTTGGTTCTACGCCAGCAAGGAGGAGTAGTTGGGTTTATCCCAGTATTTTTGAAATCATGTCTTTTAGGTCAAAATATTTATAGAGAGAGCTCACTATATCAGGGAGAATCATGGAGCCCTCCAGGTGTTGATGGACTGCAACTTACAGCAATCCTAGCTCAACATAATCAATAGCAAGGAATCATGTTTGTTTCAGTATAGTCAGTATATTCTCATTCTCACACCAAACTGTCAGCTCATTCTTACAGAATCATACCAATATTTGTCTTTTATAGTTCACCATACCCAATGCTGCATGTTAATCTTGTCCTTTCTGCTCTGTTTTCATAGCTTCTTCTTCATTGTGGAGAAACCTAGCACCGTCAGCCATCTGAAAGAGAAAGAGGCAAGACATGGAAGTAACACATTACAAATAATACATTGCATTACACAATGAGTGATTCCCTTGTTATTTCCCATGTAATAAGTAACATTTATTTGTTTCTCCCCCTGCCTACATTATTTTCAGGAGCAGAAATGCATGCAGGATATATAAATAGGGACAGAGACAGATATAGAGACAGATGGCCATCTTCTTGCCTTTTTTTAGATGGATTCATTCAGAAAGAGTAACAACTCCATGAGCAATGTGTTAAGTTACTAAAACTGTAATGTTAATGACAATGAGATACATTTCGTTGTTATGTATAAAATATGTAATAAAGTGTTTTTAAAAGGAATCTTTGAAGCTGTGGAAGGAGATGATGCCATTTCCACTTTAGAGTTCCAGCAGGAGGGCACTTTTTATCCCTGGCTGAGAAAAAGTTAAATGAAGCAGAAATAGGAAGCCAACATGAAAGCAAACCCAAAGAAGCATATATGACAAATTTGCAGTATGCTAACAATAGTGTTTCATTATTTTTAGACAACAGAGTTGACATCACAATGAGTTCTTTACTCTAGGGGTGGGCTGATTCAATGGGATCAGGGGCTGACTTTCTCCACCACCCCCCATGCCCCATTACAGACTCCTGGAGGTTGCAACTGGAAGTGGTTTCTAGCTATGGCTTCCACATTCCTTAAGCTGATTTGGTACCTTTTGGGAAATTGGGGGAGAGTTAATCTAAATTGCAATTTGGGGACAATTTTTCATCTGAGAGTGTGGTAGCTTTGAGGATGTCAGGAAGGACTCCCCAACACTGCTTTAGGGAAATGTGAGATAAGAAAAATCTGAATTAGAACATAAAGAAAGGCCAAAGTGTACATGGTATGACTTTCAAATACATGATCCTCAGAAATATTACAATTATACAAACAGGGCATACAACTTAAAAACTTTTACAAGATTGGCCCAGAAAGGAATAGAAAACTGGTATAATATTTTTAATGCAGTCTATCAAGTTTGTTAGTACATTTTTCATAGAAAGGTTCAATGGATGGCAGTGAGGAGAAAAAGATGTTTTAACCTTATGATAATGTAAATGTAATAAGGTAAATCCACAATAAACTCTTTTCTAACTGTAATGATAGTGTATTATTTACAAAAGAGGCAAAACCAAAACCAAACAAAAAGAAAACCTTTCCTTATTGTAATATAAATGTTTCCGATTTGATGCTGGTTGTCACAACAGAGACCAACACCTCAGTGTTACATTGCAAATGGTTCAGGTTCAGCTAACATCTGATGATCCATTTTGACTCCATCATCTTCAGCTTTTAACAGTTCAGTGAGCCTGCCAAGGAGATATATTCTAGTGTTTGTATGTGTCTTTTGTTTCCTTGTGTCAGGTGTCCTGCAGGTTAATGTGGAATGTGAATCCTAGTAGGGATGATGGCAACTGCTATTAACTACTGGAAGCATTTTGCCATCTACCTATATAGATACAATCTTTTTCCTGACGGCATTACTGTTTAGCTGCATTTTGTCGAAACTCTAGGCCTATTTCTCCAAACTGCCCTCGTGCCTGTTTGCAGGCATGAGGGCAGTCTTCTCAACACTTGCCTCTCTTGCCTCTGTGAGAATGATCTAAGAAAGACCAGTCTTATTTGGGGCTTTGGCTCTGAAATGTCAAAGAATTCTGCTGATCTTATGTGTAGATACATGGGAAGGGACAGGATATCATCATGAATTCATGAATTGTTTATACATTTAACAGTACAGGATAAAATTGTAACAGCCATTTCATTCCAATGCTTCAGTTAATGTGTGCCAGAAAAAGATCTTAAGCACTGGTCTCAAAGCTGAACAGTAGAAAGCACTGGACATTTCTGGGAAATTTTTACTACATAGGCAATCTACTATGACCTAGCTTTATACTTCTCCTGGTGAAGGTATTACAGTTTACAGTGCTGATCTTGTTGTCTTTTGAGGCCAACTCAGTAATTTGGTTACTGAAAGAAAATATAATTTGAGTATGTCAAGAGAAAAATAGCAGTGCTTGTCAGTGAACGGTAGCTAGGTAGAAGTTACAGACATTCTATAACTTCTGGAGTTCATAGTTGTGTTTACGTCTTTGCAGCTATCATGACTTTACAACATCGAACAGACTGACTGAGAATTAACATTGTAGAACACACACACATACACTATACTTAGGCTGTAACTTGCAAACATGCAATCTGAAAAAGTCCCATGAACTATGTAAACTTTCCTCTGAAATAAATGTAATGTTAAAAATGGGATTTCTTTTGCTTTTATTATGCAACTAAAATTACATGAGATGCACTAACAGCTCCTTACTCTATACCACTTATCATTATCTAGCTGCTAAATCAGAAGAGCCCTTTGTGCTCATTTTGATGGATTTACAACCAGACCTTTGACATGAATTCACTGTGTTCATTTTTATCTCCTTGCAGAGAATCCAAAGATCTGGCTACTTTAAGCTGAAAGTGCAAGAAGAGGGAGCCAGCTAGCCCTTCTGTCTCTATTGTCACTCTCTTTACACAGAGAGCAATCATCTGGAAAGGAGACCCTCCACTATGGAAAGAGGCTCTCCATGCAATTCAGAACTCTGAAAAACCAGTTATTTCCAATCACATAGAGGAAGTATTCATATGATGGAGGGCCTCATTTTCAGATTGTCACTCTCCACATGAAGACAAAATGGATGAGGGGGCCAGGACTAGTCTGCTTTCTCTGCTTGCATGTTCGTTTTAACGATCTTTTGAATGCCTGAATAGGGCTGCAGCCACCTTATAATCTGGAAAGTGGCAATTCAGTAAATTGCATCAATTTTTTTTGGAAGGCACTTAGATGCAATGTCACAAATTCATCATTTATTAATATTAAAAATGCCTGAGCATGCAGTTTCACAAGTGAAAAGCATATATGCATGACAAAGCACAACAATTATTCCTGAGCCAGTATGAAATTAATGAAATAAAATGAAATGTGACAGAGATGTTGATGCTGACATAGCCTGACATAACCCTGTCCAAAAAACTTACAGACTACACAGAACCAACAAGACTAAGGAAAGAAATGACCACTAAGGAAGAGGATAGCGAGCAGTGCCAAGCAACAGAATTTCAAGTAAGATACAGCTATAATGATTGGAGCAAAGCGACCTGATATTGTGTGAATCTTTGTGATGCTGTTATACCATTAAAGCTCAACATGCCTCAGCCTAGCCACTGTCTATTCAAGAAACTGGTTGTTTGGAGCCTAGCCAATTCTGCTCTGAATTTTCCTAAACAGAAGTAGCAAATGAATGCGCATAGCCAGTCAGTAAGAGCACTTCAATCCATATGAGTAATTGTTACCACCGTGAACTGGCCTGGCCTTTGGTAAACTAGATATCATTTTGATATCATAATTCGGCCCTGCTCTGCCACCAGCCAAGTGTTTGTGAGGCTACTGAACAAGCACAACGCTAGGCATGGCTATTAAATGCTGAATCATTTCTGTTTACACCTAAGCAAGCCAGAAACTGCCAGATCTGCTTTAGGAGACCTCCCGAAACAAACACCTTCATTACAAATGCGTGTTAAAACAAAGAGACCTCTGCCCCGAGCGGGCATCTTGATGAGCTAAGTGCTTAGCTGCCAAGCTAGCTGCATTTGCATACTGGCCATACTATTGTCAATTGGACCCAGACTCAATCATGAAAATTCTGACCTTTTGGAGACATTGTCTCCAGCCCAAAACTCATTGTTTTCGCCCAAGACCAGACTAGCCCACAGTCATTCATTCCCTGATAAAAAAACCCAGTTCCGAGAGCTTCCTCGGACCCCTCTGGAGTGCTATCCAGCCTTGCCATCGCTTCGTTTTGCGAGCTCCCCTCGGCCGCCATGCCAGGTTTCCTTCTCTCCAATTGGACTTCCTCAGGACTACGAGAAAGGTGGGGTATCACCCATTTCCCCCAAACTCTTATTCCTATTTCTAGTTAGCTGAGTGGTTGTGTTTTCTTAATAATTGCTATCTGTTTAATAAATATTATTGCTGCCATTTTAAACTGTTTGACTGCTCACTGACCCGACGCTGTATTCATAGGGTAAAAGATTCCCGCTAAGTTACCCTGCCTCTCATTAGCTTAAGAGAGTGCTCCAGCTAATTTCCCCATCTTTGCTTGTTGTTGTTTGGTTATTTGGGAGCCCTTCCCGGGACCCCCAAGTCACAGGGTACATAACGGTAGCTAGCTGTAGGGCTGTAAATCCTCCATTATTTCATCTTGCATACAAGGAAGAATAATTTACCATAGTTTACTCTTCACTGAAGAACAAGACAAATGTGTTCCCATGTTATTCTCCTTGTATCCAAGGTGTTCCAGGGTAAGTATTCTGCAAAGAAATACAGGTGGCTTTGCACAAAGAAAAAAAAATCAAGTTCAGGTTCAGAGTCTGAATCCTCACTTGGCCAGAGAAACCCACTGGAGGCCTTGAGCAACTTACCCTCTCTCAGCCTCACAGGAAGGCAATGGCAAACCCACTCTAACAAATCCTGACAAGAAACCCCTGGAACAGGTTTGCCTAAAGTTACTCTAAGTCAAAAATAACTTGAAGGCACACAGCAGTAACAATTCTCCCTGTGTTTGAACATCCCAATGTGTTCTGGAGGGATTATTCTGCAAAATATGTGGGAAGAGTTCTTTGGTTTTTTTGCACAGGAAGCAATAAATATATATATATATATATCCACAGAATAATTTCCCCATAACATTTCAGGATGTTCAAATACCTGGAGAAAATCTTGTAAAAGCCTTACTGCTCTATTCTGCTTTATTTTAGTATTCTTCCAGAGAGTGGGACACATAAACCCCCTTTTTTTAAAAATGTAATGGAAATGAACAATTGTCATGCCCTGGATAACTTGCAATGAACAACTCAACTCTGAGGTAGCCAGCAGTGTTTATTTGTGACAAGGAAGCAACACAGCACACTTCTTCTGAAGTTGCTGAGACTAACAAATACAGAGTGGCCATAGGTTTTATGCTTTCTCATATAGATTTAGGTGGGTAAAGCTGTGATTGAAGAGGATCATCAACTAGACATCAACTCACAATATTAGACAATTTGCAGATTACCAGTTGTTCACCTCCCTTTCATCCTTGAAGCGTAAGCATGTTTACTGTTGCTTATCTCTGAGCATTTCCACTTCTCCCTTTCTGGTGTACTAGTTTTCCCCTCTCTCTGAATTTTTCCCTCTCTTCTGAAGCTCTTATGAAGCAATAAAGCAATTAGCAATTTGATACTTTTGAATACACACACAAGCTTCAAACAGGTACAATGTGGCAATCAACAACTGGCTTTCAATACTTGGCAGTACTCTTGAGTAAAGTCTACCCTTTTCCCTACACTGACTATCCTGCATATCATAATACACATACAGCAAATACATTATGACAGGAGCCAAGCATCCTGACAATAAGTGAGAATATTCTTTCCATCCCCAGCTAACTGACGATCATGGTATAATGGATGAAGCCAGGTTCAAATTCCTTCTCAAGCATTAACTTTACTGGATGGACTTGGGCAAGTTATTATGTCTTAACCTGACATACCTCACAGGGTCACCATGAGTCTGAAAGGAGACATTTGGATGCTTTCACTGTAAGGTCTAGTTACTAATGTGACAAACCAATTTCTTTGTTGACATAAATATTCATACCTCCTCCTAGAAATATCAGTGTAATAGATATCTAGATGATACTAACAGGTTTGACTGCTGGTTTCTTAGTTTTAAAGTGATTAAAAAAAAAACCACCAGAGGAAGAACTGTACCTCAGGGATATTTTACATGCAGAAATTCCTGGGATCAAACCCTGGTAACTCAAGATAGAGCAAGAAAACCTCTTGCTTGAAATCCTGAACATCTGCAGTTTTGGCAGTGCTGGATTAGATGTGCCAAGAGAATTAAAGCTTTAAAAAGTTATGTATATGGTAAACAAGTCCCAGCATCTATGACCATGCTAGCTGGGAGGTTTTAGGAGCTGTTTCCCAGGTCTCTCAATATAGGGAAACAGTATCTGAGTAACCAAGAATATTAATCAAAGTAGGTCTATCCTTATTGTTATATTTCTCAGGAGAATTATGCCTTATAGTGCAGATTTGTTTTCTTAGCAACTTATCTCAACAGCATTTAATAGTCCCATCACATGCATAAGTGGAGAGAGATAAGGAGCTGACATCTTTGTTTCCATTGGACTTATATGCTCTTATCATATAACAGGGTTTTTTTTATGCATGCAGAACAGATGTATTTAGTATAAAGGCATATTTTGCAATTGACAGTGACTATTTTCAGTGCTGATCCCCAATCCCCATCGTCACATTGCCACTAGTCACAAACAACACTTGACTGTGGAACAAATATAGCCAGATTTGGGTGGGAGTGAGTGAGAGAGGGTCAGCAGTGAGTGGGAGAGGGTCAGTCCATGGTGGGCAGGGGCTATCAGCAATGGGGAAGGAGTAAGTGTGTGGGGAGGGGCCAGCAACAGGTGGAGGAGGGGTGATTGGCAGTGGGGGAGGGGCAAGCAGGGGTGGGTGGGGGAGGGGCAATCAGTAGCAAGGGGGAGGGGTGAATGTGCAGGGGAGGGGAGGGGCAATAGGCAGTTTGGGGGTGATCAGTGACAAGGGGAGGGTGTGCAGTGGCAGGTGGAGGAGGGGTGATTTGCAGCAGGGGTACGGGTGATTGGTGGTGGGGGAGGGGTGATCAGCTATGGTGGGAAGGGGCAATAGGCAGCAGGGGGAGGGGCGATCAGCAGTGAGGGGAAGGGTGAGCACATGGAGAAGGGCAAACAGTGGTTGGAGGAGGGGGGATCAGTAGGGAGGAGGGGAGATTGGTGCCAGGGCAAGTGGTGAGCAGAAGCAGGTGGATGAGGGGTGATCTGCGGCAGAGGGCGATCAGCGGTGGTGAGATGGGCAATTAATGGCAGGGATGGGGCAATCAGTGATGGGGGAGGAGAGATCAGCTGCAGGGGAGTGGCAAGCACATGGGAGAGGGGCAAGCAGTGGTTGGAGGGGTGATCAGCAGGGAGGAGTGATTGGCAACGTGAGGACGGGGTGAGTGGCAGGGAGGAGGAGCAACTGGTAGCGGGACAGCTGGAGGGGTCCTCTTTTCTGCACCGCTCTGACATTGGCACCCAGGATATGAGCCCCAGTTGCCCATGTTAGATCTGCTCTGCTGTTTAAATTGATTTTATTGTACCTGCAATAAAAATCCTGCAATACCTTCCTTCAGGTAACTTCCATGTCGCTGGCATGGTGAATCTGCTCCAAATTTTCATCAGAACTTTAAATAACACATCCAAAATGAATCTATCAAGAAATAGTATACAGTATCTTGGATGTCTCTTTTAAAGTTAGGTCTAAAACTCAGAAAGGATTCATCACCACAGTAACATGAAAGCCACCAGTTACCACTGATCCTTTCAACAGGATTGGCATTTTGAATGATGAGAGGCAGTAGCCTTTTCTTTACAAAAAATGGTTTACATTTTGTTTCAGATATCAATGCTGTTCAGTACAAGACTAAGAGGTATGGAATATGTCTATAATTTTATGAAGAACACTGCTATTGTTTTTCATGGAAACATATATTTATCAGTGTCACTTGGCAAGAATGCCAGGAAAATGTTTTCAACTTTGACAGTCTCTTTCCTACAAACATTATTAGAATCATAGAATCATAGAAATGTAGAGTTGGAAGAGACCCCACGGGCCATCCAGTCCAACCCCCTGCCATTCAGGAACACCCTCAAAGCAACAGATGACCATCCAGCCTCTGCTTAAAAACCTCCAAGGAAGGAGACTCCACTACACCCCGAGGCAGCAGATTCCATTGCCAGACAGCCCTGACTAGCAGGAAGTTCTTCCTGAGGTTCAGGTGGAATCTCCTTTCCTGCAGCTTGAATCCATTGCCCCTTGTCCTGGTCTCTGGAGCAGCAGAATTAAAGGCACAAATATTCATTATTTAAAACAGTCGGCCCTCCACATTTGCTAAGGCTAGGCTTTCCAAATGGTGTTATGGGATTACTTTACAGCAAACAGAATTCTGTAGCTGAATTAAGATAACTCCCCATTTCAAGCGTTCTTTATAACTATTTCACATTTTATAAAGCTGAGCATCTGAATAATTAACTGAAATCATTTCTCAACTTTCATTATACGCAGAGCTACTATATAAAAGTCAAAGTTTGTCTGTTTGTGAGTTTGTCTGTTTGTCTGCATCAGGCAGGCGAAGATCTCATATTATTGGCTGTGTGAGGTGAGAAGACCTCATATGATTAGCTAGCTGTAAAGATTCTATGAAATCCTAGGGTTGGCAGTTCAGGGAGGCACCTTTAGAATTCTCAGCCAGAGAGCTCAGGCCGGTTGCTATGGAGACAAGGCCTAACAGCAAGAAGGAGGGCAGTGAATTCCTTCAGGAACCCAACCTCTATATGTTAATAACTCTGAATACAGATTGGATTGGGGAATATGGAGAAAACTTCGGCCCTTTCCGCAACTCACCTTTTCTCAGCACTGGGGTGCGGTGCTCGCACGAGCAGCCTCCGGAGAGAGGCTCTTGTATCCAGGGTCCTTCGGCTCTGCACGAGCTTCCCACTCGTGCAAGAGCCCTGCCTCTTCCTTTCACAGTGCAGCCTGGGACCTTCCCAGGCTGCACTGGACAGGAAGTGCAACCAGCCTGACTCTTGACGCTCCGCACACAAGATAAGTGCATGCAGGACCCTGGAGCGATGCACAACCACGCATCATTTTCGGCTTAAAGCCGAAAATGAAAAAGTGCATGAGCAGTCCCTGCCAGGCCCTGGAGCATCGCACCTTACAGGCCTTACAAAACTGGAATGTTACATACTTATTTGAAAATGTATCTGACTGAACACAATGGAATTTACACCCCATAGCAGGCATATATATATATAAATGTCTGACATTTTCTTTTATTGGATTGTACCTCGGTGTTTGTGATTTTTGTGAGCCATTGATTTAAAATCATGATTTTAACATTCTGTTACGAGGCGCTGTGTGGATATTACTGAGAAGCAGCCTGTTATTCTAAACAAACAAACAAACAAACAAACACTTTTACCTCAGCTGTGACTCACCAGATATATAAAATTTTACTTTCTTTTTTCTTTACAGCTACCACCAACAGTCACCATTTTAAAATGCTGTTAACAATTCAGAGTCACTAGACAAAAGAAGCCTTGGTATTCGAGCAAAGGGATCGGTAGAAAGGTATTCTCAAAATTATTGTGTTCCATGAGAGATACCAGTAATTGCCAGTGAGTAGCTCTCTGCATTGCTAGGTTATCCTTAGAATGCAGGGAGAAGAATTGCCAAGGGAAAGAAGAAGAAAAAAATCGAATGGGAGAATGGCTGCCTGTAATGAACATGTGTGCACAAATCATGGCCTGCATCACAAATTATGCTGCAGTTATTAATCAAGCTGCCTCTTGGTGCATGGCAGCACAATAATATCTGACAAGTATGGATAATTGAAGACTATTTCTAAATCTGGCAAGATATCTTAACTTCATATTTATCAATGTCTGGCAGTTATGGCAACATTACTTTTCATCCCAGATGTGTTATTCTAAGAAGTAGTGTCATCCTGGATTAGAATAGATCATACAGACAAGCTGACAAGCCATAAGGCACCACAAATAATGATGGATGCTATAACCAGCTCTGAATAATTACTTTTATTTAGTTAACAACTTTACTCTGGAGAGAGGGAGCTATCTAGGTATGTGGTTTGTGTTGGACTGTTTTTCTTGCCAGGGGCAATCAGTGTGAGCTTAGCACAACAGTGTGGCCATGCACTCTGAACATGCTCAGGAGGGCTCACCATGCCATATGCAACAGTTTGCACTGCATAAAGTACACTTCCTTTTCATTTGTATAGTAAATTTGCTATCTGATTTCTATAAACAGGGTCATCATTGTGGATTGCCTAAGGCCACACCTAGCCAGAGTTTTGGATTTGTCAAAGAAATGTAAATAGTCTAGGATATTTAGGTGTCACAACTTCATGTGAATCAATTGTTAGCTCCCGTATGGGCAGCACATGTCTATTACCCATAGGCCATCAGTGTAGGCACCCTAACTTCTATCACTCAGAAGGAATGTGTGGAGCATAGTTATGATGTGTGTATATGGAAAGATATCCCTGCATGCCTTCCTCACCATCTAAATGATGTGCTTGTATGTGTATTTGTAACTCTCAATGCATGTAGTCCTCATGTGTTATAGGATCGCTCTTAATCTTTCTTACACTTTCCAAAAGGGAAACAAGCTGATCTCTTCTACACCCATACTCCAGGCTAAAGTTGATGGGCTAGGGCCATTTCCACACTACATTTTATAGTGCTATTATGTCACTTTCAACATCCTTGGGAATCTTGGTATTTGCAGTTTAGGGAGGGGCATTTAGATTTCTCAGCCAGGGAGCTCTTTGGCTTCATTAAACTACAAACCCCAGAATTCCACAGGATATTGAAAGTAGAATAATAGCACTATAACAGTGTAGTGCGAAATGGCCTAATCTAATCCTATGCTTACATTTGGACTTTTATTCCCATCCTCTATTGCAGGGCCACATTAAGATTTTTGTAGCCCCTAGGCACTTTTATTTCAACTCCCCACCTTGCCTTGATGTACCACTAGAGATGTTTTCATAGGCCCTAAAATCCTATTATCATAGGCCCTAAAATTTTCATAGGCCATAAGTGCTGCACCTAAAGTGCCTAATGGATAAGGCGGCCCTGCTCTATGGTGCTTAAAGCTCACACCAGGGAACTTCTCAGGCCTCTGGAGCACATGGTTAGGACAGGCCAGGATGTAGGAAAAAGAAAGTTGTCCTGGCTCCTCTTGGCAAAACCTGCTTCTGCCATGAGCGGGTTCATGCCCTTGGATATTGGACAGTGAAATCTAGATGTCTATGAAAGCAAACAAAGGACTGCGGTTGTCAAATAAAAGGCACAGAGCTTAGACTGGATATGGTACTAGCATGGTGTCGTGGTTTCAGCATAGTTGGTATGCAAGACATTGGTCCATAAACCATGATGTGTTTTAATAGAAGCTATCCCTCACCCTTGGGCAGCAATGACAATTATAGTTAAATCAATAATGTTTAAACCGAAATGCTTCCAATTGTAGAAAAGTTGACATTAGCACCAATCAGTCAGATCTCTGTAGGGATGGATTAGATTTCCAATCCTATTTCCAATCCTATTTGTGGCCAATAGGATGCTTTCCCAGTCTTTAGCAGAAGATAAAGTGAGCAGAAAATCACAGTGAGTAAGAATCACTGGCAACTAGACATTTTTTAAAAGAAAAGGCATGATTGTGTTTTGTTTGATTTTATTGCTTCAGTGTAACATTGTTATTGCCTTCAAGAACAGTTTCTTGACTTTATTTAATTTTGTTGACATATCCGTCATGATTCAGCTTGCTCTTGATCAAAACAAGCCCCATCACCTATGTGATCATTGGGTCAAGCAACAAAAAGTGCTGAAGTCAATCAAAGCAGCTAGTGCCAAAATACCATTTAACACTTTGAACAATAATTCTTGTGATCTGGTCCTCTTTACCCATCGGAGAGACAACTTTTCATCCCACCCACCTTTTCTTTTATTTTCCTTTCATCTTGTCCTCTTTATTCCTGCTCACCTGGTTGTATTTTCAGGAGCTCTGCAGAGGCCCAAGGCTATATCAGCGAGGCTATTCACTATTACAAATTTCTTTCCCCCCAAATTTTCTATAACCCCAAAGAGGATGAGGTATCTGTTTTTCAAACTGCTTTTCTAATTTTATTTATAATTATCTCGTTTATGTTTATGAGGTTTTATCATATTTATGAGGTTTACCATGTTTAAATATTTGAAGGGATGTCATGTCGAGGAGGGAGTGGGCTTGTTTTCTCCTGCTCTTGAGACCAGGACAAGGAGCAATGGATGCAAGCTGCAGGAGGGGAGATTCCACCTGAACCTCAGGAAGAATTTCCTGACGGTCAGGGCTGTCCGGCAGTGGAATGTGCTGCCACGGAGTGTGGTGGAGTCTCCTTCGTTGGAGGTTTTTAAGCGGAGGCTGGATGGCCACTTGTCGGGAGTGCTTTGAGGGTTTTCCTGCATGGCAGGGGGTTGGACTGGATGGCCCTTGTAGTCTCTTCCAACTCTACATTTCTATGATTCTATGATTCTATCATTATTTTCATAGCTAATGAAAATTCATAATAAACTACCAATACCTAAGGAAGCAAAAAGAGTTATGTTCTAATCTTCTTTTGGTTTCCCAAAGTGACTTCCTGTAGTTTTGCAGATTATGATTTTTTGTAAAAAAAAAACCACACAAAATTTATCTTGATTTCTTTCTTTGATGCCTATTTGTTAATTTTTATACTCTGTTACTCTAAGTTGCATCCCACGTAAAAGAGACCATGTTATTTGTTTTCAAATGCAATGGAAGTGTGTTTTTCAACAGAAGATGATATTAATAAAAGGAAACAATTAGTGTAGTTATTCTGTGTAAACCTATGTAACCTGTATGTTACTATAGTAAACTCTGGAGTGTGTGGAGTGGTTAAATAATAGTTAACCCTGGATGAAAGGACAGCTGTGGATTAGTTCCAGTTGCCATGGGAATGAAAAGATTCAGATAGAGAGGTCAACTTATAGTGAGTGAATTAAAAAACGCTCACTGAGAACAGTTATCTGAGAACAGATCTCTCTCAAACCACAGGAGGAATGGAGGTAGATTTCAACCCTCACCCCTGCGAGCCTGTAGGAGAGTCTACAAAGAACCTCTAACTGCTAGACAAATATGGGTGATCTGAGGATGGCCCCACCACATTCAAACCCTACATACTCCAAAATGGAAGGCAACTTGTCAAACCTAGAGGCTACAACCTCAATTGTCAAGGTTGTAGATTAGATCTTTGTTGTAAAGAGAGTAAAAAATGAAATGAAAATGGGAAACTGGGAACTTTTGAACCCATGGCCTGAGTAAAACATTGTTCCTTCCACATACTCATTTGTATTTTCATTCACATTCATACACATGCACACACACAACCCATTTAGAAAAGCATCTGGAAATGTATTCTTTCAGCATCTGTCTCAAATCTACATTATAATAATTTCCACACCCACCCAAAGAAAGATTCTAAAATGAGCTATGAGAGGGTAGGAGTGGGATCAAGAGTGACTGGGAATAAACCTGATTCTTACTTAAACATTTAATGTTTAGTTAATGTTCTTTTATTCATAAGTCATATAGAACACCATGGCCAGATTCAGATAATCAAATCTGGGCTTCATAATTTGATACAAAATAGTTTTACACACTGGTACAAAGTTGCTTTATTCTAAACTATTTGGGAAGCTCAAGTTAACCATAGTTAGAAATTGTGGCTAATCTCTTCTAAACAAGCCATCACATGCTAGCCAACTTTAAACCATTGTTTGATTTTTCTGACTTGTTTAGAAGAGACATTAATTATAGTTTCACAATTTGGATGTAACACAAAGCTATCTAATTGCAGGCTTGTCTTCCTACATGTGAAAATGAATGTGCCAAGCAGATGTATTACAGGTGCTTGAAACTCATTTATATCTCAATTTATTAGGTCCAGATTTAATAGTCCAACTAAAATCTATATTTTTAGAATGCAGAAGCTGGAACTGCAGCATCAGTATTTCATCTTGAATCCTGTATGAGAGGATCTTGACTGAATGATGTGACAATTTAGAAAGGGATTTGATGGTATTATCACATAATAATCTATGCCAAACTTTTAGATATATAAATAATATATAATAATATTAATATTAAATAATAATAAATAATAATTTATAATAAATAAATACTAATATGGAATATGATATAGAAAGGAGGGTTTAACCCCCAAACCCCATAAATACATGCACATGCATTCATGCTATTTTCATGCTAGAAATTACCTAAATTGCAATGATGCTTTAAGGAGGAAATAATTTCAGGGAGATTTCTGGAAGGAAAATAATATGGAGGGGGGACAGTTATCTTCTCTGGCCTTCTCCTTTGTTCCGGTAGGTCAGTTGCTGCTGTTGTTTCTAAAACAAAATCAAGCCAAGGATTGACTGCGACATAACAAATATATTGTACAGACCCAGTCTGAGATAACAGATGAAGTAAATGATTAGAATAAGTCTTGAGCAAGCAACATTATCGGCTATTTGGTTACAGCAATCAAAACTAAAATTAGAGCTAACAGCCTCCCCCAGCTGGCATATACTGATATTATTCCATCACAGAAGAAATAAGAATGATTCACTGCATGGCACTGGGAATGAGAGCCTGTCTACCTCCTCCTTGTGCTTTTGTGATTTTATTTTATTTTTTAATGAATACCATTTTGTAGTGCTTTTCTTGAACTGGAAGACCAGTGCACCTTGGAAATAAATTCCCAAACCAAAAGCACAAGCTTCATCAAATTATGAAAGACAGTGATTTTTAACTAAAGAACATAAGACCAGGCCTGCTGTTTCAGACCAGCAGCCTGTGTCAGCTGCTTGGTGGGGGGGGGGTTTCACCCTAGGCAGCAATGTTTTTGTGGCATCTTGGCCCACAGCCATGCCCCCACGTGCCCTGGCCATGCCCCACACACTGCAGTCATGCCCCCATGCACTGTGGCCACACCCCTCACACCATAGCTCCCTCCCTCCTGCCCCCCTCCACATACTTCAAGCTCCTCCAGTGGCCTATGTAGTCCAGCCTTCTGTTCATGTACACCATGGCCAACCAATTGCCTACAGGAAGCTTGACAGTAGGATATAAATGAAACTGTGTCTTCCCCCTCCTGTTCTCCAGTGACTACAGAGGCATACAGCCTTGGGTACTAGAAGTGGAATACAGTAGGGATGTGGAGAACACTCATTACAATTTACTTCATCAACGATACTAGATACTAGAAGTGGAAAATAGTAGGGATGTAAAGAACACTCATGACAATTTACATTGCCAATGAAAAAAGAGATTACTTTTTCATTGTTTTCATCTTGGTGAGGATGACTTTTTCATTAAGTCACTCCCTACCAAGAAAAATTAGACCAGCTGCAAAATTCTTTGCATTTTGGGACTTCATTGGAGGAAATTTATGTAAAAATATAAGTTTTCTCATACAAAAAAAAGGGGAGTTGGGGACTGAAAATGTAAATTTTGTTACACACACACACACACACACTGGTTCTTGCTCCCAAAAGACACATGCAGGAACCCATGTATTTGAAATTAATTCATGTCTCAGTTTATTAAGCCCAAATTTGACAGTCCAACCAAAACCCCTATTTTCAGAACAAAGGATGAGGAACTGCAGCCCAGAGTAGTCTTGTGATTTAATCCTTTATCCTATATGGACAAATTGTTTAACCTTTACACATGTGTTCTGCACAGAAAGCCATAACATTTTCTTGTGCAGAATACACATTTTCTATCCACAGAGATGTTTTTAGCACAGGTAAGCCATGTGCATTTTTGTGCAAATGAAGTTTTGCTGATAGAATCATAGAATCTTAAGTTGAAAGGGACCACAAGGACCAACTAGTTGAAACCCCTGCCATGCAGGAATACACACCTAAAGCACTCCAGAAAGATGTCCGTCAAACCTCTGTTTAAAGAACTCCAAAACAAGAGAGTCAACCCCATTCAAGGCAGTCCATTCTACTCCCAAAGAGCTCTTATAGTAATGTTTATGTGCAACCTCTTTTGTTGTAATTTGAATCCGCTGGTCTAGTCTCTAGAATAGGAAAGAGGAAAAAAAAGCACACTCACTTCATCTTCTACATATCATCTTTTCAATATTTAAGGAAGGTTATCATATCACCTCTCAGTTTTCTCTTTTCCAAGCTAAACATGCACAGCTTTCCCAATCATTCTTCATAAGGCTTGGTTGACAGACATTTGATCATTTTGGTTGCCATTTTCTGGACACATTCCAGCGTGTCAGTTTCTTTCTTGAAGAACTCCTCCAGTTCTGAAATATGAATGATTACACCGAATGCCTTCTATTCTCACGGAGCAGGGAGAATATTGCTGAAATTATGTATTCTTACAAGTGGGAACAAAAGAAGTAAAGATGGACATTCTTAGTATATAGCCATCCTGATTTAAAATCCAGTGATATCTGTTAAGAATCTAAATCCTCAACTATTTTGTCCTCTCACACAAGAATGAATAATTATGATAGTTTTCTTCCCTGATTCTGGAAAAAATGAATATTTCTCTGCCATATTCCCTCCATATTCAAACATCTCAGTGTTTCTTGAGGAAGGGGAACATGTACATGTCATTCCTTTTTTCAAAATCTTTTTACACCTGCTCAGTACCCTCCCTTCCTCCTCATCCTTTCCTTAACTGGAATTTTTTCAGCAGAATCAGCATTAGGGGGATGGTGAATAAGGGCTGGAGAAACACAGGTACTTGGGCCTCATTTGCAGCAGTACATCTGCAGTAAACTATGCGGCAAATGAAGCCTGAGTTGGAAAAGGATCGGATTCTTCTCTAGCTGCTCCTACTATAGCTGTGTGAGCCCATGTATAACAAGCAAGGTAAACAGCAGCTGCCTTTGGGATTTCTTACTGTGTGTATGTGAAAAACAAAACAAAGATAAAATGGATAACCAGATTAGCCTGTCTGACAAGTACCCCCAACATGTCAAAAAACATTGTTTATAAGATCATTTCTGCACTACACTGCTAAAGTGCTATTATTCCTCTTTCAACATCCTATGGAATCCTGGGGTTTGCAGTTAGGGAGAGACCTTTAGAATTCTCACCCAGAGAGCCCTTTGGCCTCAGTAAGCTACAAATCCCAGAATTCCACAGGATGTTGAAAATGGAATAATAGCACTATAACAGTGTAGTGCAGAAATGGCCTAAGTTTGGTCACTAAAATGGAAATCATAAGAAAAATGGAGAGTGATGTAAGAGAAAAAATATATAACTGGATGAATTTTTGAAGCTTTCAAGTAATGTCTAGAAGGTTCAAAATGTTTTTTGTTTACTCCTGCTAGCCAAACTGACCTGGTTGTTTCATTTCATCTGAGCATATTACTAATTTGCTGCTCTCCTTTTTTTGTGGTGTAGGAACCTAAAAACTACTCCTCCCATATTATCTCTGTTTCTGGTACTAAATATTGTGTTAAGGAAGGAACAAATCACCTTTTTTAACTGAGGTTTTTCACATATCTCTCTGCTGCAGAATAATTCCCCTGGAACACTTCTGGAAATGTGAAATACCAGAAGAGAACTCTACAAAAATCCTGCTGCTCTCTTATTCTTTCCTGATGAGATTTCCCAACTGTCAGGAAATCACTTTTTCAACTAAGAAATGGAGAATATTCTTTCACTCCCTGATGATGATATACGTGTCACCTTCAGCCAGCTTACATTTCCCTTTAATTTTCATGTGTTTACGTGCAAACTGAAAAACTAGTTATCTTTCTGCTTTGCCCAAACTCTGATATGTATTGCATCAATTAAAAGTAATTCTGCCTTTTTGGTAAGTGATCATGCGTCATATTTGCAAGGCAAAACTATAGGTATGGGTCCATTCATGATAGCTAAGACAACTATATAAGACTGCTGCCATAGCACAAGACCCCAACTAGTGGCCACTGAATATAGCTGAAATGATTTCATTTTTTGCATAAGTTGAACTTAATACTTCATTTGTGTATTGAACTTTTTGAAATTAGTCATTGCATTCTGGGTCAAACTGGTAGATAGTAGCTAAGAACTTTGGGAAATATTTTGGAGATCCACAGATAACTCCCTTGTGCGCTTTCTTTTCTTCTTGACAAAACAACATCCTGCACTGATCAGCTCCTTCTTCATTGCTGCAGACATTGGAAGGAAAGGTAAGCCTGAAGCAGTGATGCCTGCTAGATGACTGTTTCCTAATCCAGCAGGCAAAATCTGTTGTGGCATTCTCTTTTCTGGTGAATTATTCAGAAGAGGAAGGAAGAGGAAGCTTCTAAATAAGCAAGCAAGCAAAGTAAGTGACACCAGAGAAGCCTAGGGAGTATATTCTTTGCCCATTTTTTGTCATTGCTGAGGTCCATTTGCTTTATAGTACTTTTAGAGAACGAGAGCTGCACTTGTTGACAAAGCCAGTACTTCGCTAGAAGAATATGTAAGGCTCAGTCCCATGAGTTTGATCTGCATCAGATTGAATCAGGCAGAAAAACAGATAGAAAGCATGGTAGATGAATGATGGGGAATCGAAGTCAGTGACTTGAACTTCTTTTTCCTGCTCTCTGCCCCACAACCTTAATCCAAAACCCAGGATGCATGGAGAGCTCAGCTCATATCTTTGGTCTTCAGAAAATGCTTAGAAGTTCAGTGAATGGAAACATCATAAGCCATTTACCTTTGTGCTCTTTCCCTTGCCAAAGTCGCTTTCATTGTTATGGTATTGGTTCAGTGAGGCCTACTGAGATTCTTAAAATCTAAAGTCTGTAGTAGTTGGAGGATAAAAATTATGCTTTTATATTCAAAGTAACATATTTACCCAGCGTTGCTTGGAATTTTTATTTTCCTCTTAAGAACTCACCAAACTGTTTTCTCCATTTTCTGTAACTTTGCTCCATATTTTCCAGGGCAATCTGTATTCAGGATTATTTACATACACAATTTGAGTTCCTGAGGGAGTACACTGTCCTCCTCCTTGCTGCTAGGCCTCATGTTCATAGCAACCGGCCTATCCCTATACCTATAAATTTTCCCCCTAATCCTTAATCCAATCTGTATTCAGAGTTGTTAACATACAGAGGTTGGGTTTCTGAGGGAATACGCTATCCTCCTCCTTGCTGCTAGACGTTGTCTCCATAATAACTGGCCTATTCCAGCACCTGTAACTTTTCCCCATAGTCCCCAATCCAATCTGTGTTCTCTGACAATGTTGATGTACTGGCTTTTTATTTTTTTTTTTGATTTTTTTAAATTTTTTTTGCTTTCTGTTGAATTTGTTCGATGGCTTTACATTTTTCTAGAAGCATTTTTTTGTTTTGAATTTCAGCTTTAAGATTCCTCGCGTGTGGAACCTATACAATCTACTTTGTGAGGTGAGAAGACCTTGTAACTACGTGGTGTATGTCAAGAGCTCTCAGCTGAAGATTCTAAAGGCCCATCCCTAAACTGCCAACCCCAGGATTCACAGCCAGCCAATCAAATGAGGTCTTTTAACCTCACACAGCCAATCATATGCTGACATGGACAAACAGACAAACGCGCAGACAAACATTCACTTTTATATGGTAGATATTGGTCTAGCTGCATGGCTTTTCAAATTTTGTATGCATTTTGCTTCTGAAAATAAGTTTAAGATTTGTAAGCAGCATTCAGAATAAAATTTAGAAAGCGTGAAAAATACTCAGATCAGCATTACAGAATAATGGGAATATTCAGCTTGAAATATTTTACATGCTTTTTTCTCCCCAACAGTTAAGAGAAGGGAATAGATTTTATCTGTATGAACATACAACTTACATGCATTTAGATCTTTTCCTATGGAAATAAGACTACCTGGGTGTGTTTAATTATGTCTAACTATGTGATAGTGCCTTGCGGTATTCAGTGGCTTTTCATAGTTATCCAGGGACTATTCAAGATGCTAACTTTCACTGTTGACCTTTTGTTACACTCGCATAGTCAGCTAACCCAGTGGAGCCTACTGAATCATATCTTGTTCTGTTTTGATTTTTAAAATTAAATAAATGCTACTCATTCCACTTATTATTAAAATATATATCTATTACCACCAAATGTCTGATGAAAATCATTAGTTTAACTACAGAGATCTTTATTCTAATTTCAACTCTTCTATATCTTTCTATGTTACAAAAAAAAGGGGGGGTAAGCAAATTTGGTTTTGTTGTGTGCCTTGAAGTCATTTCTGACTTATTGCAACCCTAAGGCAAGTCTATCATGCAGTTTTCTTGACAAGATTTGTTCAGAGGGAGTGTGCCGTTGCCCAGGGTCACTGAGTAGTTTCCATGGCTAAGTGGGAATTTGAACCCAGGTCTCTCTGAGTTGTAGTCAAACACTCAGAATACTACACCACAGTCACTCTTTGTAGAAAAATATAGATGGTCAAATATCTGGTTTAAGTGTAGCTGGTTGCTTGTCTAATTCAGCAAGCCTATCTTCCTGAATCTGAAGTAGAAGGAAAGATACCTTATGCTATGCCAATGCTTCAGGTCAGCAAGATTTTTTTGCATATTGGGTAAAGTAATTTCTATTTTAAACAAGCTTGCTTTATGGCCTAGTTTCTATTTTTGCTGAATTTATTATTGAACCTCTAATGTAAAATATATGGCAGTTAAAAATTGCTAACTTTAGAAAATGGACAGCCAGAAACAAGAATTATAATAGTAACATTATTTTTTTTTAGTCTGACCTGATCTATTGCCATATCTGTACTTTATATCATTTCTTTTTCTAATGCACTGCATAAACCATTACTTTCCAGAAAACAGTGTAACATCTAAGGGTGCCATTAAACAAGTAAAGAGTGGCAAGAGTGAGCACTGCTAAGAGCACAAACTGTCCCTAGTCTTCACAAGTCTACTAGTCTCTTTCACAATACCAGGTACAATTTCCAGCAATTTGTGTATAATATGAAATATAAAATGTATTAAGAATAATCCCATCCTCCATTAAGAATTAATTCTTTTTCTTCCAAACAAAATAAAATAATGGAAATCTAAATTTGGAACTACAATGCTGTAAACCTAGAATTGTTGCACCGGTGGTTATATGATATTGCTGAGATCCTTTTCAATGTTCAGAAAGCTCCACTGGAGTGTTTTCATGGATGATGGAGACAGCAGTACCCGCAGCAGGAGTCAGAGCAGCTGGTAACTTCCCAGAACAGTCTGCAATCAATGAATGGCTATTCTGGTCATAGAAATATTGGTCTTGTCCCTTCATGGTGACCAGACTTTAAGCTGGACCACTGCACTGTGGTTGAAAGGGTAATCACTTGAATAAGGCAATATTTGATACCTCCTGATGCACGAGTATGAAGAGGACAACTGTACAACATAAACAGGAGATATACCCATGTGTTTTCCCAACAGGATTCAGGCCTATATCACTACCGCAGCAAGCTTATGGATGAGCCATATGTATTGCCCAACCATAAATGAATCCACGACATGCTTTTCTTGTATGGGTGATATTTAGGGAGAATAGAGAGTATCTGATGAATGAACATCTACAAGTATTTTGTTTGAACACACAATAGGATCACACCAGTGGACATGAAAAGCCTTTTTTGCATTTGCGACCTTCATTTTACCTTTAAATATGCAGGCTATTTGAATCATAAGGAATATTTGTCTAAATCCTACTTATTGTACAGCTTCAGGAAAAAGAAGAAAATGTGAACACAAGTATATTTTTCAGAATATCTTCTTGATCTTCCAGAGTGCATACCTTACATAACAGTATCATTCCTTAGGGCATCAACAAACAAATATCACCTTTGTCCCAGACAATAAAAAATTTACAATGAAATACCGACTTTTTTCTCTTTCTCTTTCTGTCTCTCTTTCTCTATACGTATGTGCTTGTGTAATAGGGTTCAAAACTAAGGACAATTTGAAGCTGTGCCGTCTAAGATAAGGGACATACATTATTTGCTAAGGGTTTGTGGAACATGAGACAACTTTATAATATAGAGTATGTCCATAAAGTTTAATAGGAACTTCAGTCTTAGGAACAACTAAAATCCAGGGTGTAAATGCAAGACAAAGATCATTTAAAAAAAAATAGAATACTAGATTTTGTATATGTTAGCGTTGGAATTCAGTCCAAGGACACATCACTTTTAATAAAGAAAGTGAATTGGAAAGGATTTGAAGTTAGGGAATTCATGGGACATTACCTCAGTAATTAAATTTTCTATGAGTTATCTATAGGAGGATTAGCAAAGGCAAATCGATATTAGTTTGATGGAAAACAGACCTTGTTTTTTATGTTCTGGAATGGTAACATTCATGGGGGTGCTTTGAGTGTGTGTTCCTGCATGGCAGGGGGTTGGACTCCATGGCCATTGTAGTCTCTTCCAACTCTATGATTCTATGATAACATGCAGTCATATGCTACAGACATTTTTGCTAGCAACAGGAATCAGTATGGCTGTTATAGACCACAAAGTGATCATCTTCCATTGTGGTGGCATTTTCCTGGAAAGCACAGCTGTTTTGAAGTGGAGCCAAGGAAGCACTTGGCTGCAATCTGTGCAGTCAGTAGCATGGTCAACCTAAGGTCTATGCTAGGCTTAGCACTGCATTTGAAATAATTCAATACAGTTGATGACTTTCCCAAATGGGAGCTGAGTGTTGTCTGAGCTCCTATTTGAAGGGTCTCTGCCTGCTATAGCAACCACTCACTGAAGCAGCTGCAGCAGCCTTCCTGCTGCAACTGTGGTTGCTGCTATATTTAAAAGAAGCTTTCTTCCTGACTTGAAGTCCCTCTTTCACCATTTTTACCTGTTGCCAAGCAGAACTGCCAAAAAGTTTGAGTCTCTTCCCTCTTGAGCAGAAAGGACTCCATGTTCCCTGGAAATATCTGACTTATTTCCTCTATTCACTTCACACGGTGTTTTGTGGTGAAGGAGGAAAATCTATCATCCTACTGGGTCATGGAGTTGCCTATATATAAAACAATGTTGCTAGGCAGAGATTTAAATAGTGCCACTGAAATATAGGTAACTTCACTGTTAGTCTCAATGATAACTACTTAGTTATTGGGGGCAAGGTAAAAGTATCCTCCACACTGCAGCAGTTCTTAGCTCAATTACTAAGATGGAGGAAAGGAGGCTTTCAACATCACCCATATCCCTGCAATATTGCTTGTTATTGCTGGACTGGGAGATGACATCCTCCCACATCCATAGCAATTACAGTAGGATTTTGATGTCTTTGTGTGGGCAAGGTGCAGTGTGTGTGTGTGTGTGTGTGTGTGTACATGTGAATGAGAGGGTATGTGGCCCACAGCCTCTCAGTCAATATCCTATATATGTTCTCTAGACCTGGAAGAAGTTCCTCACCCCTTCATTACGGTAATACAACATGGCTGGCAGTCACTGCTGGTCAGAGCTGTGATCCAAAAAGATTACTTTCATGCCCCTGAAAATCTCTCAGGGAAGCAGCATTTGATTGACTAGGACATGTCTTTTCCCACTATGCTGAGGGGAAAATATCAGCCCTGAATAAACATGTCTGCAATATGGTCTCTTACAACTTTTTAGGGAATAGTACAAAAGGCTGTGCTCTTTGGGATTTTGAGGACATCATCCAGCATTCTGCAGTTGTTACCTTCCTCACCAAGGAGCAATCAATGCGGCATGTCACTGTAATACAATGTGACATCAAAATTTTGCAGATACTTTATGAATTGACAATCATTTTAATGTGATATGATGGATAGGATGTAAAGTGAGGGAAAGTAGCTCAAAAACATTCAAGAAAATGAATTCCAGAGGGGTATCTGTGTTAGTCTGTTGCAGCAAAAATAGCAGTGAATCTTGAAATGTTTTAAAGTTGAACAGATGAAGGCATAAGCATTTGTGGGTTAGAGCCCACTTTACCAGATGCATGAATACTTAGCAGATTGTCCATCCACTCATAGATATATGAGTAGAGTATATGAGACAAATAAGGGAGGAAAGAAAACTGTAGATGCTGAGTCCAAATGCCATAAAATGCAAAAGGAGGAGGAGGAGGAAGACTGGTTTTTAATACAGATCTCAAACATGTGCAACACCAAGACATTATTTCGTGTATTGGCTGAAAGCCTTAAGCACAACTGAAAGCTGCAACATCAAGTTTCGGCATGATACCAGTTCTGAAAGGAATGCCCAGCCAGCACCAGTCAGCTAGAAACAGAATCTTATACTATTGTTCAAACCTCATAGCAGGAGCAGAAAAAGAGTAGCCAGCAGTCTGTGTGCATCTCCTAATCCATTTTCACATGTAAGGCCCTCGAAAATGCTCCCTGCCCAACCTAGAACTTTAGCATATGATAGCAGAAAGGTCCCTCAGCTAAGGACCTCTTGCCTTTAGAGTTGCTCATCAGTTTGCCTCTTGTTAAATCATTTAATGTGGCTCCATGGAAGAGCCAACCATAGTTTCTACTTGCAGTCTCTCACCTAAGCTGAGTGAAATTATCTCTCCAAGTACCTTTTGTATCTTATGTGAATTGCATTAAGTTGGCAGGACTATACCCGATTTCCCACTGAGCAGAATGGGACTAGTATAGGATTCCACTGTAAATCCTATGACACTTTTGCACAGAACGTTAACACTGCACTGAAGCATCAATATACACTCAAGGATCAGCTAATTTTTTTTTCAGGTTCACGGTCTGAAGGCTAAGCTGGTGGTCACACATAGGGTTAACACACTTGATGTCCAGTGGGCATATATTGGTTTTCATCGTAATATGATGCATTTGTGCAGCTAATAAGGAATAACTGTAGCAGAATCGGAAGCACTAACAACATAACAAAGTTTTTGATAGACATAAGAAATTTTAATGGGAAAATTGAGGAAATTCATTAACTTTTATGACTGGCACATGACTGCTTCGTGAAACAGGTTTCCAAAAGAAGACATACAAATGGATTGTTAAAAACATCTACTACTGGAGATTTTGTTTTGATATTTCGTTGTTAACCAGGCTTGAAGTTATATTGCAGTATATCACTTAGTTATTATTTATTAGAAGCATTTTAAGCTACCATGATATTGTCTAAAGGTTCATAGGGGTCAAACTAGATGTTCCCTTGATACCACCATATGTAATTATGTATCTTGTTTTCCTCAAATTAATTATAGCCAGGAATAAATATTAGTTGGAATGCAGGATGCATTTTGTGTTTTCAAGTATGATCCCCTCCACTTGTAATTAATTACAGGAAACTCTGGTATGAGATTGCATGAGTTGTGTCCAAGGAATGTGTGACTTGACCGTGAGTCACACTGATCAAAATAGAATTATTTCTGGATCTTTACACACAAGCGTGGCTCTGTGAAGGACATCAGTTCTGAAAATGTGAAAGCAGCATTGCTGAAACTTCATATATTTCAGAACTTCTGAGTACCATGTATGGTAAAAATGTAGTTTAAAATACTGCAGAGTTTTCAAATATAATCTGTGCAATAATAAATCTTTATATATCTCTTCTGAATTTTCATTTCAGATTCCAGCAGTAATCCTGAAATTTCTAAGCATGCTTACCTAATAGTTACACTGTACTACAGAACAGTACAACAGTAGCTGAGATTTTACTTCTTTGTGCTTTTATCAAAGTATCATGTTGTAATCTTTAATAATCATCAGAGTTTATGAGGCAGAACTGGAAATCTCCATATGCAACTGGAGAAAGTTACAGAACATCCAAAAGAAAAGTATTACTTTGGCATTATTACTTTGGACTGTGCCTTGCACTTTTCTCCTTCCTTCCATCAGTTCCTCTATTCTTCTGTATCTCAGGGTATTCATGTGTATGAGTGAACAGTTCTTATGCAACCAAAGAGCATCAAGTGAAGCCCACTGCATAAGTGTTTATAGACCTGATGCAACTTGCTTGCTTAAGAAATCCACGCTTCCCTGCAAAGCTTTTTGATCTAGAAATAAGTTTGAGTAAAATGTTCATTTCATAAATGTCAAAAGTCTAAAAGTATTGCTTTATTTTTTCCCATTTACCCAATTCCCATAGAGTGATGACATAACACTTTTAAGCTAATCAAATAAATAAGTGATGAGAACTGCTATTAATATTTCATTATACTTCTTAAATAACAAATTTAAATTAGGACAGAATGTAAGAACTTATGCACGATGTAAATAGGACAGCTTTATTTAATCTTTGATGTTGCATACCTTTCAAGACTGCATGAGGTCATAAGTGTTTAGGGCCAAGCATCTGACCTTCTTTGGTATTCACATCAGCATTACCAAAACTAAGTTGAGTTCAGACCCTTCTTCTTACTATATGCATTGGAGTTTCCCAATACATATTCTGCTTTACTCAACTTTCATTGCTTGGAAGGACTCTGGAAAGCTGAGGTTGTACATTTTAAATACAAACATCAGAGTGAAAAACAAGTTTATCTAATTACTCCAACAGTCACTACTATGATGCCTGCTATATTTGGTTTCCAATATCAGTGTCAATATCAGGCTATCAATGTTTGGCAATATACCTTTAGCTATTAGAGTTGGAACATTAATGAATAAAAGAATGAATTTTAATAAATTGAATATTTTATACTCAGTAAGTATTCATAATACTCACATTGGAGTGATTTACAACATAAATGCAAATAAAATAACACAATAAAAACAGTTAAATGTAACAAATAAATAACATAATAAACAATCAAAATAGCAAATAGAAGAGCAGAGTAAAAGAAATGACATTCCAGTGTTTGTATTTAGTGTGCATTCAAGTCTTGTTTTAAAATGGTCCCGATGAACTAGTTCCATTCCAGTTCCACTCAACAACAATGACAATAACAACAACAACAATTGGGCATATAACTGCTCCATGTGTATGCTCCAAAATGTATTAGACTAGAACATGAGTAGCAGGGTGCCCAAAGATTCCTGAATTGCTCTAATGAGAAGTTCTTCAGCATGGATACCGAGATCTTCTAGGATAAAGGCTTGGAAGGATTCAGCGCAACTGCCTAAAACCACTTGGTATCAAGCACGTAATCAGCTAGACACTGGAGAGGTGGAATATAAATACAGCAAGATTTCCCATCTGTTCCTAATACTTAACATTACATATGTATATTACGAGTGACGAAAAGTGACAAAAGCCATCTCATGATATATTTATTGTTTAAGGATATTTTTGCTTTGATATGTTGCTGAAATAGAGAAAGAAAAATAAGCTGTTTGTTTGTTTGCCTGTTTCTTTGTTTAACAGCCCATCTTTCTCCCAGAACAGGATTCAATTTGGCTAACGATACACCCTTCCTTCCAACATTAAGTGGTAACTTGTGTTCATTAAATTGTAATTTGTTCTAACACTATCTTGAACATTTCAAAAAATCAACAATACCTGGATAAGGTTGTGGTTATTGATAACATGCAAAATTGCAAGTATTTATTTAATTAATCTATAGAAAAAGAAAGGATTAGTCAATTATTTACATAGTTGATCACCCCTAAATTTTCAAATCTTCCCATGTTTATCTCAATGGCTTTGGAGTCAGAACTAAGAGTGTAATCCCATTTTAGTGGGGAAACCTAAAATTGCTTGCTATAAGCATAAGAGGAGATGACAGAAGCTGGTTAGCTGATTCTGAAGGATGTCAAGAGGTAAAACTAGCCTTTACTGTAGTCAATAAGGAAATCTCCCACTTGCTGTCATTACTGTTTAGATTTCACCTTATGCAAGGAAGGTAGCTGTTGGGAATTGTAACAAAGAATGTAATCAGTGTTGTTTATCCACAAAATGCTGTGTAAGTGCCACTTTGAGGAAGCAGATAAGTATATTATGTTCCTCAAAATCCAATAGAGACCTCTTTGCTCTCTGCTATTCAGCTGCTGTACATGTAGAGCAAGATTTTCATGGTTTAATGAAACACTGAAAATAGGCTATCTTATTCACTTATTCTTCAGACCAACTGAGCGGTTATGCCCTTTAACTTCATATAGCAACAGTATTAGGATTTAGTCTCCCTGAACAAATGGGAGGGGTAATATGAAAAATGCAACTCAAGCTGCCTGGAGACTCAGGCTTGTATGTTTATCACATCATGATGTTCCTAGAGTGCTTCTGTTCCTACCAATAAGACTGGTTACAAACTGTGGATTTCACCAACGTATTGACAGTTCATCAATCCTAATGGCTATAAGGAGCTTCCTTTTACTATTTTAAAACTTCTGCTTATCTTCCTTCTCATGCCCTGTCTACATGTTTATAATTTCCAGTACCTTCAGACCAGAACTTCCTGGCTAAAACCAACATGTTGACAGTTCATCAATCCTAGTGGCTATAGGGAACTATCTTTTACTGTCTGAAAACGTCTGCTTATCTTCTTCCCCATGCTCCTTGTAAGGGTGATTTCTTAAGTATGATGTTTAGTGATTTATGGCCTATGCAAGAAAAAGATAAGCCAAAAGAAAGGAAATATGACATACAGGTTTGAAAAACAGGAAAAATAGGTAATGTTTACAATTTCCAGTACCTTCAGTCCAGAACTTCCTGGCTAAAACTGTGGATTCACCCACATATTGATGTCAAAAATCCTAAAGGCTATAAAAGAGACTTCTTGTACTTCTTGAAACTTTAAGGAGATGCTCAACAGAACTTGTGCTCCCTCCCAGGATAGCCTTTTATTTCTGAGATAGGTAAGTATGTTCATATTGTTAGCCTGTGTGTAATATTTTCTCTCTCTCTCTCTCTCTTTCCATTTCATTCATGCATTTTGTGTGTGTGTGTGGAGGGAATTCTATTATTTTCTGAAAAGCATCCATTTCATTCATGCATTCTCTTTCTCTGGCTGTGTGTGGGGGGGCCTCTTTAAAATGGTACAATTCTTGATGTGTGTATTTGTTATTTTTATTTGTGACTGCACAGCAGTTCATACAGTTGTGGGGTGGGACTCCTTAAATGGTACAATCCCTGAAGTATATATTTGTTATTTTTATTTGTGACTGCACATCAGTTCATATCGTTGTGGGGCGGGACCTCTTTAAAATGGTACAATCCCTGATGTATGTATTTGTTATTTTTATTTGTGACTGCTACATTGAAAAGCCCTGACATATGTGCTGCTCTTTTGTGTGTGTGTGTGTGTGCTACATTGAAAACCCATGACATATGTGCTGTATAGATTTTTATTTGTTGCTATATGCATTATGAAGTCACTGCTACAGTGAAAAGCCCTATTTTTTTCTCTCTCTCTCTCTTCCATTTCATTCATGCATTTTGTGTGTGGGGAAGGAGTTTTATTATTTTCTAAAAAGCATCTCTCTTCCATTTCATTCATGCATTCTCTTTCTCTGTCCGTGTGTGGGGCCTCTTTAAAATAGTACAATTCTTGATGTATGTATTTGTTATTTTTATTTGAGATTGCATCCCTTATGTATGTGTTTGGTTATTTTTTATTTGCGATTGCTCATCAGTTTATATAGTTGTGAACTCACTGCTACAGTGAAGTGTGTAAAAACTAAAAACAAAAACAGTTCAAATACTTGTATATTTTTTATTTAGAATTGCAGTAAAAACATTTAAACAGGAAGAAAAAGCCATCTGTACATTATAAATTTTTTTAAAAAGGCTACAAGACTTTTCTCGGCATACTGAGTTGCAGGTTGTCTGTGTTGTTCAAACATCATGAAAAGCCCATCTCCCTACAAAAAGAAAAAGAACATTGTTAAGTACTGTACACTAATGTGTTTCATTACACTTTACACAAATAGAGTTACCTTTCTGTGGTTCTGTGTGATTCATCCTCTATGTTTTTTTATCAAACAAACTGTGAAAGATCTTGCAGCGCTTGGTCTTGCAAAGAGTTTCCATTCTGCATTAAAGTCTTAGTAAGAAAACCAGCAAACCCCAAAATAGTTATAATTCTTCCCCAGTTGTTCTGTCCATCTTCAAACGTTGTCTCCATCATTAACTGAAAAGTGTGCTTAGCAGTTTCAACTGAATTTATCTGAAGGGAACTGAAGACACAGGCTAGCGGTCCTTCCATTTCATTTTGAACCCTAGAAGAAATTTGTTGTAAAAATAAATACTCTTTTTGAAGGTGTTTTGGGGGTGAGTCTCCACACACCTTACTCAAATAACATTCAAGGAGACAGTATGTTTGCTCCTTCATATTCTCTTGAGGATGTTTCTAAAAGAGACCACTCTCACACACAGAGCATGCGCATGATCCTTTGTTTCACTGGACAACTTGGGCATGTCTCAGCATGCCTCTCTACAGTCTGTCTGTTCAAGCTAGCATGTCCATGCATGGTTCTCTTTCCCCTCTGTGTTCAGGCTACCCATGTTTATTTTATTTCCAGATTCAATGAAGCATGATATTTCTCACTACATCAATTCTTATTTTTGGTTGTTCTTTCTGACAATGGTGCATAATGCATCTTTTTGTTGAAGACTTCCAGGACATAGACACAATTTGCCATGTCATCTGAACAAGCAGGTAAAAAGTGTTATGTTTCTTTTTTAAGGGTCTGTTAATCCCCAAAGGTTTGCCCCTGCTAAACTAAGAAAAGGCATGCTATATTTTTTCCCTTCAGGACCTGCTCAGAAGGGTCAGGGAGAAAAAGCATGGAACTAGAAGAGTCTGATTTTGGTAAATCAGAAATTGTGTTTTTTGGCATAGGGGGTGGTGGTGGTTAAGGGTGTACTGCCAAAAGCATAAGAATTTACTAATATGGGTCTTTGCTGTTGCAGTGGCCATCCCAGAGCATAAGCATTCTCCCAAGCGTACAACTGAAAAGAAAAAGAAGACAACTGGTGAGCATGGTTATCATAAGCCTGTGCATGTGCTTTTAATGCCAAAGTTGTGCCCCTGCTAAATTAAGAAAGGCATGCTCTATGTTTTCCCTTCAGGACCTAGCTCAGAAGGGTCTGGAAGAAAAAGCATGGAACTAGAAGACTCTGATTTTGGTAAATCAAAAACTTGTGTTTATTGGTGTGGAGTGGTTAAGGGTGTACTTCCAAAACCATAAGAATTTACTAATATGGCTCTTTGCTATTGCAGTGGCCATCCCAGAACATAAGCCTTCTCCCAAGCGTAGAGCTGAAAAGAAAAAGAAGGCAACTGGTGAGTATGGTTATCATAAGCCTGTTTTGGACAGCAAAACGTTTAATGAATGATGAGAGAGATGGGGACGTTCAATTACTGATGCCTGGGTTTTTCCTCTGTTTTAGACAACAGTGAAGAACCAGCTCATAAGAGGCAAAGACCTGAATCCTCAACCTCTGCAATTGATCAATGTGTAAAAATGGTTGAACAGGATAAGTTACAGTATTGGCAATTATATGTGTGTACTCAGCAGTTGCTGAGAAGACTAAAACATCATGTTAGCAGTCGTACAGCTCTGCACAAAATTGCAGATAGTTTACAATGCAAGGTGCCTGCTTTTGATGATACTTCTGATACTATTAAAAGCCAGTCTGACTATGTGGTTCCTGTGCAAGTAGGTGGGGGCAATCCTCATTTTCAATCTCCAAAAAGTAGGAAACGAAAAAAGAAACCTATCAATGAAAGGAATTACTGGAGAAAAAGGGCTATTAAAATAATAAACAGAGCAAAAAAAGTTACGTGTATCCTCCAGGTAGGGAGCTAAGAAAAAAATTAATCTGCTTGTCAAATGATGCCCTCTCAGGAGGCTTTACAACAATCTGTGCCAGAATTCCTGGATCCTGAAGGTGTTAGTACACCCCCTTCCCCAAACACTCCAGAGCCTGCACCCCACTCCCCACCCCCACATAACCCAGAGCCCATCCATGTCTTTGCAGATGGGAGTGGTTCAATGAGGAAGGAATGCGTGGTTCAATGGCAAGGAAGAAATTGCTGTGACTCCTGCAAAGAGACAAATTGCCGAACTGTTTTTAAATCCATTGTGGGGAAAATTTGGGCAGAGAACAAACCTGACTAACACACAAGCGATGAGGGACCCTGATGAGTTCTTCCACCTTTTATTTTCTGATGCTAACAAAGTTTCAATGTTTGAATTTATTGATGAGGAGGCTGTCTGTGTGTCCTGAAAACATTCTGAGGACTGCATTACAACCTCAGGTAGAAAGAATGAGTTCATAGCTTGCTTTACCACAGCTTACGCTCGCCTTGAACTCTACCAATTGTTAGATAAGCTTCAAGACAGAATTCTGTACCACAATACAGACAGTGTGATATTTGTGAGTAGGGAGGAGATGGAACCCACCTTTAGGAGATTACTTAGGAGACCTCACCAGTGAAGCCCCTCCAGATCAATATATCACAGAGTATGAGTCAGCAGGCCCTAAAATGTATGGGTACAAGCTTTCTGGTGGTACAGCTTGCATGAAGGTCAAAAGGGATACCCTGAATGTTGCTAACTGTGAAAAAAATAATTTTGACAGTCTTAAAGATCTGGTGTTTGACTACGTCTCAGACAGAAAAGGAGGATGCACTCATGAGATAGTTGTGCAGCAGCCAGGTATTGTAAGAAATAAGCGTCAATGGACTATCCATACAAAAGAGCTTAGGAAAACTCAAAGGGTGGTTTATGACAAGAGGGTCATTACTGAAGGGTTTAAGACTCTCCCTTACGGTTATTGAGTATGGATACACGCTGGCAACATCCCTTCTCAGCCATTCTAGCAGGACCAAGCAACTGTAGAAAAACTGCTTTTGTAAAAAATGAGTTGGATAATGCTCATAAGTATGTTTTCTGTGATACATGAGAAAATTCTGTGGTGCTAATAGCTGTTGGCAACCATTGTACAAAGAACTCCTATCTAAATATTCCTTTATTCAGTTGGTAGAGAGTTTGCCTGCTAAACTTGATAATGAAGATTTGTTACCCCTCAATAAAATAAACTTCTTGTTGTTAGACGATTTGATGCTGTCTGCCTCTGATAATAGTGAAGTTGAAAAAGCCTTTACCCAGTATGTACACCACAGGAATCTGAATTTTTTTTTTCATCACACAGAATATTTTCTGCAAGGGAAAAAGGATCCACACCCTTAGCTTAAATGCAAAATACATGGTGCTGTTTGAAAACCCAAGGGATAAATTACAAATTGCTACGTTGGCTCGATACTAAGTTTTTCATGGAAGCATTTCCTGATGCTACAAGCAAAGCATATGGCTACCTTGCCATTGATTTACAGGCTACTACGCCAGAATCTTATAGGTTATGAACTGGCCTTTTCCCTCCAGACTGGCCTACAGTATACACTGTGATGAAGGGTCAAGCTGCTTACAAAAGGGCTCACCTTTAATTCCTTTCCAACTATTGCTTCCACATCCCCTTCAGGTCAACATGTCTGGGTGTGTGGAAAGAAACCTAGCTCTCTTAAAACTTCTATTAAGATGCCCCCATCCCAGAGAAAAACCTTTTTATTCACAGTTTCAGATGACCTCGTGGCAGCCATTTCAGAAATAGCTCTCAATGCTTTAAAAGGCAACATTCCTCTATCTCCCACCAGGTATGCGTTTTGAAAAAGAAGTGCCATCTAATAAAAACACCGGGTAACAGAAGAGTCTCTCTGAGAAGAAAAAAGCACTTGGTGAAGCAGTCTGGGGTTTTCTTGGACCTTGTTAAGTTTTGCTGTTCTCTTAATAACGAGCCTTTTCGCCAATCAGTAATGGAGCATGCAGAAAAGATGTATTTGGTCCCTAGCCATCAGCTAGAGGAACTAAAGGGGTCATTTCCTAAGGAAGAGAACATCAGAACTAAGGCCATTTATACCCTGGATGCTGAGATGCAGAGGATTCTTCAGAGGACTGACTTAATAGAATATGAAAAAGCTAAACCATATGATGCTTTGCTTCAAAAGTGTTTAACTCATGCCAGACAGAAGGAAGCAGAAAAGGAAAACCTAAACCTGATTCTACCTCATCCACATCAGGTATCTCAAAATGTTTTGGAAAGCCCCTCTGAGCCACTCTTTCAAGAGGTTCTGGAAAACCTGCCTGCTAGATATAAGAATGCAGCAAGGGTGTTGTTAAAGAAAATGAAGCAAAACTAGAGTATTTCTTCATGGGATGACAAAGGCTCATTTGTGTATAAAGGGGAACCAGTAATGGGCTCAAATATGCTGGATTTGGTCAAGGGTATTACTCAGACGCATGCCTTACCAGCCAAACACACTCCAAAAGGTTGGGATGTTTTTATGAGGGCCATGACAGAACTAAACGTTCCATCATCTGTAGTGGGGAATCCTGCCAAAAGAGAAGTTTTGGACAACCTAAAGAATCCAAATGAATCCATACCGTGAGTGCTTCGCACACCCTACCTCTCCCGCAGGACTTTGAGAAAACAGAGACAGACTAGCACTCCTACATGGCTCCACTTATGTCTGCTGATATTTTTCAGAAACAGATATAAATAATAATTAAAATATATTTCACTGCCTATGACTCTTTTGCTTTGGGAGAAAAACAAAAACCAAAAAAAAAAAAAAACCCCATACACAAGAAATTCCTTTTAAAAACCCTTCCTAGAGGGTATGTTTATTGGGAAGGTCACCTGTGAAAAGCACTGCAGGTTGTACACTCCTGGGCAGGTTGAAACATGTTTGAGACAAGCCTGGGCATGTTTGACATGCCTGGACATGTTTCTCTTTGTTTTTACATAATCTACCACCATTTCATCATTTCTTTGCAAATCATGAGAATATAAGTTTTGAATATTTTTAAATGTCAGTCCTTTACAGCGGTGCTGCAGGAAAAAACACACAATGGTATCCACAAACCACAGAGTCTGGGGCTTGCACCTGTCTGGGTTGAAACATGGTTTTGCTGGCATTTTTTCTAAAAATTTCATGATGGTTTTAGGAAAGAGAGGGTGATCTGGAGGGTGTCCATAGGAGTAAAAAAATTCACCAGTGTTTTCTTCTGTTAAGTAGATAGCTAGCCAGTGTTCTCCAGGGAGATTGTGAGGGTGGGTGTTGATGACTAGACAAATAGGCCTTTGTAGCAGCTTCTCTCTAGGGAGCATGTCACAGGGGAAGACTCCATAGAGTAGCTTCCGTGTGTACGGATTTGAAGAAAGGATGCGGCTTAATTGCAGGCTGCCCATCTTACATATAGTCAAAAAGGACATTTCTCCTGTGATTTATCTCTATCACATTGTCGAAGACACCATATATGATCATATTTACTGTAGTGGGCAAAGGCCTGGCAAATCGGAATTCCATTCTTAGGTTTCCAGTTTTGATCAAAGAATAGTGATCCCCACCTTCCTGATCTGGAGTAAGGTCAAATGCAAAAAGGGTATAACCTCTTGCATATTCCTCATGGTTGACTAAAAGAGACTGGTCTTTCATATACTTGCCAGCAATCTGCACCAAACTCATGTATTCTCTGACACAGTTTCCATCTTCAAAATTGGGTTGAAATGGTTTTGTTGGGATCTGCTCTCCATCCAAGTATAAGGCCGCTAAATTGATGTGATAATGTTTAAAGTTAAAAGGGGGTTTGTTGTAAACTCCACTGAAGGCATCATTATCAACCAGACCTATAACCACCTGTTTGGCATGCAAAAATGTCCGCTTCTCTCCCCATGATATATCTCTCAAAAAGCATCTTCCTATTGGCTGGTTTGACACACGTGATTCTGAGGGGTCCAAATCCATCCCTATTGGTCAAGAGTGGTGGGGCGGGCTATTAGAGGGGTCACACGACCCCGCTGGGCCAATGGCAGCATGAATTGGAAATCGCCCCTAATTTGCCCACGTGGATCCGAGGGGGTCACGTGACTCCACTGGGGCCCAATTAGAACCTGATTTAGAAATCACCCCACTGGATGGCTTGGACCACGTGGGTGGGGAGGGGACATGGCCCATTCCGGATGTCCCACCCTAATACTTCCTGGAGAGGGAGATTGATAAGTGTCAATCATTTTTGACAGGTCATAAATCAATCAATTTTGACAGGTCATCGATATTTTTGACAGGAGCTACACACCCCTACTACTTCTCTTCAAATGTATTTAGTCTGCCTTCCTCAACCTGGCGTATATGCTAGCCTACAACTAAGGACAGAGATGGATGGTAATTACATTTCAGTTCACTTTTTGATAAGACCTTTCCAAATTTCACAAATTTCTTCACTTTCAGAATGGAAAAAAACTGAAATCAAAACAATTTTAATATGAGAGAAATTAAAACTGAAAGATGCATCCATCCACAGTCAGCCTTGAGACCTTAGTTTTTAAAATGATGGTTTGAATCCCTATGTTTTTGTTTTGGCAGGCACATTGTTAATTAGCTCCTCATTATTTAGACTTACATGATGGCAGGCAGAGACAACACAGTACTTTCCTTAGGTTCTCCAACTCAATCTGAACAGTGCACGTGGGAGAAAATTTCAGTCCATGATTGAGGAATTTACCAAAATTCATTTCTGGGAGAGAAAGCACTTGTGCTTTTTTTAAAAAAGTCCAATTTCAGGAAACTGCATATTTTCCCATCCTTATACCAGTATATCTATTGGCCATATTCATTGGGAGTGCTAAGAGTTGTCGCTCCACATTTCTGCATGTTATAGAATCAGAGAATCAGAGAATCATAGAAATGTAGAGTTGGAAGAGACCACAAGGGCCATCCAGTCCAACCCCCTGCCATGCAGGAAAACCCTCAAAGCACTCCTGACAAGTGGCCATCCAGCCTCCGCTTAAAAACCTCCAAAGAAGGAGACTCCACCACACTCTGTGGCAGCACATTCCACTGTCGGACAGCCCTGACTGTCAGGAAATTCCTCCTGAGGTTCAGGCGGAATCTCCCCTCCTGCAGCTTGCATCCATTGCTCCTTGTCCTGGTCTTAAGAGCAGGAGAAACAAGCCCACTCCCTCCTCGACATGACACCCCTTCAAATATTTAAACATGGCTATCATATCCCCTCTCAACCTTCTCTTCTGCAGACTAAACATACCCAGCTCTCTAAGTCTGTCCTCATAGGGCATGGCTTCCAGGCTCCTCACCATTTTGGTTGCCCTCCTCTGGACCTGCTCCAGCTTATCCATATCCTTCTTGAATTGGGGTGCCCAGAACTGGACACAGTATTCAAGATGAGGTCTAACCAATGCAGAATAAAGTGGTACCAATACCTCCCTCGATCTAGACACCATACTCCTATTGATGCAACCAAGAATTGCGTTGGCCTTCTTGGCTGCTGCATCATGCTGCTGACTCATTATCTACTCGGTGAAGGCTGAATTAGGTATGGAAAGTGGGTAGCATCACCTGAGGCTCTGTAATCTCATATTAGATGTAGTGGTAGGTATCTAAGGAATCATTGTGAAGACCTTGTTTCTTGAACAGTCTTGGACTCTTCCAATAATGATTCTTTCTGGCATCTTGCCCACTTGAGGCAAGTGATTTGGGCTCAAAGGCTAGAGAGGTTTAAGCCTCACCTAAATGATGCCTTCATCTTTTAGGAATACCAGTGTCAATGGTGTGGTTATGTGTTCTGGATTTTAGGCCAAACTTCAAATAATTTTTTCTAGGTGCGAATCACTCCATAAAGTAGCCTCAGGACCTGGAATAACTCCTTTAAAGTTTGGACTAGAACTCAGAGCAGATTTCCTGCCTTTCCCCAGTGTTTGCCCATTAGTGCAGATTATAAAATAGATGACAATCTTGATTAAAACTGTCATTGGGGCTGTTGAAGAAACTGTTAAAAGGGGCTGAATTTAGTTTGGGATTCAGACAATATGAACATACGTTCACAGGAATGAAGAATTCAGCACTAAGTATACATGGGTTCATAATTTGGCACTGCCAATAACAAAGTAAATGCAACAGAGAGAGAGGGGGGACAGTAATTCCTTGCTGAAGGATGGTATTAGGAATTTACAGCATAGCTAGAGTTATAGGGAACTACAATTCACCCTTTCTGAAAGGGGGAAACAAAACCTAGGATAAAGGAGTCAATGGGGGTATATTCTATGAAAGAAAATATGCTGGGTGTAGCATTGCTAGGTCAGTGCTGTTGTATGCCCTGAAATTTCAGGGCCAAAATCTGAGTCTTAAGGATGATCACTTTTGATGTCACAGAGGGTGGGCCCTGGTAACGTCATTAAACATGACAACAGGAAGCATTAGCCATACTTGCACATAGTATGCTAATAATATAAAAACATGGAATCTCATGTATGAAGAAAATGGTCCACACACACTTTTGAAGACAGCAGTCTTGCCCTGTGATTCCTCACTCTTACCCTGAGGACTGCAGAAGAGGGTCCAAGCCCTAAAACTCATTTTCAGAGCCAGAGATTGTTTTGTTAATTATATTTGTATGCTGCCTTTTCTCCTTGAATGAGACCAAGGTGGCTTCCAAAAATAAGTTAAAAATATTAAAAACGTTTAAAACAATTAAAAATGTTAAAAACATATAAAATTATAAAAAAAACCTATAACAATTTGCAATTTTAAAACCAGGTTAATAAATAAATTAAATAACTAAAAAGCTCCTCCGTTCATATAAAAGTCTCTTTAAAGAAAAATGTTCAGCCAGGGAAGAGGGTAAAATGCAGGGTTGTCCTTAAATGCATTGTTTATGTATTACAATAGTATACAGCCCCTGATGTTATATTGGAAAATCAGCTCTTCTCTCTTGCTTTTACTGCTGCCATTAAAGATTTTATAACACAACAATCCTACTACGCTCCTTATACTTGGTTAGTAAAAAACAGCATGACAATAAAAGTTCACCAGTAATGATAATAATAATGGTGACAGCATTGGTGGATGCTCTGGGAACAATTCTAACTGGTCTGACAAAACATCTGAATGAAATCACTACAGGTAGGATCATAACAGTCAATTATAAAGAGGGACACCACTTGGACATACTACATTATCCGACAATCTTTCACTAATTCCAAGATTCTTGGATAACATGCGAATCACAGATTGTCAAAAACTAAAGTCAGTAACACCTGCTAGACCATGGGCCTTTCTGCACTACACTGTTATAGTCCTATTATTCCACTTTCAACTTCCTTGGGAATTCTGGGCTTTGTAGTTTACTGAGGCCAAAGAGCTTTCTTGCTGAATGCCCCTCACTAAACTGCAAGCCCCAGGATTCCATAGGATGTAGGAAAGTGGAATAATAGCACTATAACAGTCTAGTGAGGAAAGGCTCCATGAATCCAAGATAATAACAATAGTAACAACAGGAAGGAGCACCGACTGAAAAAGAATAAAAGGCATGGTGGATTATATAAAGATTAAACTCTTAAAACCCACAACTACAAATGCAATGCTTGAGTTAAAGATTTCGCTTTCCAGTTATCAAATTGAGATTTTAAAATAATTATTAAAGATGTAATTTAAAAATTAATAGGAAAAAGTAAAGTGTGTGTGTGTGTTTTACTTCACAACACAAAATTGTGAAAGCAGTTCCTGTACGTCTCAGTATCTCTGAGCCATCAGTGCTGGCTCATGGCTTCCATGTCAGAGACTGCAATTAATTTGCTCTTGGTTTTATTCTAGATTTTTAAAGGAACAGTTCAAGGTGCTGAAATTATCTTGGGAATAGGCTTCCACATTTTGGATAGGTTTCCAACAGGTAAGCCACTGGCCCCTAAGGCGAAGACTATAAAGTGTCTTTTTAGTTGGACATATTCAGTAAACAGCACTTCATCTCACAGTGGAAAACCACAGCTTCTTGGCTTGCCTTTTTTATCCCCTTGGGTTAACACTATACCTAGTGGATGTCACCCTTTTTACAAGCTTGGTTTTCAGCAGATGGCATTGACAGGTGGTGTTCTGCCAGCCTTCCCTGTCTTGACAGAATTCCTGCTATGCTTCCACCCACATCCTTTGCAATCAAATGACACTGTTATGGGCATCTCTCACTCCTGACTGAACAACACTCAGCATAATTTCTTCAGCCTTGTCAGTGGTCTGTGCTGCAACAGCTGGAATGCACAAAAATCAGAGTGTCCATTTGGTTTGCTAATCTTGATTGTTACTATTTTCAATATAGGCAATATACATTTTACATGGATGGGTAAGCAAGAAGAGCCTGTAGCAACACTTAATAAAACACAGTGCTGTGAAGCAGAATACAGTATGTATTTTTCAGACAGTTAGATGTAATTGCCATCATGCTACATGTATGGAAAAACCATTTTCTTGTTCAGCTGTATGTTCTGCTCATAGATTTTCAATGACATTTTTTAAAAAGGCAATTTAATCAACTGTTATGGGTGTATCATTGACAGACATTTGCTTAGGAAGTATCTTATTGATTTCTTAATTGAACTGTCACTGCCCACTCTTGTTCGTACATGCTGGCATTATTAATGGCCTTTCACTCTGGCCTACAAAGAAAAAAAAATCATGAGATGGGGAACAGTTAGTCATACGGCATAGTCTGAAAATATACATGATTCTATGAATAACTCATGCTTAACTTGTAATGCTAGCACGAAGTAACCTGAACCATGAGAGAATTAACATTGCAAAAAAATTTCAGTAAATGTGACTATGGCATCAGAAGTGACATACAGGTATTCTTTTGAATCAAACCTCTCAGCTACAAATCAGGTTCCTTTTGTGTCTGTTCCGGTAAAAGTGAAAGAATATGAAACTCCAAACAAGCCCCAGAGGAAGCTAACCTTTGGCACAAACCCAGAAGAAAATATAATTTTCTAGGTTCTGTGGCTGTTAGACAGGGTCTCATTCAGCTATAGGGCACATTCCTGGAGGCAATGGAAACTGTTTTTTTAAAAAGGTCTGTTCAGCTGAGTATCTATATGATGGAACGATGCTATGAAAAGCTCAACCTGGCTCTCTAGCATCAGACTGGGTAGGATGGTTTTAACCATCTTCTGCCACTTAGCAGTGAACTTAATCCAGACTGCCTCTCATGTTTCCTTCCAAGTAAAAAAGAAAAGATCTTTTGGCTGCATTCCACGCATTTCACACAGCATTTCACACTTGTAGAGGAATGAGAGGCCTTGGGCAATTGGAAATGATAGAGCTAAGGATTCCAGTTTCTGATTTTAGAAACTTGAACCCTGGCATGGGGGGCAGGGGCTGAATTCTATTATGCTGGATGCCCTGAAGAATTGTCTTCTTCAGACCAAACACTAACACTGATCTCGGGGGGGGGGGGGAATTCACTGATACACTTCCACAGAGCTGTACTCTGCTTCTGAAGCTTTGGATGGAACATCTTTTCCATGGATAAGAGCTAAAAAAGATTAAAACAAGGGTTTAGGTTTCTGAGTGCTCTGGAAACCTTCTCCAAATGTCTGATCATAATTCCTTTGTAGTGAAGGACAGACACTCTTTCTATGCTATCACAGTTGCTTGCACAGAAATTTTACCAGCTCCTGCTGGAGGCAAAGTCTTGATGAGCTCTTGCTCAAAGAAGCTGTCAACAGAATGTTAATGATATACCGTATTTTCCGGCGTATAAGACGACTGGGCGTATAAGACGACCCCCAACTTTTCCAGTTAAAATATAGAGTTTGGGATATACTCGCCGTATAAGACTACCCCTCTTCCAACGCCCTCCTCGGCTCTCGCCCGCTTTCCCCTCGTTGGCCTCCTCCGCTGGGGCTGGGAAGGAAACAAAATGTTTGCCCGAGCCACCGCAGCTGCTTCCACCAAGGGAAGCAGAGGAGAAGAGGGAAGAGGGCAGCACCCCGCGCCCGGCTCTTTGGGGCTGGGGGGGCCTGGGGGGTGGGTGCCCAGAGGGGAGGAGAGCGGGGGAGGCCAGCGCTGGCCCTTGCCCTTCACCTGACCCACCGGCCTGGAGGGAAGCCCTCCTTTCCCCCTCTCTGCCAACTTGGCCGGACTCTTCCCCACCTCCGTCCTCGCCCAAAACGCCGCCGCTCCCCCCGCCTCAGCGCTCCCTGGCCTGGGAGCTGTAGGCGGGGGTGGGGGTGGAAGCGGGGAGGCAGCGCGACCGGCGCTCGCGCGAGGAGCCTCGCCTCGCCCAAAACGCCGCCGCTCCCCCGCCTCAGCGCTCCCTGGCCTGGGAGCTGTAGGCGGGGGTGGGGGTGGAAGCGGGGAGGCAGCGCGACCAGCGCTCGCGCGAGGGGGAAGAGCGGCGAGCACGAGGGGGAAGAGCGGTGAGCGCGAGGAGCCTCCCCCGCATCTTCAGGTAAGTGCACAGCACCACCCTGGGTGGTTTCATACGGTGGCCGCATATGGTGGGGATGCGGCCGCGGCCATTTTTGAGCTGCCCCCACCGTATGCGGCGACCGCAAAGATGACACCCGGCGTATAAGACGACCCCCAACTTTTGAGAAGTTTTTCTTGGGTTAAAAAGTCGTCTTATACGCCGGAAAATACGGTACGCGTTTTCTGCATTAAGGAAATATTGGGTTGACTCAAAGACCAAATGCTTGATCATCTGTACCAAAGAGGAGCAGCACATCTATGAGAGGCTGAAAGATTTTTCACATGGTACTTTCAGCAGGCCTGTGTGTTAGGAACTGGAAAAAGGATACAAAGTGCTCCATCACAAATTACTTAAAGGCAGAGAAAACACTTGTTAGCTACCAGCCTATCATGTCTAAGAAGTAAATGAGGAGAGAGATGAACAGTCCATTACTAAGTTGCTGAGTCACCCAGCTCTCTTCCAGTCTCCTTCCTTTTTGACCACAATATCAGTCGTCGTCGTCGTCGTCGTCGTCTTCTTCTTCTTCTTCTTCTTCTTCTTCTTCTTCTTCTTCTTCTTCTTCTTCCAGAAGGGTTTTCTGTTTGCTGTGGTGTGTGCTGCAGTACTGCATTTCTTTTCATGACAGAGAAAAGCTGTTATGATAATTAGCCACAAGAATGAGCAGGAAATTGCTGTGGGTTTGTTTATTTATTTATTTATGGCACTAGAAGCAACATTTCCCTCCTTGTTTAACTGATAAGATTTCTTTGTCCTGGGAATTTTCACTGCCCTATAAACAAACATGTAGATGTTTTATGGTTTTAAAGAACGAATAGGGAATCCAAACTTTACAGACTCCATATACCTGTCAAGGATTCTTTGTACAATGTCAGGGTTACTTTTAAAACACTCAACTTTTGTTTTAATAAAAATGCATCCATTACAAGACTCTTGCTTCTACATGGTCAATTGCACTGCCCAAATGTGTGGGAGAGTGAAATTGCACACTGTCTGCATTGTGTTTCTATGAATTGTATAGAGTCCAAAAGCAATACAATGCATAATCCTTACTTTTTGAAATCAAGGAGTAAAAGTAAAGCATATCCCGTAATAGACATTATGGTAATCATAGGGCTATCTAACCAAGCAACAAGGAAATACAGAGAAAGGAAAATCTACTACTGTTTGGGTATTTAAATAGATTATTCCTCTGCTCAAGCAGTATGTGTTGCACTTTCTATGCAGTATCCTATCCTTTGGGGAGTACAGAAAGCTGTTGCATACCAGGTCATACTACTGGCCATCTTGTAGTTCAATATTATTTCTATTCAAGATTTTCAGAAAAAGACTTCCCCAGTACCGAAAATTTGTTGTTGTTGCTTTCCAGTTGACTTTGACTTATAAGTGACCCTATCCTAGGATTTTCTTGGAAGGGTTTGGTCAGTGGAGGTTTGCAATTGCCTTCTGCTAAAATTGAGAGACTATGACTTGCCCAAGGTTACCCAGTTGTTTTCCAGTGGGTTTCCATGATTGAGCAGGGATTCAAACCTTGGGACATTTCAGCATGGGGCAAGGGAATCACCCCACGCCGTTACTTACTGGATCTTCTGGCTCCCCGGTCTGGTCCAGGCTGCTGCGGAGCAGTGCGTGGTCGTCGATCCACTCTGCTCCGGCGTCCAAAATGGCGGCTTCTGGTTGGTCATGAGTCTTGACCAACCGCTGAAGCTCGCCAACCTAAAGCCCGCCCTCCACAGATCGCAGGCTTGCATTGGTGCGAGCCTGCGAATCTGCACAAGGGAGCAGGCTCGCAGTGGTGCACTCCGTGCTTTTGAAAGACTGGAAAAATCAGGTGTTTCAAAAGCATGCTGGAGGACCACTTGGGGTCGTTCCGGAGTGGACTGAGGTGCAGATCTACACTAAGTAGTCTGGATCCAGTCCACTCCAAGGTGCAGACATCCTCCAGGGAGGACACACTGCACTGTTTTTATTACCCTGTGTGGAAATGGCTTTAGTCTTCTGGAGTCTTAGTCCACCTCTGAAACCACTGCATTATTCTGGCTCTCAGTTGTACTGGAGAAATCAGCAATTAAATCTATGACCTTTTTCACACATTGCACTTTCCTGAAACAAAAACAAATGCTCTGGTGAACTGGAATAAATTCACCCTAACAATCTTTGAGACAAACCTGAAATCTAGTCAAGGGCCCTTTTACACTACACAGTAACAGCACTATGATTCCACTTTAACTGCCATGGTTGCATCTCAAGGAATTCTGGGGTTTGCAATTTGATGAGGAAGTAGAACTTTCTGACTGCAAGTGGTAAATATCCCTCCCTAAACTGCAAAGAGAAGCAAAGACAACCCCCCCCAAACAGATCTTGCCAAGAAAACCCCATGATAGAGTTGCCTTAGGGTTGCCGTAAGTCAGAAACAACCTAACGATACACAGTGAGTACAAACTGCAGATCCAAGTATTCCATAGGATGCAACCATGGCAGTTAAAGTGGAATGAATTTGTGAGGAATTGTGATGGACATAGTGATGATTCCAAATTAGGTTAGTTTTCCAGATGGTAAAAAGACTCATGAAAATATATTATTTGCCCCTATTTCAGAACTGTTTCATCATTTGCTGAGTCCATGCAATGTATATGCAAATTATGTACAAAACATGCAAAGTAGTTTTAGGACACATGTTCAGTTCATCTTCAGTCCTGCACAAGTTGTTTGCCCTTGTTTAGAAGTTCAAATCATTTGAGTGAAAATTACATCAGTATCAGTATCCAAAAGACCCACTGGCAACACCCAAAGAGGGTAAAGCCAAAGAAAACTACTCCAAACTGGTCTTTCAAAGTAAGCTGTCAAATTAAACTGTCAAAATAAGTTTGCTACCTTGCAAAGTGAAAGTTAAGGTTGCAATGCGAAGTCTATTTCTTGGCAAGAAAGGCAGCCTGAAAGAGAAACAAAAGAGAAACAAAGTTGCTTGAGGATCTTTCTCTAATCAATTACCTTCATTCATCAAGCAAGATCATGTCTTGCTCACTCACACAAACACATTTACTTTGCATTATCATTGATGCAAGGGGAAAAAAGACCTTAGCAATCCATTAGCACTCTCTTCCCGCTGTCCATTTAATACTTGAAGACAGTAATGATGGCAGCCTGTCCCTTGATGGGTGGAGAGAGATAGGGATGGAAATGACAGCCTGGGAACGCCACTAGCCAGCCACTCCTGCCCTGTGAATTGATGTTACAGTTCTGCACATAGGCGAAAACGAAGCAGAAACAGTTTGGGAGATTTGCATCGGAGTTTTTCCAGTTGTACAATACAGAGGTTTCTCGTTGCATTGAACTGTGCTAGGAGCTGAAAACATGCAGAATCATGAGGAAATTTATGAAGCTAAACCAGTACAATGTGCAGATGGGAGGGTGAGAATTCGAGGCGACTATGATGACCTTCTGTGGAAATGGCCTATATTTATACATCTCTGATTGTTCAGGTCATTCAGGAAAGGAAACTAAATGGTAGTAACGTTTCAAAACTAGGGTTGGACAAGATATGGCCCTCCAGATATACTTGGACATTTCTCCACAATAGCTATAGTGACTAGAGATAATGGAAGCCATACTCAAACAATATATGTAGGCCATACATCTGATGAAATCCACTGCCAGTCATATTTACTGGCTATAAAAAAAATAGTTCATTGACTCTTAAAGAGTGACACAGAAAAATAATTTGCTACCAAATTCAATTTAGCAATTCACAATAAGATGTTCAAAAGAAAACAAAATGGGCAAAATGCAGAAACTGAATCATTTAGAAGGGAGAAGATCATTTATTTTAAAAGAGTTGCTGCTAACTGCAGACTGAAGTAGTGATTCATTTCAGATGGGAGTACTTCTGTTTAACCACAAAGCACCTTTATAAGATATGAACAGAAGTGAAGGTGGCAGTAATTCAGCAGAAAACTAAAATCAGTTTGTTTCAATCTTAATTTCAAGAAAAATATGTTCCCACATCTTGAGTTAGTATCTATATTAATTAGGAAAAAAATGTGATACCTTCAGTGCCAAAAAGGAACACCAAGTAACACTCCTTGGAAGGTGAATTCCAAAGGATATCAATATTATGATGATGGGAAGAGGAGCAGGGGAAGAAATTATGATTATGTAATATATTCTATAGCTGTGGTGATTTGGCTGCGACATCTGTCACTCCATTAATTACTAGGGTTGATTCAGCTGATCTAGCTGGCTAGGCTGATGTCCCCTTCCTCTCTCATCCCCCCCATGTGCTTCCCTCCCGAAACTGCATGCCCAGTGGAAAAGAATGACCACCCCAGATAGAAGAAGTGTACTGTTCTTAGGTCAAGAGTATACAATAGCTGCACTCGCCTGCTAGAACCTCCAGACAAGCTCATAGCCACCAAGAATAGCCAAAATTTCCAACCTAGTTTCCTCAAAATATTTTCCTCCTTTGAAAATAGGAACTTACGGGCAACACATGGAGAAAAAAAATTGGCTGAATTCATTTTTGGTGGTGAGTGGCTTGCTGCTTACCTCATTTAATCTGAAGAAGTACCCAAGATTTTTCATTTTTTTCCCTTGCCTGTGTCAATATTCAACTAAACAGATTAAGTAGAAACTGCTGTTGATTGGTCAAATCTTTCAATTACAGCAAAAATCTTCAAAGATGATGCTTGAAGATGTGTTTTGGAATATCCTATGTGTCATAGCATTCTACAAAGACAAGTACATTGTTATAATAAAGATCAAGTCCATTGCGATAAAGTGATGACTTGACAGCAGGGGTCTATTTACATTACATAATTATAGTGCAATTAATGCATTTTAATTATTTTGGTTTTACCCAATGAAATCTTTCCATTGGCTGTTTAAGGAAGGGCATTTAAAATTCTCAGCCAGAGCTTGGATTTGCATTTTAGAGAAGATTATTTCCCATTCTCAACCAGAGAATTCTGCTGCTTCACCAAACTACAAAGCCCAAAATTCCATAGGATGGAACCATGGCAGTTAAAATGGAATAATAGCACTATAAATGTGCAGTGTGAATCAGCCCCTATGATCTCTCAACAAATAGATTATATCGCCTGCCAATTGTATCATATTACCTATTTCATTCTGATATTGATATGCATTATTATTACAAATAAAATGAATTTATTTTGTCTGCAATAGATGGTAATCTGATTTCAGTTCTAAGAAGATCTAAAAAGGTCTTCCTTGAAAATTTGTTTGAGAAAATTTTCAAATATATTTTATTCCTTCTTCCAAAAGGTTGGCCTCATATAACTGAGTTAAAACATTTAGAAAGAAAATATTTAAAATACAGCAACCATCAACTGTATTTTTTTCTATAAAAATGTACCCAGGAGATTAGCACATAATCTTTCCAGTTATGATATAAAAGAAATGAGAAGGACTTATTTTTTCATCAAATCCCAAATTTCTAAATGGTTGTACTTGTTTTAGCTCATCTCTTTTAAGAACTCATTCATCCTTCTGCAATCTGTTACCAAAGGCCCTAACTTCAGACTAACTACTCTTTCTTACAAATGACCCCTATTTTAACCAGCCTTGTTTTTAAGCCCAGCTTACTTTAAAAAGATCAACTGTAGGTCACAAGCATAAAGCACAATAGTAATTTTTCATTTCACACAATGCAGAAAGGGGGAAAAGGAAGGATAAAGTGTTGTCCATCTTTAATACTATGCAGGACAAAGAGACAGGGATGGTGAATGAGCTGCTGTAGTGACCTGCATCTTCCTTACAATAATTGTTTTTCAGTCTGAGGATGTTGAAAGTGATACGGGAAATGCAAGTTGCCCTGCTAAGGAAAGGTACAAAAGCTTGAGGCCCACATATCACACTTCTACTCATCAGGGAATATGAACAATTTTGGGGACAGCAGAGCAACCTTTGCTAGAAGAGTGACAAAGGAAAATATTTTTAGTAAGAGGGATATTACCAAGTGCAGAAAGGAAATGTGACACATAGGAGCAGACTTCAGGGAACATATCATTCATTCCAAGCCCTCTCCTTTAACAATGATTCTGGCAGTGATGTATTTAAGTCTTCACTCCAAGTCTCAAGTCAAGTCTCAAATCTGGGAGCCAACTTTATACCCCAACCTATATTCCAGAATTTGCGGACAGAGTCAAATAGAGTCAGTTTTAACAATTTAAACAGAGTCATCCCTCCACATTTGTGATTTTGCCATCTGCAGCTTCAGAAGTGGGGAATAGGATCCTTCTTACTCCCCCTTCCTGAAGCTGGAGGCTTTTGTGCCAATACTTCCCATTTCCAAAGCTGGAGGATCTTTCAGAAGTGGAGAATATTCTTACTACCTATTATTGAAGTTTCAAAAGCTTTAGAAGGAAGGATCCTTCCTCCTCAAGCCTGTTGCCTAACACATTTGCTGTTCTCTCTGAGAAATGCACCCTGCAATCTGGTGGCGAGTCTTGTCTTCGGCTCTTAGGAAAAGTTTTAGAAAGCTTCTCCAATATGCAGTGGGACAGGCCACTAAGCAGACCTCAAGCCCACCATAAGCCCATTCCCTAAACTATTTGCTGTTCCCTTCTGAGAAATGCACCCACACTTTGGGCTTCAGATAGATTGTCATGTGACTAGTAGGCAAAAAGAGATGGAAGTGTTGTTCAAAGGCATAAGGTTTCTGAATGAATGTGCTATGTTACTGAACCAAGGACACTGAGTCAGTCACTAAAAATATACAAGTCCTGTCGAGTTGAATCAGTGCATCATTTATTGCCAAGTCGAGTCCGAGTCAAGTCACTGAGGTGACTTAAGTGTGACTTAAGTCTAAGTCAGTTGACTCAAGTCTACATTACTGAATTCTGGACCATAGAAACAGGCAGTCACAGGCCCCAGTGAACATGGATGCAGCTCTGGAAAGTTCCCTGGATGACAGGATTTCAGTGTCTTTCCAAAGATAGTAGAGATAGGTAGTAATGGTAGGTGATTCTCTGACTCAGGAAGACAGAGGCAGTACTGTGTGGTTCTCTTGGGAGGTATACCGTCTTCCTTGTGCAAGGATCCAAGATATGCCAGAAAGGCTGCCAAGGTTCATCAAGTCTATTGATCATTACTCCTTCTTCCAGAACCTCATAAGAACAAATTGTAATGCAAGATGCAGTCTTCAATGTATTGCAAATGATTATGAGGCTTTGGGCATGAAACACCCTGAGGGACAGGAAGGACTTCTCTTCTTTCTTCATGGCTCAAGAAGAGAGTAAATATTGTAAGTGAACAACAGTTCTGTTCATATTCTGTCAACAAGAAATATTTGGCATTTTGGGCAATGGTCTGTTCATACATGAAGAAGGACTGCCAACTAGAAATGGGATGTGTCCCAGTTAGACAAATTAATCAATAAGCATGCAAGCAAGCAAGCAAGCAGCTGGATGGAATGAACCACCTTTTCAAATGTCTCTATTAATGCAAAGAGCAATTGGAAACACAGTGACCTCAAACTCTATATAAAGACAGGCAAATATGGTTTAATAGGCACTACTGAAACATGGTAGAATGAAATTTATGATTCATGTAGCAACTGAAATGGGCAAATATGAGAGAGGATGATTTGTATTATATGTAAAGAACATGTACGTCTCTACAGAGACCTATCATTTGGAACATAGAAGACAAGTTGAGAGCACTTACGTACAAATTATCTGTCTGTAACTTTTGAGAATTCTTGGGAGACAAGTGATGTCCAGGAGGTCAATGTTGTCCACATGTTCAAATGGGATGGGGGAAGGATCCAAGCAGCTACCAACCAATTAGTTTGATAGCAATACCAGGAAACAATGTGAAAAAAAGATAAACAGTCTCTGAGGCAGGAAGTGCTGTGATTACTAAGAGCCAGCATGGATTTCTCAATAAAAAATCATGCCAGACAAATCCTACCTTTTTTCAAAAAGTTTCACACATTTGGTAGACCAGAGAAATACTGTGGATCTAGTGTATATTTATTTCAGTAAGGATTTTGATAAGGACACCCATCATATTGTTGGAAACAAGCTGGTAAAATGTAGACTGGTTGATGCTCCTGCTAGATGGATTTGTTACTGGTTGATGGACCAAACTCAAAGTCTGCTCAGTAATGCTTCTTTGTCACTCTGGGGACAAATGACAAGAAAGATGCCACAGGATTCTGTCCTGGGCCTGGAATCATTCAATATATTTATAAATGATGTGGGTGATGGAATAGTGAGGATACTCATTAAATCTGCAGCTAACACAAAACTGGGAGGGGTAAGTAATATCTCTGGAAACAGAATTAGGATTCAAGTTGACCCTAACAGATTGGAGAATTGGGCCGGAACTGACAAAATGAATTTCAACAGGGATGAATGTTAGTTATGTATTTAGGCAGGACAAAATCAGATACAGGATGGGTGATACCTGGCTTGATATCAGGATGTGTAAAGAGGATCTGAGTCTGGGCAGGCCACAAGCTAAATATGTCAACTATATAATGCAGCAGCAAAAAAGACTCTGCAATTCTGAGCTACCTCAATAATGGAAGTGGCAATAACATTGCATCCTGCCTTAATCAGACCTCACCCGGAATATTGTGTCCAGTTCTAGGCAACACAGTTTATGAAGGATATTAAAATGAAACATGTCCAGAGGAAGAGAGCCAAAATTATAAAATATCTGGAAACCAGCCTTGGAATGACTGAGGAAGCTGGGTATGTTTGGCCTGAAGAAAAGAAGTTTGCAAAATGATGTGACAGCCACCTTCAAATGAAGGGCTATCCCATGAAAGATAGAGAAAACTTGGGCAGGGGGTCCTCCTGCTTCAGAGAGTAGGACCCAAACCAACCTATTCAAATTACAAGGAAGCAGATTTTGACTAAACATTAGAAATGATTTATTGATACAAGGAAGTTGCTTGAGAGTGGAATGGACTGCCTCAGATGGTGTTAGATTTTTCCTCACTGAAGGTTTTAAAGCAGAGATTGAATCATGAATGTTTTACTAGTAGATTCCTGCACTGACAGGGAATTGAAACAGGGGAACTTTGGTGCATGTTTCAAACCTATAACTCTATTAGTCTAGTCTAATGTTTTAGTGCGATTGGAGTTAGCATGATGAAGCGCAGAAGAACTTGTAATCTCACTAGATGGAAAATATATCTTATAGAGACCTGTCTCCCAGGATTGAAAAGGCTGCCCACTCCCACATTAGGTAATCAACCATGCCAATTCATGGCTCTGAATGAAGACCAGCTGCTGCATTGACACAGTCAACGCTGGGAATAGGATCAACTGTTTTCCGTTGCACCAGTTGATACTGAGAGAACCTTCTAAAACCCTCTTTCTTAAGAATGAGTTATTGGATCTCAAGGGACAACACCAAAATACATCATTTGCACAATGGTTATTGCCTTCCTTTTATTAGCACTTGGCACAGACGCTATCTGGCCTGGCAGACTTACCTCTGAAAAATATTTTACTGTCTATGTTATTAATCACTATAATATGCTTTTTAACGCAGGGTTATTTTGTGAGGATTTATATTTTCCTGCTGGCACTAGCAAACTGACACAGGTACTTAACCCTACAGAACATTTTTTAATATATATCACCATCTGCTAACACTAAAGCCATGATTATATTAGGCAGCAACAATAGTTGCCAAATGCAAACTTGAACAGGGCTTCTGTAACTTTAGGGGTTGGATACAAAGGGGATTTCAGCAGGTGGGGCTTGCATCATAAACAACATCTGCTGGAATTCCTTCTTCTACACAAGTGCCAAAAATACAGCTCTGTTGTTCACCTGGAAACCCTAGCAGAGATCTAGAGGTATCCTCATTTCCATTTTGTGAAATTTGCTGCTCCACAGCAGTTTACATCCCAGCTGATAGGGCTGCCAAGTCAGAACTATCTCAGGCCCTGTTGTTTTAGGGTTAAAACCTGAGGCCTTTGTAATGTCACAGGGAGCTGTTAATGTTACAAGGGTGATGTTACAAGGGGCAGTCCCTGGTGATCTCACTAAGTGTGATATATTAAGCATTAACCAAAATTGTGCAGAAAATTGCTTTTCCCTGGGTCTGCTGGAAAGAACAAAATTCTGCCTTCACCTGTCTTATCCCCATGGCGAGTAAATTGAGTACAAACTACTTTTTCACTTTGAACTCAGATTACAGCAACTGAAATAAATCTAAGACAAAGGGAGAAAGTGGGAGGAAGAAACTGAAAATATTTAAAAGCAACTGAAAAAGTGGATTAATTGTGACTGTCCCTGCTAAATCAGGACAATATTATACATTACATCTTTCAAGACAATGCTCTTGATTCCTAAGATTCCCTAAGATTCCTCACCTGAGAAACAGAAAATTAAGACCTAGAAACTTCATTAGAGGAGTCCCACTGTTCCAAAGCTATGTTAGCCCTGGAGGTAGTGCACTTATTTTCCCTCCTGTTAGCAGAAGGGAAAGATTTTCAAATGAAGGAAAGTGAGACATAGAAATTCACACCTGGTCCACTTTCAGTAGTGCCTAGGAAGTGAATTCCTCCACTAAAGAGTCCCCTCATCATCTAAAAATAGATCTTCCTGTCTCAGTGAAAATCTCAAACCTAGATCTCAGCATAGTTCAACATGTGTGTAAACTACTGGCAGGCAATGTATGAACATCGCACATAATAGTTTGGAGGTTTTTTTCTGCTAGTGTGTATTGCTTAAATCTGCTCATACCAAATATCATCTGGATATATCATGATTCAAATCTGGAGCACATGCTTCCAATTCTCAAGAAACTCAAGCACTTGTAAGTCCCAAAGCCTTACATTTACAGAATTCTTTTTTTTAAATAAATTATTTTTATTAATTTCCATTATGATCGCATGAAACAGACAAACACCATAAAGCTGAGAAAAGGAACAGCAACATAAAAACAACATAGAAACAACAATTGAGAAAAACAGTACAGAATGTAAACAAATAGTAAAAATAAAACGATGACTATCTACATAATCAGTAACATAAAGAAAACCTAGGCCAAATTGATGATTTACTTCCCTGTCTGATAGGCTACACATTGGATGAATTTCATTCTTGTTAAATTATCCCTTTACATTCTCAATTATAATTTATAACATTCAATTATATTATATTCAAATATATATACATACACACACACACACACAATTTATAACATTTGTTCCTCAAATACCACATTAGTAATACAAGTGTCTGCAGATACAGATTTAAGATCAAGCTTTTAATATAAATAAGTTGTATGGCTATCTTCCTCTTTAACTGAGATGGACATCCTTTCTTTTCTTTCTTTTTCCTTTATAAAAAACCATAAAACACATGCCTTTGCAAGACAAGAATGCTCATGGATATGAGCCGAATGCTTTCCACTGAGACAAATTAAATGTAGTAATTGTTATTGTTTAGGTCAAAGGAGAAAGCACCATTAAGCGTGCACAGAGTATCTTTCACCAGTGCATGTTAACAAACATTTCCAATTTAAAACATTTTATTTGAAATTGCAGTTGGTTTTAGAGCAGGCCAAAGAACCCCGTTGGATAAGCAATTTAGGATTAGCATGTGAGAAGCAGAATATAGTTCAGCGCACACAGGACAGTTGTCAGTCTTGAGTTTCATACTTGCTTCATACTTATAATGACGTCTATGATGACAGCCTTTTGTACAATAGCACTTTAAGGATGGCAGACATTATAACTCAGTGCCAGTTCAACAACGGGTTAAGATTACTAACGTAACCCATCAGAATGTCAGAGGAATCACAAGAAGTGAGTTAAACAGTCAAGCTGGATAAAATGTGTGGTTTTTCCACTGAAACCTACCAAGAAATTGTCGTCTTTTTTAAATCACTCTTTACCTTTCCTCATGGGGACAGAGAGCAGCAGGCTTGCAAGCTGCAAAGTCCATCCTACCCATACCTGTGGAGTGAGGACCAGGTAACCATCTCCATTTGAAGGCCAAGGGGACAAGTTCAGTTAGGTGTCTCAGGGCTTTGTCTTTATTTCTATAGCTTGAGAGGTGGCATAAATGAAACTAACAGTGAGGTAGAATCAAGTCTATTGAGTAAGACTCAAGTCAGACTTAAGTCACTTCAATGACTTGACTCAGACTTGACTTGGCAATAAATGATGCACTGACTTGACTTGACTTGAGACTTGAATATTTTTAGTGACTGACTTGCTGTTATTGGTTCAGTGACACAGCACATTCATCCAGAAACCTTACAACTTTGAACAATGCTTCCATCTCTTTTTTCCTACAGGTCACATGACAATCTGTCTGAAGTCCAAAGTGTGGGTGCATTTCTCAGAGGGGAACAGCAAATGGGTTAGGCAATGGGCTTGAGGGTCTGCTCAGCAGCCTGTCCCTACTGCATATTGGAGGAGCCTTCTAAAACTTTTCCTCAGAGCAGAAGGCAAGACTTGTCCCTGGAGCACAGGATATGTTTCCCAGAAGGGAACAACAAATGTGCTAGGCAACAGACTTGAGGAAGAAGAATCCTTCCTTCTAAAGCTTTTGAATTTTCAGTAATGGGGAGTGAGGAGGATCCTATTCCCCACTTCCAAAGCTGTAGATGGCAAAATCACAAATGTGGAGGGCCGACTCTGCTTAAATTGTTAATACTGACTTTATTCTACTCTATTCAGAAATTCTGGAATATAAGTTAGGGTATAAATTTGGCTCCCAGACTTGAGACTTGACTTGAAACTGTCTACAAGGACTTGAGACTTGACTTGAGACTTGAAGGCAGAGACGTGAGACTTGGAATAAAAGACTTAAATACATCACTGGAAACTAGATCTGCTTGTCTACCTTTAGTTTTTGCCTGGAGGAGTAGATTCAAGATCCCATATTTCTGAGAACCTATGTGATGTAACCTGTTTTTTCTTCAGAACAAAACCTTACTTTTCTTAACTCCTCAGTCAACCAGTTGCCTAAATGCTTGGGAACATGCAATTAGAATTCCTGGCTAGAGAGGAGAGGAAAGGCCAGAGGGCTTGAGTAGTTACTCCTCAGTCTGTCTAGGAAACAACTGTTCCATTGAGGCAGTGGGAGGGGGAGTTGAAAAGAGAATTTTGGATTTTGTGGAAAAGAGCTTCTGAAGGCCTCCCCCCCCCAACACACACACACTTTTTGCTCTCAAGGGTCAGAATCTGCCTGCAGAGTCTTCAGGACATATAATCAACATCTGATCTGTTCAGCTTCCATGGAGAAATGGGCAGTGACTATGTATTCCTATCTGAAATTTCAAATGTAGCATTTCAAAAATTGCTTGTGCATCCTTTACTTTTAAGTATATTACAGACACAGTTTTAACTGTTGGTATATCCTAACTTTCCATGTAATTTAAGCCCTTTTGCTTTCTCTTCTTAGTTTGCTTTTTACTGTCATCACATATGAAAATTTTACAGAAAACATGGTAAGCGTGGGTCATGCATTTATGTCATAATGTATATTCACTTAGGAACTCAGAAAATATTAACTATCTCAGCCAATGATATTGTAAACAGTGTGAAGCAACTATAGGGAAATGAAAAGTAATAGCAGATGTTCCTTGACATTTTTGTTGTACTTATATCTAACAAGGCAGGATCTTTGCTAATGTCTCAAAATATTCTGATTCTAAGGTAAGAAGGTGGGAGCCAGGTATTATAACATGTTTGCTACTGTTGTTCATTTTTGTAATCCTGTGCAGTCAAAAGAACCCTTTTTAATGTCAGTGTCTATATGTCAGTTGGATACTGATGACTCTGACTGTGGAAAATGTAGATCTGTAAATTAATTGAGAATCTGGATAGCTGTAGAATGCACCGGACCAGGTAGACCAAAGGTCTGACTTGGTAAAAGTGCTGTCTCCTGTTCACAAATTTCACCGGATTAGGCTGCATGTCATTATTTCATAGCCTGGGGAGCACACAAGCACATGGAGTATTTCAGAAGCTTCATGGCAATAATTAAAAATATCATGAAAAAAATTACAAGAAACAAGTGCATTTTTAGGAAGCACAAAGCCCCACTGAAAAGGCTAAAGACAACATTTGGCATACCATGAATGCAAAGATGAATGTATCTGCATTTTGAAGGTTTCCTTGTACTTGTCAAAGGGGGAAGGCTTTGGAAATAAATCTAGTGTTTGCACTTTAATTCTTCTAGGTATTTAAGAATAGCTTTGGAAGAGACATTTCATTCCGGCTTGTGACAATCTCTTGGCAACAGAGTAAACTCCCACTGGTTTCTGAATAAAACATATGCTGCACTGTAGCAGCTCTTAAACCTTCATATTATGCAGGATGGATCCCTTTTAATGGAAAATGTCCACTTTCACTTACAATTTTGTTAACTCAGCACCAGTAGTTTATTTTTAATCAATATCAAAGCGGAAAGCAACCCCCTCCCATCTTCCTTCAAAGAGTCAATTTAGAAGAATCTGTCCAGGCAGCCAGATCCACAATCTATAAAAGCCAATGTGCTAGGACAAACTGATACATGGTGAGATGCATGCTTCCATATGCATTGCATTCACAGTACATTAGTTTATGCACTTGTAGTTTGAGGCTCAAGTAAATCTTATTTTTCTAAAAGAAGCTGATTCCATAATAGCATTCAAATGTCAATGCTCATTGAAGAAATTGTGAACCTTTGGAACTATCACAAATGATCACTATTGGCATCTGATAATTTCATAATTATTTTGCAACGTGAAAAGGAGCTCTTTTGACAGACTCTTAATTCTTTGGATTTTGGAAAGCGAAGAGCAGTTTCAAACACTGATGCCCTCACAGGAAAATCTTCCTAATGAAGACATTCCATCAGCAAAATACCCTTTGGCACATAGACATCTGTGGTAGTTACTGGCTTTCATATCACTGGGGCAGTGAATCGATTCCAGGAGCTACCCAAAGTTCTGAATCTTATGCCTAATGTAAACCAAGTGCTTTGGATATCTCCTTTCAAGATCAGGATAAAATCCAGGGCTGATTTAACATCCCATTGCCATGGAATCCAACAGCTACAACAGAATATTCTATTTGTGTGCATTGAGAATACACAGCATAGCATTCATCCACAAAACTGGCATGTTTAACATGGTAGGTTTAATAACTGGGTTTAATAATTGGGTGATTTATTACAATGGGGACTGTGTAGAACTTCCTGTTTTCTTGGGCCCTGAATGTATACTGTAGCTGGAAGCCAAATATATCAGTTCAGAGGTCAGAATCAGCTTTTTATACAAACTGGAACAGAAGCTGGAATTGTAGGAATAATCATTTTAAAAGCTGAGTGTAACTTGAGAGGTGCATCACTTTCTATAATGTACACACATATTTCTTTGGTGGACTCACATTGCTGATGAAACACGTATCCATTTGCAATCTATGGCACTATGTTATTATATACTGTAGGATCCTTAAAAGTTTGCATGAGTGAGTTCCAGCAGGTTTCCATTGGATTGGACTGGAAGAAATTGAAATATTTTCCCCAAATTAGGGCTGCTGTTTTTTTTGAGAAAATCCAAATAGTTTTCCAAATCTACCCACAGATCTGTTTTCTCATACACCAGTCTAGCCTTCACACCCTCATACCACTCATCAAAGCCCTAATGCTGTCTGTTACCCAGTGACTTTATGGCTGGTTCAACTACAAAGCAGGTGATTGGAAAAGGAGACAGAAATGTGGGCCGGGGGGATTTGAAGGACAGAGACTGATGAAAAGAGGTTTAGGGTAGAGTTTGGATCCTATCTGAAGGACTGTATATTCTTATGTTAGCCTGCAAGAACTCTAAAATATTCTAGGGAAGTACTTTTCTCAGCCCCACTATGATGGTGGGCATATCTGATGTGAACATGGGAAAAGGCCTTTCCAGTGCTTGTTGTCAGCCTTTGGAACTCTCTCCTTAAGGAAGGCTCCTTTCTTGCTGTCCTTACATCAACAGGTGGAAACTCATCTATTCTGATGGGCTTTTAAGAACTGGCAGTAAGGAGTTTTAATCATGAATAGTTATACCAACATGTTTCTATATGCGATTTTACTGCCATATTTTGTCTAATTTGGATTGTTTCTGCACAGAAATATTGCTTTCTGTGCACAAAATAATGTTTCTACATAGACATACTATTCCCTATGGAGAAAATGCTGTTCTCTAAACAAAATGACCATATGTGAAATTTGAGTAGAATAAATTCCAAACCACAAAGACTCTCAATGAGTTTGTGATTCTTCTCATCAGGGAATCTTAACACACAAGAAGCATGTTTTTTGGCCAATTTACAAATATTTTCAAATAGTCTTCCCATCTCTATGCCTTGGTCTTTCAGATGTAAATCCAGGCAGGAAGCATCGAAGGTCTCAAATCAGCCATCGCCCTCTGCCTGCATAGCCTTATGATGCATATGAGCCTTGCATTGCAAGATGAATACTCCTTTGGTGGAGAATTCATCCATCCTATGCCTTGTGATATCACACAAGATATCCAAACCTGCCCACTTTTCTTGTGCTGTTCTCTTGTCTGCTTTTTGCCTTGGTCAGTTATAAAGAAAACATTCTCCTAGTGAAGATTGCTTTACACTTTGACTTGACTTGTGCCCATTTGCCAAAATGATCTTGTCTCCCTCCCCACTCCTTGGTTCTGAAACAAGAATTTCCAATCTGCTTACCAAAAATCTGTGCAAAGATTCTCTAATTTTTGTCTACTGCCTGTTCCCATTGATTGCCTGTACTTGAACTAAAAGAGAAGCAGGGCAGACTGCCACTTTCAGGCATGTCTCCAACTCACTACCATATAAATTAACAGGATTGCACACTAGAAGAGATATGTCGAAGCAGCTCCTCTGGAATTAATTGCATCACCCTGTTTTGCCTTCTGTTACGTTTATCCAGGTTAGGGCTGTCAGGAGGAGGATGATCTACCAAAACTGAAAGTGAACCAATGGAACCTTTTCTACCCATTCTGTATTCAGGTTACGACTCCCTTCTGGAGTGTTAGTGAAACAGTATAAGCTTTCTTACAGGCATCTTCTCAGGCTATAATGAAATGTGTCTGGGCTTTCATTAACACACAAAGGAAGATACCACAGCCTTGCTAAAATATCATTTCACAAAAGGAACAGCTAATACTCTTAGCTGAGAAGCCTTTAATTTGGATAGAAAAATGCATTAGAGACATCTAAGCAAAATACAGCATTTAGTTAATAATCCACTCACCTGATTTCAGTGTAGCCCAGAAGCATCAGCTTTCTGGTCTCTATGATAATCCCTGTGTACATTTCCAGATGGATAGCTAATCATAATTGATGGTTGGTGACCATCTTTTGGCACAATAGCCTCCCACAGAGGCTATTGGGTCAGCAAGGATCACAAAGCACAGAGATTATCACCTTTGAGTATGACAAAGGGTGCTTCCAAGAATATGTATTATCTCTTGGGAGTTATGTTTGCATGTTTGTGACATTTTATGTTGATCTTCAGGGGCTGCTCATAAAGCATTTTACATAAAATGATTTTAAAAAATCATTGATTCTGATGTTTATTCAATCCTCTTAATGAAGGCTCCTTCAGACCTGACTGCTGGTCTTCATCTGTCTTCATCTGTTATCCTGCTAATAGGTATTTATACAAAGAATAAAAATATATGGGACCAGTCATTTGCAGTGAATGTAACGAGGGGAAGAAATTAAGTAATAGGCCCAGCCAATCACTTTTACTTGTTCAAGTGATTATGCAGACACACATGTATGATACAGGTGTAGGCTCTGGATGTATAATGGGACTTAACCAACAAGAAGACCCTGTGATTGTGCAAAGAAGGCTATGAATATTTACACTGTCTTCACATAATTCAGCTGAATGTGCATATTCCAAGGTTCAAGCTACTGTGGTAATCCCAGTCTACCTCCTACATGTATTTATTATGTACAGGATGTCATGTGAACAGGAAACAAATCCAATTTTTTGTGAGTAATGTGTGAAATATGTTGGGCACACCTTTACTTTGTATTCTTTCAATTAGATAAAATTTATGGTACTATCACTTAAATTCTCTTACAGCACAATCCTATGCATAGCGGTTTGTCTGGAGATGTCCTCATATATAAAAAAAACCTTGGTAAACGATTCAAAAGACAAAAAGGTATTTTGTAATTTATTTATTTATTTATTTATTTATTTACTGTATTTATACTAAACACATTTTGAGACATATTTATAGACCACTGCCATATTACAGCATACTGTAGTTATTTTCTGGGAAAAAAATATTGATACCTCATGAATGAGCTCACATGAATTTTACTTTGTATTAGACTATTTTGCAAAATAAAAATTAGATTCATTACTTCTAAGGTCTATCTCCCACATGTTCTCTAGTACATACAATAGAAACTAGATCAATATGCCTTAGAGCTTTATTCTAAGATGACTGCATTCAAAAAATTTAAAATACATTGACAGTATAAGTGGCCCTCCACTTTCATGGGTTTAGCATTTGTAGATTCGATTATTCGTCAGTTATTTTGTTTTATGTACATAATTTATTTTAAAAATTCTTCCTGTATTTACCCTTGCAATGAAAAAATACGTTCTCTCTAGGAATCTCTAGGTCCTCCATCATGAATCTATGTATAGTCCACTTCTGGTGGAAGTGGACCATAGAGCTGCACTAGAGGACCTAGAGATTCCTAAACAGAAAACTTCTCTAGGCATTCCTAGGTCCCCCAGTGTGACCCTATGGCCCAGTTCTGCTGGAAGTTGACCACAGAATCATACTGGAGGACCTAGAGATTCCTATAGGCATGTTCTCAGGTAGAAAAAACAAAAACACAGTGTTCATTTTTATTTTTATTAGTGGTTTCTCCACTTTTGCAGGTGTCTTGCAGCCCTAACCCCTGCAAAAGTGGAGAGCTGACTATATATTTCAGTTATTAAAGTGTTGTGTTAGTCTTTCAATATTTTATGATTGAAATGTAAAAACAGTTAAACACTTTTCTGTGGTGAAAAAAAAATCCTACCAGTGACAGCAGGTTTAAAAAGGCAAAAAAGGAGCTTCAGAGTATTTAATATGGGTCATTTGAACCCAGTAATTAATGTTGAAGTCTAGACTAATGACTAGATGGAAAGTTATGCTTGCCTATCAAAGCTATGCATCAGTTGTAACATTGCCACTTCATTGTTTCTCATATCAGTATGCAGCTGACCCCTTTTCCTTCTTCCAAAACTGTTAGATACACATCAGTAGACACTATTATACGTGAACATGTAGCCCTATGTTGTTCTGACACAAAGCAAAATTGCATCAGGCAAATCTCTTCTTCATTTTTTCCTCATATTCTTAAAAATTTAGCATTGACATAGGCTTTAGGAAATGAAAATGATGCAAACATTCAAAATGGCTAAAATAGAGCTGTATTTTAAGCAGTAACTGAAACAAATACAAACTTGCAATGGCCTTACACTTTGCTGCTAAAAGCCCACAGGCAGGTTCTGATAGAAGGAAAGGGCAATTTTGGAGGATCTGAGGACCAATTTTGCAGGCAGGTTTTGATAGACAAAATGGATAAGCAACTTTGGAGTGTCTGAAGGCCAATTTTGCTAGAAACTGAAGCTAGAACTCATTGGTAGTCCACCTCAGGGATCTTTTCACACTACACAGTAATAGCACTATGATTCCACTTTAATTGCCATGGTTCCATCCTATGGAATCCTGGAATTAGCTGCCGTAATGACAATAGTGGCCTCTGCAACAAGATGGTAAGGAAGGTAGTTCCTAAAACATGTAACTGAACTTGTAAAAGTATCAGGAGGAGAGATGAAATGTACTGGCAATTTAGAAGGACAAGGGCATTTTAAGCATGAAAAAGGGAAACAAAATGACAAGAGACGATACACATACATTGACAAGCATAAGGAAACTACGAAATAAAAAGTATTTTCCCTTTAGGCTACGTTTCTCAATCTTTGCTCCCCCTGGTGTTTTGAACTCCCAGAATCCGTTGTGAATGGTGATACTGACTAGGGCTTGTGGAAACTGAAGCCTCAAACATTTTAAAGATCAGAGTCTGAGAACCAGTGCTTTAGAATATCTGGAGCAATAAATTCTGCTTCTTGTCATAACTCAATTCTGCCCTCTAGGCATGACTCCAGGAAGAAAAGAGCCATTTTTTTCAAATCTCAGGAATTTAAAGGAAAATGGAAAGAAAAGAATTAATTGTGCAAAACAATGCAACAAAAGACAGGGTCTCACAAAATGAAATGCTCTCATTGTTAGCACAACCTGTAGTCTCTGAAAAACTGCTTTGCCTTATTGCTGAAGAATAGTAGTCGTTGGATTTGGGAAAGGGAAAGATCATGAATGTTTTGAAGATTAAAAAAATGATGGCTAGACACAAAGAAAAACTTGTTGAAAAGATAGAACAGAATCACTTGAAGGAACAGCAAATAAAAGACTACAGTAGTGGCTAATTTTGCAAATGAAAATAAAGAGCTGAATAATGAAGTTAAAAATATCCATGAAAGAATTCTTCATAGGAATGAGAAAGAAAACAATACACAACTATAATGTGTGTGTGTGTGTGTGTGTGTGTGTGTACAGAAAGCTGTTGGCTTTTGAAAGAAGCATAAAAAGACAAAGTAAGCTAGCTGAAGTTGTGAGTGACAAGCATGCAATCTAACAAGGGACTGACATTTACAAGGAGACTGACAGCTGATGCAGGGGCTGTCAGAAGAAAACCCATCTTCTGCTTTCCTCCTTCTTTAGTTTTAGCCATTTCTCTATCACTTTTGGTGCATAATAATGCTGTGTTTGCATCTTCAGGTTATTTTGTGTGAGGCAGCACTTTTGTGTCTCCCCTCCTGTTTTCGATGTCAGGCCCTCATTTAGTTTATCGTTCTGCTTAAACAGCTCATTTATTTTCTGCTGTAATTGTTTTAGATCACAGTCCAGCAAATACAACAAGTTTCAGCTTTCAACAAGCTTTGAAACTATCTTCTCCAAAATTATCTTTTCTATTTCTGTTTGTTTTATTTTACGACTTTTGACACATCTTCTACATCTTCTTCAATGGATTTATAGATTTTGTTTTGATCTGCTAGTCAAGTTTTAGTTACCTTAAGTCTCACTTGTTCAAAGTTCTGCTGCATGACTTTAAACTTTTAAATCATATCCATGTTGCTCTTCTGCTTTTCCACATCGGTGAAACTTTCCTATAATTGTCTTTTCTCTGTTTTCACTGTAAACAATGCACTCTTCCTATTTTTAAAATCTCTTCTTCCAAACTGTATATTTGATGTCATAGATCACAGATGATCACCAAAGTAGGAGTGTGTCCTCTCCTTTTGGGTTAGAAAACAAATTGTAAATTGAGGAAGTCATTCTCAAGTCTGAATTTACTATTCTTTAGTGTCTACACTTTATTGTGCAGATTGGCTATTGGTTTCTGGCTGGTGAATCGACTTTTTATTTCCTGTTCTCTTCTTTCTCAGCCTGGCACCTACAACTGGAAATGAAAAAGAAATCTGTGTTGCTAATCAGCTGAGGTACAATCAGTGTACCAGTCTGATGATTATTATCCCAACCCACTGAATATTCTTTAAAAATGAACAGGATTTAATTTCTTCTACCCCATTATTCTTCCCTAGTGTTTGGAAAGGTACAAATAAAAAATTATGACTGTTATGCCAAAGATTGTATGTATAGTGGATTGGACTCCTTTTATTGTATTGTATTATATTGTATTTTTTGTTTGATTCAGCTGGGCAAAACTAGAGAAGAAAACGTGCTATGGGAGTTTGGGGGCAGGAACATTTAGAAGAAATGTTCCCATTTTATACTTTCTTTTAGAAATTTTAATAAAAATATTTTTTAAAAAAAGAAAGGTACAAATAAAGACCTTTGTATGCCTCAAGATTTCCAGAGCCTCATGGAATTTGTATCACTTCCCACACTACACAGCATTGCAAGCAGGGAAATATCTTTTGTTGGCCTCAAATGGAAAAGAAGCTAGTGGAATGACTTGGTGCTTGAGGTTACCAGAGATATGTTAATCCTTTTTCAGTATTAATATGTTCTGCCATTGATTTGTTGTTTTGTTCAGATTCCAGGCTATGGCCAGTGAGACAACAAGTCCTGATCTGAGGTCTTTGCATGATGTATTGAGTGGTGTGCCAGGCCTACAATTGCCACTTTGGATCCCACCTAGGATTGAGTGATCTGGCTACAGTCAGGTAGCTGGGAAAGAGGAGCCTTCAGTGGCCTGGTCTAATACCAATTTTGCTTAGGTAATGCCAGGGAGCCTCTGCCACACATTTTGGTTCTTTCACCTGGGGATTAATCTCTTAGGCTTGTTGAAGGGTAAGGACCTGATTGTTTAAGCTATTCATGATATAAAGATCATACAGTACAACTGGCCTGAGGCTTTCCTGATGTGGTCTGTCATTTTGCCCTGAGAAATATGAAGGGGAAAAGGGAATCCTCAGTGCATTAATAATGTCAAGAGAAATGTAAATAGGTAGATTCATAATGCTTTAATAAAAGGTTTGGTCCACTTTTTGCCACATCCCCAGGTAATTTTCCTGAAGCCTGAGCTCTACAGAGCTGATCGTGTTCACTTATCAGAGGACAATCATCTATTATACTTGGGAGATTTGCAACAGGGACTGAGGGCCCTTTTGGCCAGCCTGGGAGGAGATGAGGCTAAACAGACTCTTGACCCTTACCTGTGGTAGGTAGTAAAGGAAGCAAAGTGCAGTTTAAGTACACTTTTAACAGGAGAGAAGAAACTCGGAAAGCAAACAAAAGTTGGCTACCAGTACTGAAAAACACTAAAATCAAGACTCAAAAATATGCCAGTGAACACCACCCAGACTCAGGAGGTCTCTCTACAGGAAACAATACAATGGATTGCTAACGAGTACTTAAATGCACACACAACTGTTATGCATATCCCCGACTAACAACGCAACCCTGGGAGCTAGTCCACTTCAACAATGGGGTATGTCACAGGCCCTAATCATCACTAATGCATCACAAATGCAAATCCCTCCCACCTGGGGATCACACAATATATATATACTCCATTCCACCTCTTTGTCTTCAGATCCTCTGAAGACACTAGCCACAGATGCAGGTGAAATGTCAGGAGCAAATACTATTCGAGCACGGCCTCATAGCCCAAAAACCCCACAACAACCCAGTACAGGACATCTTCATCCTCTCCATCTCCCTGTTCCACTCCTTTTATCTCTCTCACACAATGTTTTACTAGTGCTACACAAGGCCTTCCTTATGTGACATCGCAAGTGATTAACCTCTGCCCCTAGGAGTTTTCACTCTGAAGTTTCAGAGAAGGTACAGTTGCTGACCTGGCTATTCAAAATTGGTTGGAAAAATCTTCTGCATCGCCCTACAAAACTCACATAACCCACAAACAAGGGCTTCCTTCCTGAACAAGCCTATAAAATATGTATGTGTGTGTGCGCGCGTGTGCGTGTGTGTGCATGTGCCTTCAAGTCACCTGGTGAGTTATAGTGACCCCATGAATTTCATATGATTTCCTTAGGCAAGGAATACTCAGAGTTGGTTTTACCATCTCCTTCCTCTGAAATATGGCCTATGGCACCTACTTGTTAGGAGTCACAGGGACTAACCATCCATCTAAGGACTAACCAGGGCTGACCCTGCTTAATTTCCAAGATCAAAACAGATGTGGTGCCTTTAGGCCCTCCAAATAAAATACATAGTAATTCTCGTCAGATTTTGACAGAAATATATCTTAAGTGGTTATTTAAAAATGGGGTAAAGTGCAAATGTATCAGTATTTAGAGCTTTTTTATGTATTTTGTGGCAACTGTTATCAGATCAATTTGAAATGTGGCACAACAGTAAAATTCTAGATCATGAACACCAACATTTCAAACCGTTAATTCTAGAGGTGTCATTTTTAGTAAGAAGAGGCTTACAAAGTAAGTTAAGCCTTATAATGACAGAGTTGTTTACTTATTTGTTTTTGGCTTGCCTTATCCCTCCAAGCACACCTGTGTCCCTTTGAGTATTAGAGTACTTGTATTTGAGTCAGTGTTGTTGTTGTTGCTCTCACACCTTTTCCCCAATACTGGGAATCAAGGTGGTGTACAGAATATTAAAACCAGAACAGTTTTAAAACATACAAAAAGTCACCAAAATATATATAACAGTAATCTATAGAATTAAAACCATTAAATCTGTAGAATTAACACCATTAAAACCATTTAAAATGTTGTTAAAAGACCTCTACATCTCTTAATAACATCTATGTAAGTGGACACATCTGACAATCCTAGCCAAGACCAATTGAAAAGCCTTGATCCAATTGCTTCATCACAAGTAGGGTAAACCCATTGAATAAACTGATAATAGTAAGTAGACAGCTGACATTAATTCCCTTCTATTCAGTGGATCTGCTCTAGTGGGAACCATTTGTTGCCTTATTCTGGAAAGAAAAAAGCCTTTTACTGAGTTTTGTAATAGGCCTAATACCCTGAACGCATTAGATTCTATGTGACCTTTGAAACTAAGCAAGATCAGTTCTTGAATGGGAAAGAATACCAGATTCTGTGGGCTACATTTCAGAGGAAGACAATAGAAAACCACCTTTAAGTATTCCTTGCATAAGAAAACTCTGGAAAATTCATGAGATTCCCATAAGTTTAGAGGCAACTTGAAGGTGCACACACTAAAAGTTGACTATTTTCTTCCTCTTCCACTTGCCTGTTCTGCTTACCCAAAAAATACATGAAATGAAATTACTGTTGCTGATGAATGTAACCAGACTTGTTGAGAGCAAACTGATAAACCTATGAGGGTTCAGCTTCTCACTGGCAGCAGGATAGGGATGTCTTTGCTTGCAAGGACAATGGGAATAGAGCTTTTTCTCCAGCTGCATCAAGAGGCAAAATTACTTGCTGCTATGGGGAGGGGAAAAAAGGATGTCTATGAAGCAAGCCAGTCTGGTGGCTCAGTAGTGGGTAGAAAACAAATAGCACTGCACTGCAGAGTTTCATGACTATCAAAATATTTATAGGATTTTATTTTAACTTCTTTCTTTTTTGTAAGCTTGTTTCTATTCAGAACAAGGGCATAAAATGTCTGTAAATATCACCATCTGCCAGTGTGACATTCAGGGGCTGCTGTGTAAATCAGGATGTGACTGCAATAGCAGGATCTGGAATTTTTAGAAAGTGGTAATTGAAATGTACAATTCAAAATGGTTGCATAGAGCTTTTCAACTGCTTGGGCATATGGCTTACTTAATTTCCTCTCTCCATGGTCGTTTGAAAGCATATCTCTGAAATGAACTGTATCCAATAATAAAATTGTTTAGGTCAAGGAAAACATTTATGGGGGTTGAAGTTCTGACACATGTATTTGACACAGGCAGAGATCTCTCATTTCTCAGTTGGGTATCATCTTATAGAAAGAATTTTGACACTTGGAAGCAGACTGAGATAGTGCAAGATTATTCATTTTGCGGTAGAAGAGAATATGCAAATAATTCTGATAATAATGGAAGTGTGTCTTACTCAGAATGTAGTCAACATCTCATAAAAGGAATCAAATGAAACTAGAGCTAATAAAAGCAAGCATCACTTTTCTTTATATCACTATAATGTCCTTTGGAGGAAGGGAAAAACAATTAAGAAGCATGTCTCAGAGGTCTTGACCAACACAAGACAACCCAATTAGAAAATCAAATTGAAAAGCTAAGCAAGACTACTTTTTTTCTGAAAATATATATCCAGTTATTCAACAGATCCAGGGGAATGGTTAGAAATTAAATGTGTATATTGATCTCTTCACCTCCATTAAAGGATAAATCATTGTGTTACACTCTGACACAATTCACAGTATATTTAATATTAGGTTTGTCAAGTCTTCAGTTTTAAATTAGCCTGAATTTGCGTGCATGTGGGTGTGAGATTTCTATGCTCTTCTACCACAAGGACTGGTAGTATAGTGGAATATTAAAGCTAAACCATGGCCAGGGTCCTATTAAAATGAAAGATCAAAAGCATGAAAGGATGACTTAACAGGGAAGCTAGAGACTTAGTTAACCAGACAGACAGGGAAATAGATAGAAAGCTTAAGCTATGTGGATACCTAGAAGGTTTCTAGACAGGCAATAGTTAGAATGATGCTGTTTCCCAAATAGATACTACACCTCTGCGAGCCTTCTGCCTTTTCAGATAAATAAATCATCTGCCTCATGATTATTAATACAGCTGTGTTTTCTCATTCTAATTCATGGAAAAATGGAGTTGGGCCATTAGGTCCAAACCCCTACTCAATGCAGAGTCTCCAGCTAGAGCATCCGCATAGTTATCCAACTTCTTTTTGAAGATATGCAGAGAAGGAGACCCTACCTCCTCTTTAGGAAATTGGTTCCATTGTTGAACTGCGCTCACTGTCAACAATTTCTTTCTAATATTCCATCAAAATCTATCCTCTTGTAATTTAATACTATTAGACCTAGTTCTACCCCAGAAAACAAGCCTGTACTCTCCTGTTTTTTGAAGCCCTTAGGGTATTTAAAGAGTGCTATCATGTCATCCCTCAATTTTCTCTTCACAAAGTGGAACATTCCCAGATCCTACAATTTCTCCTCATGTTTTGTTCTCCATACCTCTTATTATCCTGGTGTCCTTCTGTGAACTCATTCCAATTTGTCTATTTCCTTCTTAAAATGAGGTACCCAGAACTGAGCATAGTACTCCAGATGAGGCCTGATGAGTACAGAATATAGGGGGTGCTATTACTCCACTTCACTTGGAAACTGCACTTCTATTAATGCAGGCTAAGGTAGCTTTCTTTGATGAAGCATCACACTGCTGCCTCATGTTCAGCTTATGATCAACAATCATCCCAATGTCCTTTCATATGTCATACTGCTGAGCCATGTATCCCCTATCCTATGTGTGTACATTTGGTTTTGGGAGGCATAAATGTAGAATTTTGCATTTATCTCCATTGAATTTCATTTCAATATTATTATTATTTAGTTTTCTAGTTTATCAAGATTCTTTTGAATTCTGTCCCAGTCCTCCAATGTGTAATTCATAACAACCCCCATTGCCATTTGCAGTTTTTAAAGAAAATGTCTTTTTACCAAGGTCTTTTCTTGGAACAATTGCAAAGCAGATGCTATTTTGGGGGCACAAGGATGTCTTGTGACACAGGGAATGCTGATCAGGCTAAAGCTAATGAAAAAATGGTATCAATGAAGCATTATTGCATTTCATTTTCGTGACAGGGGAAACAAAAGAATGCATTTTCAGGATTAACTATCCATTAGTAAGAACAGCCTGCCTGTCAAATAAAATAAAACCCAAGCCACTTCACAATACTCATAAAGATCATTTAAAAGTTATTCTGTGAGAGAAAGAAAAAGAAATTTAGAAAGACAAAGAACTAAGAGCAAAACCATAACTTGTCAAAGTTGATAGCTAGAGATAGTTGAGATGATGCATTGGTGCCTTCATGACAACGGCGTTGAGCACAGAAAGGGTGGGCAGGTTCCTCAAGTTGCCACTGAGGTGTTTCAGAAAATCCTGAAAGGGGGTACTCCATGGGAGAGAAAGTCACTCTCTTTCTCCAGAGAGGCTTGGTCCCATCTTGCCAGCTATGCCAGCCCAAAGAGCCGGCATAGCTAATCTCCTAACACTCAGTAATGCTGATATGGAAAAATTGTGGATATATGTATCTTCTGAGCTGATTGTCTTGTCAAAACCACTCACCCTCATCCCGCTCTAACAGTCTCTGAATATTTGGCTCTGCATGGCCAGAATATGCAGCAGTAGGGAGCAGGGTTAATTTATAGGCCCCTAGGGCCCCTCACATGTACTCTGAACATACAATCCTAGAATTATATGGGGTAATCAACCCAGAACTGGATACATACCACAGGTCACCAGGCTAATTTCAACCATGATCCTGCATCATCTGATAGGACATAAAGTCCTGATGGATGGGACATCTACCTGTCCCCTCTCCTTGTTTGAAGAACTCCTCTTTGTCCTGCTGAGCAGGGTGCACACAGCTATTTATTGAGCAGAGGAGGGACTGGAAATAGCCACATAGCATCCATGATGACATCATCTCCCAGCACTTCAGAAGGAATCCCAGGATTTTCCTTAAGGGTTATATCATCTTTGTGCATCCTGCTATAGGGACACAGTTGGACACTTTATCTCTCTCTCTCACACACACACACCCCAGGCAGTAAATGGCCATGTGGCAGAGAGGGCAGGAGGAGAGGGGTGAATTCAAAGGTTAGGGAGTTGTTGCATGTAGAAATGTGACAGTAGGAGATGGGCAAGCCTGGTTGATACCAGCCAATCACAGCTCAGGGAATGTTGTGAAGCTGGGCCTGTGAGGGAGAAAGGATACAAAACTGAGGCTTGTCTCTGACAGAAGGCAGATAAAGGAAAGGATAGCACAGAGACAGATAAAAACTATAATAGATATAGGAGAGTCAGCCAGGAGAAAGAACTGAACAGGGGTTTGAGGAGCTGTGAATGATTAAATGGTTCAAGGGTAATTGTGTATTAATAAACTTCTACTTTATTCTTTTTTTAAAATATGTCTGGCTGTTCTTGTTAAGTTTTGATAGACACTCTGGTCACACTTACGACTGAATCCACTGAACAACACATCCACCAGTCCATATAGGGATCACCTTGAGGCCCAAGAACCCAATCGGGGGGAAGGATTTTGAGGGGGAAAGTAAAAAAATAAGTGACAGGAGCCCAAGAGTTTGGAATACAAGGACAGCCTGGAGAGGGGATATGTCACAGGATGATAGTGGACACCTCACTCCATAGTGACCATAAAAGGACATGCAGAGGGGTAAGTTCCGTTTGTGTCTCCAACAGGATGTCAGCCTTGGGCCCTCAGTGGACCACACCATCACTCCCAATACTGACCTGAAATAATTTTAAGGGCAACTAGAAGTTATTCCTGTTGCGTTTCTACATCTAGCTAGCTAGTTTGCTTGCTTTCAAGAAACCAACCCCTCAACAAAGTTTAGAGCCAAAAACAAGACCTCAGAGGGTTTGTTTGTTTGTTGGCCCAAACACATTTTTTCAGGAAAAAAAATCAAATTTGGGTGCTCCAGAGGATTCACTGTGGATCACAGATGTGTCATTTCTTCATTCCAGAATATTACTTAAGACTCACTGAATCTTCAACAAAGAGATTTGACAGAAAAGATTTTTACATGACACAACCATCTAATTCTGTGAAAGAGAGAGAGAGGCAGAATAAATTATGTAAAAATATAAAATGTAACCTTGCCACACCAGTCAAAAACTCTCCTTTTCACTAACAGGGTCACACTGATGCCATCTCCTAAGGGAAAGTAAAAGCAGTTTCCACATTGTGGTAGAAGTTAGGGGAAGATGGATCCCTCCCATTCACTTCTGGTTTTAGGATATGGCAGCAGAGATGGGCACCAGAGACAACACTGCACAGCTGCTGAATAGATCATTGCATCCATGAGATCTAAAGCCAATGCCAGGAACACTTCAAATTATTTAAGAACAATTAAATTGCACTAGTCCAGGACAGATACTTGGAGGAACTCACTTCACCTAAAAGAACTACCTATTTATCCTATTAAATTATTCTTGTCTCATGAGATGCTTGCAAAATTATAGCTGGAATCCTGTTAGTGCCATACACAGGTATAACTTCCCATTATGCCTTCAAATGTGCTTTTAAGGTCACTGCTCAAGGAGGTATCCTATCAGAAAGAAACTCTCATGTGAAACCAATCTTTTCCATGCTAAAGAACACCTCCAGGACCAATTAATGACCAGCGGAGGATGAGGGCACTGTGCAATACTTGGCTATGGTTCCACAGCTGGGAGAAGAAAGAAGACATTATAATTCTGGATCTTCAGCAAGAACAAGTGAGTACCCTGGAGATCTGGAAGGAAGATGGTTTCAGCTGAAAAAACTAGAGCCAGATGTAGTCCAGGTGCATTCTGAATTTCCCTGTCTATTAATTGGCCCCATGGGCACACTCCATCATAGAACAGGCTGGTTGCACTGGTGGCAGGGGAGGGGGGAGAAGAGAAGGCAGGAGTACAATGGCAGACTGCCCAGGACTTGTTGAGGTTGGAGTCCAGCAACATACAGATGCAGGAGTTTCCCAGAAGTACAGTTAGAATGAACTCTGAGCTAACTAGGCTGTAGTTTCTTTGATTCTACCTAGCAGTTTCAAACATACAGCTATGTTAGCCTCTTTCAACATAACATGGAAATGGGGGGATGAAGGAATCAAGCAGCACCTTTGAGACTTTCTGATTTATTTTATCATGAACTTTCCTGGATATCAATCCATATCTTTAGAAGATGCACTGATAGAATTGGAAGGACAGCCACAAATGTATTAGAATTGCAAAAGTGTACTAAATACCCTAAAGGTACTAGACCTCATCTGATCTTAGAAGCAAACCAACATCAGTCCTGGTTAGTACTTGGATGGGAGACTGCCAACAAATACCAAGTGCTGCAGGCTATATTTCAGAGGAAGGAATTGCCAAAAATACTTCTGATTTCTTATCTAAGAAAATGACCCTATGAAATTCATGGATTCACTACAAGTTGACAGGTGACTTGAAAGCACATACAAACACACACAACCTTGCAGCTCCTACATACTTGTGACTTTACTTCCAACAGCATCTGTGCATCTGCAGAAATGGATTGATAACCATGAATGTTCATGTTAAAATAAATAAATCAGTCTCAGAGGCACTGTTTGATTCCTTCATTTCTCTCCCCATGACCCCACTACCAGTTTTAGTCAATTTATCAAACTTGGATCGCTTTGTAAAGATTGACCCTATGCTGGATGCTTCCCAAATCTCTGGTTTAGTATCTGATTGTTAGGACCAGGATATATTTTTTTAATTATTAAACGATCATCAATTTCATCTTTGAATTCTTTAAGAATTCTCAAATGGATGCCATCCTGATTTTAATTTGTAAATAAGTATTTCAAAGTCAGTCACAATGTTAAATATAAATGTATACACAAATTATTTAAATAATTGTACAACCTGAAATTTCTCCATAATATCAGCCTCAAAGTCTCACATCTCATTAAAGTAAACCCACTGTGTTAATGAACAGAAAATCTGACAGTACTTTAGGGGCCTTTACAGGCAATAAGCAATGGAGGAAGTTAAGCGTCCCCATCATGGTAAAATTTCCCCAGAGTCAAGAACAAAAATCACATCCAAAATGATTAAAATGTGTTATTTTCAACTTTCCTTTATGAAGAATATCACTCCTGGCCTAAAACTACATGAAGTGTTTTACTGTAAAGTCCATTGATTGGGGGATTTCTAACAAAAATGTTGACAAACCCTGAACATCAGCTATCTGAATGGCAACACTATAATTAGATGGGAATTTAATGATTTCAGCTATAGCTGAACTGACAGTCGGCACAAAGAACCTAAACAAATAGGAGGGTTTTATAAAAAGCTACAGCTAAGACAAAATAGAGGCAAGTCCAGCTGAATGCTTACATGCAAAACCTGACTAGAATTTTATTAGGGAATAGAAAATGAAAAATAAATAAAACAAAAGTGATCCTTGCTGGAAAAAAAATTGCTAATTAAGCTAAGGAAATAAATAGCAGAACAGTATTGTGTTGGGTTGTTACCCTGACTTCTGGGGGGCCCGTGGGAGACACCTTGATTTGCACCAAGTTATAAAGGTTGGGGAAATTAGCAGAGCACTGGCATTAGCAAAATGAGGGGCAGGGTAACCCAGCAGGATCTTTTACCCAACTTTACAGGATCAGGCCAAGCAAAAAGCCAGACAAATATATCAAATAAATGGATTTTATTGAATGAATATATTCTCACGCACCAACGCACTCACTCACTCATGCACACAAGGCCTATTGAAAAGGAAAAGAGGTGAAAAATGTATAGAGGATATAGCAAAGGGAATGTAGTGGCAGTGATACTGCATCTATCCTGAAGTCTTCAGTCCGGGAAGTGGTGAGAAGAACGGAGCTCAGTGAAGAGATGGCAGGGGATCACTCAACTAACAGAATGCTGGTCTGCTAGCATGGCAGGGAGTTCTCCAAAGAGTCCTTCAAAAACTAGAACTATTTATAGGGCAGAACGTACCTCGAGGGCAGGCCCTTTTCCAGGAAGAACAATGGCCACAACAAAGGAAGAAATGCCAAACAATGGCAATTTAGTCATTTGCATGATTGGTTTATGCTGGGTTGCTGGTGTGTAGGATTGCAGTTGTGCAGGATTGTGGGATTTTCCAGAGTCAAAGTTGCTCAACCTGGGGAAAACACGCTAATCTCCTCAAGTTGGCTATTCTTGGCTGAGGACCCTTGTTTATGTGGATATCTATAGCCTGAGGTCTCCTTGGGCTATGTGACTGGGGATTTTCCTGGTCTTGACCTGGTTTCGGTCATTCAATCTCTTTGCCTACATGCCCATCCGGGCAACTTCTCTGGCATGGTGGGCATATTTGATATCAAATTTATAGTTCCCGGGATAGGGTATGCCAATGGGGTAACAGGGTAGAGAAACCTAATATTAAATTAGTTGATCCTGTTATGCAGTGGTTCTCAACCTGTGGGTCCCCAGATATTCATGGACTTCAGCTCCCAGAAGCCCTGAGCATTGACCATAATGGCTGGGGCTTCTGGGAGCTGAAGTCCATGAACATCTGGGGACCCACAGGTTGAGAACCACTGCTGTTATGCCTCTTGGAGTATTTGAAAAGGCAAGGAACTCTAAAGATCAATGTAATGACTCCTTTATTGTTCTGATTACAAACATATAAAATGGAACAGCCATTGTGTTCCTAGACTGTGTGTGGGAGGAGGCATAGGTTTAAATCATACATGAAATATAGTAAGTGTGCTAAGACTAGCCTACCTTACCACACTTTTGTAAAATAATAGTTTTTAAAATGGACACCATTTTGAATTGTGCTGCCATGTCAAGAGCATTCTGCGTGTATCCTGCCAGTGAAGGCAATACACCATGGGAAGAAACAGGAGAGGATCTTCCCTGCTATGGCACCTTTCCCTTTGGGGGTCAATTGGTGCCAATACTGGTGCTATTTCAGCACCAAGGTAAAACATGGCCTTTGGACCAGAGTCTTTGGACAAGTTGATTTAATCCAAATGTGCATGTGATCTTAGTTTTTAATTTTCTTACATTATCCTAATGAATTTTGAACTGTTTTATCTGAATTTGTCAGATTGTTTAATGCATTTTGGACTATTATATTACTCTTGCTGTTTTAAAATGTTTTAAACTGTTAAAACTGATTTTATTATACACCATCCTGAGACCCTTACATATAGAATAGATATAATTACTTTAATAAGCATTTACTTTAAAAAAATCTTTCCCTATCTATAGCCAGGAATCTCAGTACAGTAGCCCCTCCACATTCATGAGGGTTAGAGGTGCACAACCCTCATAAAAATGGGAAAATCATGAATAACTCCCTCCCTTGATTCCCTTTCCAGGATATCTCTCCCATTCCTTTGCCTCTGGTCCCAGCATTGAGGGGCAGAGGAGAAAAAAGACATAGTAAAGGGCTTACCAGTACTTTCCCCTCAAATGGAGAAGAGCATCGTTCTTCCCTTCTATTTACTTCTGGTGGCCATCTTGAAAAGGGAGGGGTAGGAGCAAAGAGAGCATCTGACCAATAACTAGCATCTGATCAATAGCAGAGAGGACACGCCTCCAGCAGTGGGAGGCAGGTTTTGTTCAACCAAAAGTAAAAAAAACAACAAAAAACTTCCATTTTAAACACAAGCCTCACAAGCCTGGGGTGAAGAATGCAAGGAATGGGAGGAGGTAAATGGCTGGGGAGGTAAGCACATGCCTCATGAATAATAAAATTTGTGAAGGTCAACCCACAAATGTGGAGGAAAGACCGTAATGTAATAAATACATATTTCATTTCCTGAGACTTCTTTTTAAATTAATGTTTAAGAAATAATACAAAGAAATACGATAAAGAACATAAACATAACCATATATCACTACAACATTATTACAACACATGGACAATGAGTTACCAGCTTTGCTAGGCTTTTAATAAAGTCCAAGAGAAAGGTCCTTCACCTTTGTTCGTGACTTACTTGAGCATGCCTCTCAGTATAGTTCCATGTGTTGCAGTAGCATGTCTTTGGCTGCTTTGATTTCAATTAACAAAACTGATAAATAGAAGCCAAACCTCTTCAAACGTGTTGTTGTTGCATTCCCCTCTAGACTGCTTGATTTGTACATCAATTCCTCTAACCAGCGAGGATTCCAGATGCAACAGTACTAATTATTAAAACATAAAGAGGAGTTTCCCTTCCAGCTATGCTATCACTTCTTTGGCTGTCCCAAGCAGAAAAGAAAATGAGTGCAAAATTGGTATGCAAAATATTTCTGTCAGGATCCTTATAGAAATGTAATCATGCCAAGCCTACATCAAAGATTAGAGTTTGATTGATGATTTCATGAATTCCAACTTGCATTGCTTCCAAAATTGACAAAACAGGGCACAACCCCCACAAATGAAAACAGGAACCACATCCTCTCCAACACAATGATGAACCATTTCAGGGCCAGACCTTGAAACTAGGAATGTTTCCTTATGATGTCATTGGGTGGGTTCCTGTGAGGGCAGACAGATGGGGTAGGGACAGCACAAGGTGGAAACAGGCGTGAAGACAAACGAAGTAAATGGACCCAGAATTTGAGTAAACCTAGCCAAACATATACTGGGGTAACTGAAAACCAAAGGAGGGAAACATTTTATACCACTGGGTAAAATGCACCTAATGGCTGCAGCAACTGCCCCATTCATACTCAGGCTACATCCCACATGGCTTATAGCACACATGACATGTGGAGAGTCTTCCCTATGCAGCTGCTGGGACTTGGAGAAGGTTCACTACCAGCTCTCAGGCAGATTGCTTTTCTTTCTGCAGGCTCTGTACCACAGTTGAAAGGCTCGTAACATGCACTGTAATGATAGCCCTCCTTGATCCAAATGGCTCAACAGACCTGACTGTGTGCACCTACAATCTCTCCCCTCTCCAGTCCTCTCTTTCCTTGCTCCTGGCTTTTTGTTGCACTGATGTTGCACAAGCACAATACATGTGACTTCCTTTGTGCTGAGTCCTGAAAGGAAATAGCTAGAGATGGGTGCCCAAGCTTTAAAGCCACCTCACATACAAATACAGTAATCCCTCTATATTCACTAGGGTTAGGAGCACAGGACCTTCGTGAAAGTGCCAAAACTGTGAATAGGCCCTCCCAAACCATATTTAACACATAAAAAAGTATGATCACCATATTCAACCCACCATGGATTCCTTTGAGGCATGTGGGTGGGTGGAAGTGGGTGGCTGGTGAGTCTTACTGCCACCTCCACTGGCACCCCACACCAAGCCTCATTTGCAGTTTCTAAGTCTCATGAGGCTTGCAGTCCCTATTAAAAATGGCATAGAGAGGCAGCAGGGCTGACATCAAATAATCCGTGAATAATCAAATCTGCAAAAGTGAAACCTGCAGATGTGGAGGACTGACTGTATAAAACTTCCTCCTCTTCTAATGCTGCTCAGTCTAAGGCCATTTCCGCAAGCGGTGAGGGGATTGCTCCCTGCCGCTACTCACCGGATCTTCTTTGGGTCCGGTCCGATCTGGGGTGAGGAGGAGCAGTGCGTGATCGCAGATCTGCAGTGCGTCCTCCATGGAGGACGCACTGCACCATTTTTTTTAACCCGTGTGGAAATGGCCTAAGATTTGTCTCACCACCTGGAGACTGAAAGAAGCATATTAATTCCCTGACTTCTGAACTGGCACCCTCTGGTGTGGAAACTGTAATCTGGAACTTCTTTGAAGAATGGCAGCATATTAATGTAATAAATAAGGAAACATCTCTTGAGGCTAGAAGTCCATGTTCTGACACCAGGATCTTCACAGTAGGCTTTCTGTCATCTCATCTCTGCAATGTCAAAAGCATGTTGCATCCCTATGGAATCTGAGGAATGTGACATACAAGAGTCAGAAGTACAGAGGCCTTTGACTGAAGATAATGCTGCCAGAATCTGGACAGCTAGTGGGGAAACAGGGAAATAGTCCTCTTCCTCATCCAAAATAGAGAGGCATTGTGAAGACACCTCCACAATTTGCAGCTTGTTGACAGGAAAGGCAACAGTACTGATGGACCCAACACCTTTTGCAGAGGCTGAAATGAGAAACACTGAGCAATTAACCACCTGGCATCTCAGAGTCAAGCAGCTATATATCTCCAAAAGCCACTGACTGTTCTTGTTGGATGCAACAGTTCCTTTTACTTGGCATTCTTGTACATAGATTTATTTGGATACTTAATCTCTGGACTGGCTTACTTTGTATATCCCATTGTCTTTCCCTTTTGGCTTTGCTTATTGTGTCTGTTGACTTCTAGTAACTGATGCTAGGATGGCTGGGACTTTGATCCTGTCCCTCCCTTCATCTTTGTTGAACTCCCTAGATTGCCTATGTACAATCCGGACTGCTTTGACTTGCCTGTAGCTGTTTTCCCCCACTTCAGCTTGCCTCTTCTGGTGCTTGCTGCCTGCAGGCTTAGAACAATCATGTTAAGTGATTGTGAATTTAAGCATTGTGAATTTAAGCATGACTCTTTTCCTTCATAAGCTACCATTTTTCATATGGGAAAACTAAGGATATACTGAGCAATATATATAAGTGATGCACTGCAATAAATGATCAAAGGAATCAAAAAAGAAAACAACATCAAGATACAGAAAAGCAAGACCTTTCTTCTATCCTTCATTGTATCAAATATCCAATGCGATGGGAAATGGATGTATGTAGCCAGAGCACTATTATCAGGCAGCTTCCCTTGATTTAGCCCACTCAATGATTCATTTTGCAAAATGTACCCAACAGCTATGCACCCATCCTTCTGTTTTTCTTTAGCCATGCTAATATTCTGCATGGCAAAAAAAAAAATGTGCACAGAAAAATACTGGGAATGTTGAATGGTAAAAACCTCAGAGAAAGCCATGTGAAGATCTGCTTTCATTTTGTTGTCCTAATGCCACTTTCAACATTGCCAGTCAAATACTGAAATGCCCATCAAAATGAAGGCTCTGTTAGAAACCCTGATGTGCTGGCAATGATGTGGGATCTCTTTTGACACATTACGTGCTTAGGCTATTCTGCATTTTTCCCCCCATCATATTCTTTAAAAATGTGCTGGCTTTGTATTTTGGTGCACTTTTCAGTTTTTCCTACTGAGTGAAAAATATAAATGAAATCTGTGGGCTTGTTTTCTGGAATATTGGTTCAAGCTGAAAACACAAAATAATCTTTGTCTATGGCATGTTTATACAAGAGGTAAGCAACTTTCCCCCCAGCACCCCCTTGGAGTCAATTTGTTGTGGACCAGATGCCAGTCATGGAGGCGGAAGGGGAGCAAAACTAGCAGCAGATAAGACCAAAATCAAAAGTGTATGAGTCTGCCCCTTTTTTCTCTCTCTTTCTGTCATTTCAGCCTCACCACAGACACTTTTATCTTTCTTCCATTCCATCTAATGAATTTCAGTGGGGGAGGGATGGCTGTTTGTAAAGACCTGAACTGATTTTGAAATTAGGCTGGGGGCCACAAGTAACCCTAGTAGAATAGGCTGATCACCACTAATTTATACAGCGCTGGACAGTGCTGATGGGTTGTTATGCAGTTGTAGCAACAGATTTGGTAGTGTGTTCTGAGAGGAAACAGAACACAGTGCCAAATCTATTGTTTACAATCAAGCCCTCTGATACAACCACATCTGTTCAGATCCACAAGATAAAGTCTCAAAACTCTTAGATTTGCAACAGGCATTTCTCAACCAACAATATCCACCTAAAGAGGTGAAGAAACAAATTGACAAGGCAAGATTAATACCAATAAACTATTTACTATAAGACAGACCAAAACCACAAAATGACAGAACATGCTAGTGTTCAGCTACAGTCCCCAGCTGAGACCACTCAAACATATCATCAATGAGCTACTACCAATTCTAGAAAATAACACAGCTCTCTCATAAGCTCTATTAGCCTACAGACAGTATCCAAATCTTAGACAACTACTCACTTACAACAGAATACACAACATGAATGGTAATACCTCTACAAGACCCTGCCACAAATCCAGATGCCAACACTGTCCCCACATCAACTCTAGAGGCAATATAACAGGGGTCAATAACGCCACTCACAACATCAGGTACATTTACTTGCTCTTTCTCCAATGTGATATATGGCATCCTATGCCAGCAATGTCCCACTACATTCTACATTGGATAAACAGGACAGTTTCTACAGAAAAGGATTAATGTATGCTAATCTGACATTAGAAATGGCAATACCCAAAAACCGGTTGCAGAACATTTCAATCTCTCTGGGATTTGCAGATGCCTTCCGTGAACAAGGAAATTATAAATGAAGACTAGAAAGTGAAACTGCTGAATTAAATTGTATTCACACAAATTCTAATCCATTAGCAGAAGCATGTACAAAGACAATGGTGTAATGGCACACTATATATATTAATACAAGAGTCCTCACTACTGCACATTTAACAAAAGGAATCTTCTTAGAGACAGGTTTGAACCCACAGAAACTGACTTTTGGCAATCAGATTTATTGTTTTCCAACATCAACACTAACTTACCACTATGAAGATCTGAAAAACTGATATCATCTTATGCAGCCCTTTGAAAATTTGGGGCAATGGTCATGATTTGCATCTTTGTGGATCCTATTACATTCTATCCTACTCCCATAACTGTATAAATATACTTTATACCTGAGGCCTTAATACTATTTGGTACTGCATCTGCAGAAGTAGGCTTATAACCACAAGAACTCCTGCAAAATAAAAACTAGTTAGTCTTAAAGGTGCTGCCACGTTTCTTTCTTCTTCTTCTCCCATTTCCTTTCTCGTTTTCATGAAGAAGAAAGTGTGAAGAATTCCATTTCCATCACCCCAGTTGCTTCTGTGCCAAAATAGATCCAACAATTTTTACAAAGTAGGTATCTGAGTTATTTAGCAGTACAAATTAAATTAGACTACTGTTAAAGCTACAGGTCAAAATAGGTGGAACAGTGGGAGACAGGTTTCTTTCACACATTTATCCAGTTTACACAGAAACCAGAAGGTGATCAGATGTTTTATTTTAATAGTAGAGTATGCCCTGAACCCAACCCACAGTCTATTGCTGTAATGACTTCTTATTTCCAGTTTACTTCCTTCAAAGCCAGGACCAGAGCAACCAAGTGCAGGAGGCTAAACATCAGTATGTACCACCCTCCAACACCTACCTGGACTCCAGCACCCTGACACTTGTCCTTAAAAAGAAAACACCTGATACACTGATCAGTAAAAGATAACTAGAACTAGGAATCTCCATTTTGATTTCTCACAATGCACCAGGGTAAAATTAGAGTAGGAGCATTAGGGAAAATTTAAAAAGGAGCCCTAGCTGATAATGACCAGAGCATTTCTGCTACCCCTGACTGCTTTCAGGTGAACCCATTAGAACTGATGCAGATAGCAGAAAGCTCAGTGCTATAGGAGCTGTGCAACACAGGCTACTTTGCCTAGGGCACCCTTAATCCTAGTGCCCACCAAGAACTACTGGGACCATTTCTGCATGATGTCACTGTGCTGTGATGGGGACTCATTGCTGCTGGTCCACAAGTCGTGCTTTCGCACAGTGTTGTTGCAGTCCCTCTGCCAAAGCGTTCCCATCCATTGTGATTGTGGGATATTCCATTACCAGAAAAAATCTGGTAATGGTCCCCAATCTCATAATGGTCCCATCACCAGTGGCTATGTGGAAATGGCAGAAGCACAGTCTACATGCTTCCTTCCCCAGTGCAGCATGGGAAGTGGCTGGTTGCACTGTGAAAGGAAGGAGCATGTCTCTTGTGCTAGCCTTCCACAGGCAGCTGGCCAGGTGTGGAGGGGAGCATTTGGGTCGCACTCCCATCCCAGCAGTGGCAGTGCCGGAATCGCAACATAATGGCGACAGAAACCGGTAAGGTGCAGAAAGGGCCTGGGAGGTAAAGGATGCAAAGGGAAAGTTCAGTGTTTTTCTTCCATCACTCTTTTTACTATTAAAGTGCACCCTTCATTTATCTATGCATGTATCACTGGTGTTGATGATGATCCAATTAGGTCTGTATGTTTGGTACCCTGTCTGCAATGCAAAGATACGTGAAGTAACGTCTCTGATCATGGAAGAATTATTACTGCTGGCAACTCCTTTGGCACAGTACACGGTGCTGTACTGTGGATTCTGGGTGTTGTAGACCCAATGGCAACTTTTCTAAGCTCTGCATATTTGGTGTCTGGAGACCAGTGTTTTGTGTCCACTGTCTAGCTAGAATTCAGACTGAGGAATGAAATACAGAGGCTGATGTCTAAAGTGGCCAATCACGCATTTGGCTGAAAATATATATTCCAGGCACAAAGCCACTTTCTTTCCCAAAGCAGATCAGTATGAGGCACTGAAGTATTCAGACTACTTCAGAGAATCCTAATCTAAGAAAGCTTCAGGAATCTAGGTCAAGGAATGATTATATCTGCCTTCCACTGTTGTGTGCAGTTTATTAAATATACTGGCAAGCTGCTTTAAGCTCCCCATTAATGAATAAAAAGCAAATGCAATTAGATTTAGGCTATAGTCCTATTGTTCTGGGGATTCTCTGCAGAGGATACTTCCATGGTCAGTGGTTCTCTGGCCCTGAAACTGCAGTACTGGAAAAAGAGGGGAAAGGAGACATTCTAGGAGCATGACAAGTGTTTGCTAACAATCAACCCTCAAAACCCACAACCCAGCTTATCCCTTGACATGGTCCTAAACCAGTGGCAGGTCTATCCCAGTACTTCAGCCGGTGCAGATTATTTTCCTTCCACTGAAACCAATGAGATGAGATTCCTGGAGTTGGGGGTGGGGTGGGGCTGGAAAGCAACATTTTAAAATGCAAAAATGCCTGAGCCTAGTAGAGCTTTGGCTGAAGGTGCTCTGGGACAGAGATTGGCTTTAATGTCAGTGTTTTGCCAAAGCTAATTGGTCCCTTGGATACAGAGACAATAAACACACCAGCAGAAGGCTTAATGCGTTGATTGACTAGCAGGCAAAATTTATGTATGGCAAGGCAAGGATGCCCAGGTTTCAGCAGTGGCCAGGAGTGCATTTGCACAGTTAAAACTTATGCGCCAGCTGCACCCGTCCCTTGAGATGTCAGATCTGGATTCAATGACACACGCCTTGATTACATCTCAATTGGACTACTTTAATGCACTCTATGTGGGGCTGCCTTTGGAAACAGTTCAGAAACTTCAGCGGGTTCAAAATGCAGCAGTGAGAATGCTGACCGGGGCCAGTTATAGGGAGCACATAACTCCCTTGTTAAAACAGCTCCACTGGCTACCTGTTCATTTCTGGGCACAATTCAGGGTGCTGGTTATGACCTATAAAGCCCTAAACGGCTTAGGGCCAGGCTATTTGAAAGACCGTATCTCCTTATACAAGCCAGCTAGAACTTTAAGGTCTGCTGGGGATAGAATCATAGAGTTGGAAGAGACCCCAGGGACCATTGAGTCCAACCCCCTGCTATGCAGGAACACACATCAAAGCATTCCCAACAGATCGCCATCCAGCCTCTCCTTAAAAACCTCCAAAGAAGGAGAGTCTACCACACTCCGAGGCCGCATATTCCACTGCCAAACAGCTCTGACCGTCAGGCAGTTCTTCCTGAGGTTCAAGTGGAATCTCCTTTCCTGCAGCTTGAACCCATTGCTCCTTGTCCTAGTCTCTGGAGTGGCAGAGAACAAGCCTGCTCCCTCCTCAACATGACATCCCTTCAAATATTTAAACATGGCTATCATGTCCCTTCTTAACCTTCTCTTCTGCAGACTAAATATACCCAGCTCCCTAAGCAGTTCCTCATAGGGCATGGCTTCCAGACCCTTCACCATTTTGGTCGCCCTCCTCTGGACACGTTCCAGCTTGCTGACATCCTTCTTGAATTGAGGTGCCCAGAACTGGATACAATATTCCAAATGAGGCCTAACCAATGCAGAATAGACTGGTACCATCACCTCTCTCGATCTAAACACCATACTCCTGTTGATGCAACCAAGAATTGCGTTGGCTTTCTTGGCTGCTGCATCACACTGCTAACTCATGTTCAACTTGTGATCTACCAAGATTCCTAGATCCCTTTCACATGTACTGCTATCCAGCCACGTGTCCCCCATCCTATATTTGTGCATTCCATTTTTTCTGCCTAAGTGCAGGACCCTACATTTCTCTCTGTTGAAATTCATTTTGTTAGCTTTGGCCCAGCTCTCCAATCTGTCAAGATCATTTTGAAATTTGATCCTGTCCTCTGGTGTTTTACCAACACCTCCCAATTTGGTATCATCTGCAAATTTGATCAGCATGCCCTCTACTCCTTCATCCAAGCCATTGATGAAGATGTTGAATAGCACTGGGCCCAGGACAGAACCCTGTGGCACCCCACTAGTCACTTCTCTCCAGGATGAAAAGCAGCCATTGGTGAGCACCCTTTGGGTTCAGTCAGTCGACCAATTACAAATCCAACTAACAGTAGCCCTGTCTGGCCTGCATTTTACTAGCTTCTTTGCAAGAATGTCATGTGGAACTTTGTCAAAGGCCTTACTGAGGTGAAGATGTGCTACGTTTACAGCATTCCCTTCATCTATCAAGCTTGTAACCCTATCATAAAAAGAGATAAGATTAGTTTGGCATGACATGCTTTCTTTCTGTCCCACCACCATCCCAGACTAGCCTGGTGAGGACACAGGAGAGAGCCTTCTCAATGGCTGAACTCTCTTCCACAAGGGGCTAGGCATGTCCCTTCCCTGCTCTCCTTTTACCAACAGGCAAAAACTTTTCTCTTCAAACAAGCTTTTCCTTTGGCTGGGTAGCTTATTAATTAGCATTGTTTTCAAGTCATATATCCTTTTAATGTTTTTTAGCTGTTTTAAATGTTTTTAGTGGTTTTAAGTGTTTTTAATCTGTTTAATTTCATTAATTGCGTTTTTAACAGATATTTATTGATGGAAGCTGCCTTGGGTCCCAATCTTGGGGGAAAGGCAGCCTATAAATATAATAAACAAATAAATAAGCCAAGTTCTGTATCTACAGCAAGTCCCACAGAGAGCAACTCATGTCTCTGTTCTCCTATTGGGAGCCATAATAATAATAACAACAACAATAATTTTTATCTCATCTTTTTCTCTCAATAATGAGACTCAAGGAAGCTAGAAACTTATTTGGGGGGAGCTATTCCCTGACATGTGAGGAACAATGCAGTGTAGGGGTTTGAGCACTGGGAAAGGGAGTGACAAAATAGATAGCGTTTTGGCAGACAGAAGAGGAGGAGAAGGAGGAGAGGAGGAGGTGAGGAGGATGAATCAGTCAGGTAACAGCTACAATCTCAATGCAAAAGAGAAACCAATGAATGTGAAAGATGGACTGTACTGCAAAGAAGCGATTGGGATAGGTATGCTGCCTCTGCCAGCCATGAGAAAGTGGGGTGTAGCTTCCTCTTGGAGGCGCTCCCTGACCTTCTATGGTTTAGGGGTTGGATCCAATCTTGTTTGCTCACAACCTAACCCCCCTCCTACACACACACACCAGCACCACCAGTACTTTCTTTATTTCTGTTAAAGCTGGTTCTCAGACTTGAGACTTGACTTGAAACTTGATTTGAAAGCATCTTGCAAGGACTTGAGACTTGATTTGAAACTTGGAGTAAAAGACTTAAATACAACACTGGCTAAAAGTATGCAAATATTCCAGCAAATTTATAGATGTGATTTCATAATCAATACTTCTACAAACAATTGCAAGCAATTATTTCTGTCAAAGTACCCATTCATAAAGAATAAGTTGACTGGAAGTTGCGACCACAATGTGAACTCACAACTTGGGAATTGTAATATATGTGGAAATGCCAGTTCGTCCTGTAGAGAGAATGCTTGTTAATTCTGTATTTAATTAATTGTCTAGGGAAGCATTACAAGAGGAATAGAATAAAATATAGTCTTTGAATACATGCTGTGAATAGTATTGATATTCAGTGTCACATGCTGGTCTCCCTGGAATATTGACCAGCTAAATTCTTTGACTTACCTACTGATGATAATCCATTAACAATGATAATGAAAGCCCATTAACAAGTATAATGATACTCCATTAGCAATTATAATGATAAGCCATTAACAATTACGATATATTTCATATATTACTACTATATCTCACATTAATATCTAGATAGTGAAAAATCACTTCTTAGGCATACTGCATGAAGACTGCATAATAAGCTAATACATTGAACTCCATAGAAAACTTAAATCATATCCATATGTTTTTTCTAAATTTTCCTAATGACATGATTTGTCAGGCAACTTGCACACTCTTTGTGGTACTTACGAGTCATTCTGATAAAATGGTTTTTTCTTGAGCGATATCATACAGCAACAATTCATGTATGTCATCTAATTAGAATCTCCAAAGCAACAAACTAAAGAGCGATGAATAGTAAATGTGGGACACTGATTACATAAAAACTTACTGAACAATCATAGCAAGCAAGGAACGCCACTTTTTGAAATGAAAATGGTACCATGGTTTTCATTATTTCCTACCCACATTGCTTTGGAAAGTCACTAAGAAGTTCTTTCTAACATTTAGTCAGAATTGTCTTTCTGTAATTTGGTTCATCAGTTCTGGTCCTATCCTCTGGAGCAGCAGAAAACAAGCCCTTCAATTATTTGAAGATGGCTGTCATATCACCTTTCAGTCTTCTCTTCTCCAGGCTAAACATGCCCACCTCTCTCGACTGCTTCCTCATGAGAACTGTTTACCATTTTGCTTGCCCTTCTTTGGACACATTCCAGCTAGTCAAAACATTAAATTTAATTGGATAGACCCAAGATTATCCTAGTCTCAAGAGAAGATTCACACTCAACTCTCCTTCATAGCTTTCATGACAAAGTAAAGCCTTCTGAGTCTGCTTTTTCAAAGGGGCAGTACATAATAGTCCTCTTCCCCTATTTTATATACAGAACTAGTTGAATCATACTACAATACCAGCCATGGGAAAACATTATCCTCCACAAATGAGGACAAAAGACAAGTTCAAAGGATTAAGACTAGCAATATGGCTTATATATTTTTGTCCTTTAATAAAGGGGAATGGTCTTGGGGCTTAGAAAGAACAGGCAGAAATGCCATCACATCTGTCATCTAAGGTGAAATGCCATCACATCTGTCATCTAAGGTGCCATCACATCTGTCATCTAAGGTGATAGCTGCCTAATGGTAGGCTTGTCCTAATGTAAGGAAAGCCTATGCATATAGACCTCTCTATGGGCAGATTTTTTTAACTGCATTGTGGAGTCTGGTGCATCTGGGTTACAAAATGAAAAAAGAGCCTCTACATCTAGATGCTGACACACATAGACTTTCCTTTCCAGAGATGTCCATCTCTAATGCATGGGCACTTGGGATGGGGCGAGTAGACCAGCTCGGCAGCCCCACCAGTATGTGATTCATCTTTATGTGATGCATCTGAGAAAAGGGTGTGGATTTTTGTAGCTATATGTTAGTGACAATTATAAGTACACAAGAAGCAGCCTTACCTTATTGATGAGGAAAAGAGCAGCCAGGCATACCTCCATCAGTAGCTGTTGAGAGCTCCTTCTTCTCGATTCCAATTACTATTGCTCTGATGCATGAGAAAGAAGATCAGCCAGCATGTGCTGGACTTAATCCCTTCCCCTGTACCATTCCATCTTTCCTTTGGTGTCCTATCTTATTTAGGTTGTAAGCCTAAGGGCAGCAAACTTTCTGATTAAGTATTTATAAAGCATTCTGGGAGATTTTTTGGCTGAAAAGTAGGCTATAAATACAGTACAATAAATGCAATGCATACTGCACTAGAGGCAGTATTTTCTATACTAACTGGCAGCAGGTCTCCAAGCTTTCAGAAAAAAAAGAAAAGAAAACTTTCATGGCCACATCTAGGTACTGAACATATAAATCATCTGTGGGCAATTCATGTACTCTACTGCAACTATAGATTCTTTAAGATCCTTATCATACTATACTGTTATAGCACTATATTCCACTTTAGCTGCCATGGCAACATCCTATGGAATCCTGGGATTTGCAGTTTAGGGAAGAGTATTTAGAATTCTCAACCAGAGAGCTCTTGGGTCTAACTACAAACCCCAGAATTCCACAGGATGTTGCTATGGCAATTAAAGTGGAATATAGTGCTATGACAGCATAGTGTGATGAAGATTTAAGTTTCTTTTGATGAAGAAATGCATGAATGATGATTTTTAATATGTGCTGAATGTTGAGACATCTTCACTTTGAGATAGTTGCCCTCTCCACTCACAAGAAATGCAGAGTTAGAACTTATTCTGAATGTTGCTACTCAAAATGAAAGAGGCATAGATTAGAGTTGTATAACAAATCTTTGTTGACAGATCATACTCTCTGACAATATAAACTTGATCTTGCTTTTGAAGAAACATTGCTGCAGCAGATTAACTTATGGTAATCAGCATTACTAGGTAAAGTTTTTTCATTGACATGGTACTTATCTCTTTTTAAGAGGTATAGCCTGTTGTCCTGGGAATTCAGAGCATGTGGTTAGTTTCCTAAAACCAGCGCTGCACAGGATATTAAGAGTACATCAGTAGAATTTAAGAAATCAAAATTAAAAGGTGTCCAGTATCCAGATTGCATATGGCCACCACAGTAATAAACTCCAAAGATCCACCATACTGTCTTTTACTCCATTTTCCTGTTTTGACCACAGCAGAATCAGAGATTGAAAACAACTGATTAAATTTAACTAGTTATGTGTGCATTAGTTACTCCTTTTTCCTAATTTGGATTAACAAACTAATCAGGACTTGAAAGTAAGTAGTAAAATTTAATTAGTGATCAGTTTCCCTTTTCCTCCGATGACACTTCTCAGCCTCACATTTTCCAGATATGTTGTTGTACAAATCTGACCAATCAATTAGTTTATTGTGTTTGTAGTCCAAGGCATTTGGAAAGTGCCAGGCTGAGGAAAGTAAATTAAAAACTATCAGCCTTTTGGAGACCCAAGAGCAAGATGTAAGACTGGAGAAATAGTGCCTACTAACCATGACATTCTCTGTCAATTCCATAGTTTCTTTTAAAAATGAATAATTTAATTCATGAATAAATTAACTATTAATGCAACAAATTAAATGTTTGCCTTCCCAGTATTAATGATAGAGAATTAGTTTTCCTCTTTCCGATGCTAAACATTAATAGTTTAATTTTTAAACCTAGCATTCCAAGCTCTAAACATTATTGTTCTGTTACTTTACAAGGTGACCAGTGCTTTCCTAGGTAGCCTGTTACTGAAGAAGCCAGGATGGTTGCTTGTAGTTTTCAGTGCAGCAGCTAAGACAGTTGGCCCTCCACATTCACTAGGATTAGGGGCGCTGAACCCTCGCAAAAGTGGAAAAACTGCAAATATCAAAATGTGTGCGTAGGTCTGTGGGAAGGGGGCTGAGGCAGAGTGGGCACACAGGGTCTCAACCAGGTCAGGGAAAGGAGAGGAAAAAGGGGTGGATTGGCATGGTAGCCTGATACTTCCTCTCTCTCACTCATCTCCTCCTTTGGGTGGGTAGGCACTGGGAGAGCGTCCGTGGTACTGAGAAATCAGGCCGCAATCCATTCTTAACTGGCAAGGCAGCAGCTGGTGGTGGAGGATGAGGAGGACCAAAGGCAGGTTTTTAAAGGCCTGATTGGAGTGGCTGAGAGGAAAGTTTTCAGGATTTTGAAACAGACACCCATTAGAAATTGGGAGAAACAAACCACTCTAGTAGTGTGGTTGGGCAGAAGCAGATGTAAGGTTTATGGGCATGGCAAAAATGTAAGGTTTTTTTTGTTGTTGTTGAGGAGGGTTGTTGTTTGTTGTTGTTTGCCCTTTTACAGGAAGGCAAAGAAATTGGGAATGACGTCTGGAACTGGCTTTATCTCTCTGGCAGGATGTGCTCTCCATGGCTCTTTTACTGATCTGTAGGAGTTTCTCCTTCCACCTTTTTACTTGCCTGCAAATAATCTTACAAAAATACCATAAGGCTCCAATGTTTTCTCATTCAAAGGAAAGGAAACCAGGAGCACTATCTTTGAATTTTCTCGTTACTCAGGGACTTAGGAATCGTAAAAGAGTAGCATTCCATATCCATTTTCTTCCTTTAATCCAATAAAGTAAGAGAATCCAATTATGGGAACTGAATCTCTGTAATAAATTGTCCCTTTGAAATTTCCTTCTACACTTGGAACTACGATTTCCTTTGTATTTACATGTTTTGTGATTATATTCGTCAATGACCATATCCTGTCTTGTCTTATATTTGACATTTGTGATTATATTAGTCATTTGGTGTGGTATGTGTGTGAGAGAGACGAAGGGAGGGAGTTCAGCTGCAGCTACATGGCTTGAAAAAGGACAATAGGATGTGTCAGAGCTCTTGAAAGAATTTGCTACAATTTGACAAACAAACCTGATTAAATACTGCAAGGGCAGACCAATGATCTGCTGAGTCTAGTAAAGGGCTGATCAAATGCCTCTGGGAAGTACACAAGCAGGGCATAAATGCAATAACCCTCTCCCACTCTTGTTCCCCAGCAACTGATTTTCAGGGTATTGTAGCTTCTTAGATCTGGAGGCTGCATGTAGTCATCACAACTAGCATTGGTAAATATATCCACCTTGAATTGTCTAATCCCCTTCTGAATCTATTTAAGCTACAGGCTACTACTGTATCTTGTATTAGCAAATTCCACAAATTAATTTGCATGCTGTGTGAAAGTATATTTTCATGATGAATGCAATGCTATTTGACAAACCAAGAGTTATGATTGGCATGCATGCACACACAGGCCTTCCCCCCCCCCACAACACACACACACTGTAGCTAACCAGCACAGCTTTCCAATTTACAGAATAGAATAAACTTGCCTTTATATTATTTTTTTATGTATTTTCTTCTTTTCGATACACAATACATTGTGTATTGATCATTTTGTTATAGGCCTGTGAAACATTAAAAAAAAGTTCATTTCTGCACAACGGTGCTGTCCCGGGATGAGGACGTGTTGCCACCAGTCCGCGAGTCATGCTTTCACACAATGTCGTCATGGTCCCACTGCCCACGCATCTCCAGCTGTCACAATTGTGGTATATTCCAGTACTGGAAAAAATCCAGTAATGACCCTTGATCACGCAATACTCCCATCACTGGCCACCACATAGAAAGGGCGGAAGCGTGACCTAGGCGCTTCCTTCCGCAGTGCAGCACAAGAATTAGCCAGCTGCACTACACAAGGAAGGAGCGTATCCCTTGCACTACCCTTCTGCAGGCAGCTTGCCAGGTGCAGAGGGGAATAATACCTGGTCTTCAATCAACTTGGCTGGCTTCTAGTTTATTATGATGCATAATTCAAAATACTGATTTAGACTTTTTGAGTCATACACAGTTTGGAGTTAAGATACTTGAAGAATTGCTCTTTCCTACAATATGCACATAACTAGTTGCAAATAAGGAATTTCTTTTTATTTGTTTATTTCCTCATTAACAAAGGTGTAACTATGTTACATTATGCTGGTTTTTTACCGAGGTATAACTTCCCTTCTTTCACACTATGTACAAATGAATGTGAGTCATGCTGCAAAGTACTTGAAACTAGGCTATAGTGTATATTTGAAAGACTGCAGAAATTACTGTGAAAAACTTAAACCCACTTACTTTTTTGTAACTATAGCAACACTGAGACAATTTCAAAAGTGAAGAAGCAGAAAAATATTTGCAAGACTTCAACATGCAATAGCCTAGGCATCTTCCACAGTCTGAAATAGTAAAGCTCATACAAAAATAGGAAGCTATAAAGTTACTTTACCTCAGAGAGTGAACACATGACCCTCTCCAAGCATTCATATTTTGTTGTTGTGTGCCTTCAAGTAATTTCTAATCCTAAAGTGAATGTATCATGTGCTTTTCTTGGCAAGATTGGTCAACAGAAGGTTTGCCATTCCCTTCCTTTGAAGCTGATAGAGTGACTTGCCCAAGGTCACCCAGTAGGCTTCCATGGCTGAATGGGTCTCCCAGAGTTGTTGTTCGATGCTCAAACCACTATGCCACCCTGACTTACATTTTATCCATATTACTCAGAAGTAAAAAAGGTGGGATCATTCATGTAAATTTGAGAAGCAAATTCTGAGAGCATCCAAAATCCCCCCACTGAAGATGATAATGATGACAATGTTGATGATAATCCATGAATGTATAGTACAGAAACATATTTTTATAGGCATGTTCTTGTCATCCAGATCCACATTTACAGGAGGAAAGTAACTAAAAAGTTAATGTGATAATATCCAAACCTTCAAAAATAAAAATAGGTAAACTGTTGTGCACGAGCCAATATTTGCTGGGTACAACAAAGTCAGAGAGCACAGATTTGCCTAACAAACAGCACAGCTAAAAACAGAAACACAAATTTGCCTAATTCCTAAACAGAGATCTCTATGTGACCTTGTCCCTTTGTATTACCTCATGTCTAACCTGTGTGGTTCGTATAGGTGAGTTGGCCATAATTATTGGTTAACAACAAATACATAATAATAGTACTTTTTACTGTTGTTGCTGTTGTGTGTCTTCAAGGCATTTCTGACTTATAATGACCCTTATGCAACTCTTAAGGTAAACAAATCACTGGCTTCTTGTGGTAAGACTCATTCAGAGGAGATTTGTCATTCTCCTCCTCTGAGGCTGAGCGAGTAACTTTTCCAAGGTCAACCAGTGGGTTGCCATGGCTGAGTGTGGTTCAAACACTGGTCTCCCAGAGTCCAACACTCCAACCACTTCACAGCTCTGCTGCTTAGTCAAAAAGAAACAGAAGACAGATAACATTCTAAATTCTAAAGAATATGGCTTGCTTTATCATAATTACAGGAACAATCCTGGAGGAAGGGTATCTGTCATTTTAAATATTTGTGCTAAAGCTAGCATTTTTCTGACTGCTGGGTTGTTGTTTACTTCAGTAGTTCCTACTGAGGCTTTAAGTTCACACTGAGCTTTTCAGGAACTGCATTCCAGAGAAAGATTAATATTTCACTAGGTTATCATTCTTATAAAGCTTTATAAAGGGTCTTTCAGACTATTGTGAACTGAACATAGAACCTTTATACCTACAGCTCAAAGGCCTAGGAAACATTCAGCACATGAGTGTAGTGAATTCACTGACTACAATGAGGACTATTTAAGATACATTCTAATCAGTGTATTAACACTATTTTGTCCACATATACCAGTGTATGTGTGGGCAAAAGGCAATGCACACCACACTAGTCTTGATATGAACATGAGACTTCTAGTATTGGGTAAGGGTTAGAGAAACCTGTAGGGACCACTGATTGTTTCCCTTCCACGGCTGGAAAAAACAGTGCCCCACTGATTCATACAGATGGGACCTGCTGAGTTTCAAGCCATTGGATTTAAGTTTCCATGGGCTAACATTGGGAACGGTACAGAATCTGATCCTCTTGTAGTTCATAACTTGCTCACTAAAGTTAAAATCTATCATTTTAAATTCAGAGGAAAGCGGTTATTGTTGTTTATAATCAGATTTTGAAGTAATAAATATAAATATCAGTAAATACAAGGTAGTCTGGGGCATATTAAAGTATTTCTTCTTTATTGTTTAGTATTCTTAAATGTGAAAACTTATCCAAGAAAGGGAACACCAATGCTCACAAATAGTCCCATTAGGCTATAAAATAGTAGAATTGCTAAGATATGATGATGACACTCAAAATGGTTTGCAAGTCCTAAGGAGCAATGTCTATTAGATTTGTTTACATGCCACAAGTTTTCAATGGTTGTCCTCTGTGTCCTTCCTCTAAATAAACTAAATTGAATTCAGAGTTGATTAAAAATGTTTAGCATCTGCTTACCATCCCAGCCATCCTTTGTAAACAACAGCCTGTAATTTACATTGTGATGTACTAATGAACCTTATCCACATAACACCTGCAGCATCAACAAAAACAACAGTTGGTTTGCCCTTGCTTTCCTTTCTATAATAACAGGGTCAGACTATTTTGATACCAGGAGGTAGCCATTATATTCTCTTCCCCATGTGTAGCTTCCAAGTGAATATCCACAAAGAAATATATTATTTACTCAGATGTTCTCTCCAGTCAAAGATGTATTTTATTGCCCAAACAAGAGAAGTCATTACTCTGATGAATTCTTTAATAATGTACCAAGTACGAGGTGGCTTATCTCTCAGCATGAAACTTTCACAGGATTCCTGTTAGCAGCTCTGATGAAAAACAAGAGGCATTTGTAAACTCCTTTTGCAAGCTTCCTTGAGTGTTGGCACACATTCTATGCTGCCCATGGTTTTCTCACTTTTCTTCTCAATTATTCATTTCCGAGACCAGCATAGGCATTCCCCCAGAAGATTCACAGCCACAGAGATGAATGTAAACAACAAATAAACTTTTTTTTTATGACACATGCAGAAGGCATCTCAACATATAGCTGACTTCTCACCTCCCATTTCAGAAATTACTGCCACTCTCCACTTGCCCTCAGGGATGCTCCAGAAGATGTCAAAACACTTTCGGACCAAGTATTCTAGTTTTACGTTTTCTTGTGTTGTTTTTTCCACACTATTAAAAGAGAAAAACGTGGAGACATGCATCTTATTTTACATTGTATTTTTAAAAGTTGTTTTTTTTAAAAAAAAAAATGGATAGCAAATATTACACAATAACATATCCCCAGTATGAGTGGAGCAAGCAAATCTATAAATTTAGGAAATTCTTTTGTCTCATAATTGAAGTTTTGTACCTCATAAACAGGAGGTCATTGTCCTCTGGATAATCAGGTTTAATTTCACCAGGCTAAACAAAGTAAAGAACATATTCTGTTATAAACAAACAAAAGAATACAAGGTGATCCAAGGGTATCTCCCTTTAACATTTCAAGTTTAATCCTATAAGCATAAGGCTACTGTTTTCAGAGTAAAGGATGGGTCTCCATAGGATTTTATTTCTTTGTTTAAAATGTGTACTTGTTTAAAATACATATAGGCTGTCTGTCCTTAGGGGAAAATACCCTTTCAAGGCACCTTTTCACAACAACAACAACAACAACAACAACACAACAACAACAACACATTAACAACATGAATACTATACAACAAATAAAAGATATTGATAAAATTAGACTCACTAGAAAAGACAATAATATTTGGGAAGGTAGAAGGCAGAAGGAAAAGAGAAAGATGGTATTACAGGTGGAGAGACTCAATCAAGACCTCAAGGCTGCTCCCTAAACTGCAAACCCCAGGATTTCATAGGATGTTGTGAGTAGAATAATAGTCTAGTGCAGAAATGGTACAAGTGTTCCTGAGAGTGGAACATGTGTGTTTACACGTTTTCCCAGCACCTTATCTCTACTTATGCTACTGGCAGATACACTGAACTTGTACTTATTTGCCTGGTCATTTCATGGTGAGTTGAGCTGGTTTGGTAAATTTCATTTAGCCTTTATAAGCATTTATATCTAGCATTTACTGCACAGAGGTGCACGGAGCTACCCAGAGGTGCCAAGGAGTTACACATAACAGAGTGTATTCAAATGGAATGATTATGAACACAGCAATTCACAGAGAGTTTCTATCTCATAAATTTTATTTATGAATTTGAAAAAAGCCCAACTCATTTCAGTTTTGTTTAGGCTACTGAATCAAAACTGACACTCTCATATCAAACAATATTTCATGTCATCGTACCAAATCCAGTTGGTATAAACTGCACACTGGCAATCAGACTTGAGACAGTGCAACACTGGAGCATATTGTTCCAAGATGATCTTCATTCCAAAGAGCTAAATTCAGATTCTCAGTCTCATGAAATAATAAAAAGATGTCAGTGGAAGTAAGATGAGGGGGAAGCTCTCATTAAAAAGCCCTCTGGTGTGCTTTTTACGGAGCACTTGCCATGAATCACACAGATCTGAAGTCAGGAAAAGAGCCCAGAAATTGAGACAGAACTCCTTCAGAATCTTAGCATTCAACAAAAGCAGGAGCAGCTGCTATAGAGAATCTGAGAATAAGAGTCACAAGAACTGAAATGTCTATTACACACTTTAACGTATTTCCAATTGCTAGTTCCATCTAGAAGAGACCCACTGAATCAAAGGGATTTATATAAGTGTTTCCTTTTTTGTTGATGTTATTTGCCATCAAGTTGCCTTCAATTTATGGCCACCCACTGAATTAGAGACTTCCAAGAGTACTAGTCATCAACAGCCCTGCATAGTACTTGGAAGCTGAGGGCTATGTCTTCCTAGGTTGAATCAATGCACCTGTGATGTGGTCTTTCTCTTTTCATACTGTCTTCCACTTTATTGAGCGTTATCGTCTTTTCCCATATTAGGTTGCCTATGATCTGTCCAAAGTGTGATAGCCCCAGTTTTGTTATTTTGGCTTCTGGTGATGCTTGTCCTTCTGACTGTCCATGATATCTGTAGGACTCTCGTCTAGCACCATATTTCAGAGAAGTTGATCTTATTTCTGTCAGCTTTCTTCACTGTCCAGCTTTCATAATGAAACAAATAAACTGTAAAAGGATGCGCTTAGGAAGGAGGCAATTCAGTGGGTCTCTATAGTTGGAACTGGCAATTCATTTGGGCTTCTAGCTGAAGAAAAAAGAAGAAAAGGAAATGCTGGGCAGTATTCACCTGTGGAATTCTGTTGGTGGGGTGGCAGGTTCCAGTGAAACCAGTAGAGATTGATTCTCTCCTTCTGACTGCAGCCTCCCTGTGTCCCTGCAGAGCTGGGGAAAATTTTGGATCCAGTTTTTGAATGGCATGGAGGGCTGAAGAGAGGAGAAAAGTCCACTATGACTATGAGCAGGATTTTAGATGTAGTCATTGAATGAGAATGTGATATAAAGCTTAACTGAAGTAATGCTAGTAAATCACATGATGATGTGTCCAGCCTAAAACAGTTATACTCTTGTTTGAGATTGTTCCTTAGTTGAATAAAGTTATAATGCAATTCTTCAGCAGAGACACACTGGTCTGGCTTCTCTACTAAGATGAACATTGAGCATGTGCAGCAAAGATGATTAATCAATATTGTCTTAGATTCCAAACTGACAATATGTAACAGCTGTCAAAATGCACTATCAGTGCTCTGATGGAATTCCAGAGAAGAATTCGTAGGCATACTTGATTAGTTTTTGTTTAAGAATTATATCCTGCACTTTTAAAACTGAGTACACATACACCTCCCCAATTCATATAATCCTCTGATATAATGACAGATTTGCTCCAAATAGCTTCTTCTTTTTTCTTTTTCTTTCTGCATTTAAGTATTGTGCTAAATCCAACATCAGTCCAAATGTATGGATGAAGCCTAGTTCTGGTCATCTGTCATTTGAGTTCTAGATACACAGATATTTCTCAGGTCTCTTTCAAGTTACATATTTATAGCATTTTGAAACCACTTTAACTGCCATGTCTCCATCCTATGGAGTCCTGGGATTTGTAATCTGGTGAGCTATTCAGAGTTTGTGCCAGAGCAGTCTAGTGTCTCGCCAAACTACAGACCAGGGTTCTACAGGATAAATCCATGGCAGTTGAAAAAGTATCAAGTGTACAGCATAAAAAGAGGGCTTTACTTTTTCAAAATAAGCACAACACAATAATATGGCTTACAATCGGATACACAATAGTCTTAATCTAGGGTGGGCAACTGGTGGGTTCAGGGCCAATTTTCTGCCCTGGACCCTCTGAGGTCACACAGACTATGAGATGTATCCCTAAACAAAAACAAATGGACATATTTGTCTATTTCCAAGTCTGAAAAACAATCGTGCATCCTATTTAAAAGGTGAATCGTTGCTCCTAGAAACTTCCAGAAGAGGTGATCCACCTGAGAAAGGCCTGAGAAAGGGTGGTATGAGGAATTTGGGAGAACCAAGGGCCACAAAAACACCCATGGATGGCTACATGCAACATTAGGTCTGTACATCATACATCTTATTGGTTAGTTCTGACTAGAGAAGACCTATTTAATCAATTGCTGAATAATGAATTGAAACATAGGTAAATTCTATTGATTCAGTGAGTCTATCCTTGTCCCCACAATAGAATCAATAGAATTTACCTATGTTTCAATAGGATTTAGACCAAAGAATGCATGAAACTAAATAAATGAGAGGAGCTTAATGAAAATGTAAATACGTCATTGTGTCCAAGGACATTATGGCTGTGCAACTGTAGAAAGGGGTGGGAATTATATATCCTGTTGGCTGCATGAAGACTGGTACAGACCCCACTCAGACTCTCCTGGAACCCCCTAACCTACCATCACCCCAAAATCATGAGTGGAGAAAACATGAGTGGGGTACCAATTCTCCGTGACTCCCCAACATACTTTTAGAAAGTTTTCTTTTTAGCACCCACCTTTAAAATACTAAATGTGCACTTTCAGACACTTTCAAGGTTGTTTTAAGTTGTTTTTACATGAGGATTTGTTTTATGGTTCCTGGGTGGAAAATTGGCTCCCTGGATTCAAGAACAAGCCAATCCTATTGTGCAAAATCTGAAGAAAAAAAAGATCCAGCAAAAAAGGAGAGGTGATGTTTATAACAAGTGTTAAGATGTGTCTCATGAAGTCCCTTAAATTAATGTCTTCATCTGAATTAGCTATATATAATAAACAAAATTTCAGGCAATTTTTTGTTGTGAGGGGAATGTCTTCCCCTGTGACCACATCAGGTAGATTACTTTTTTTTCATGCTTTAAAAGAATTAGCAGTAGCATTTCTATTTTAAATTAACTGACAGTGATATATGAATGCAGATTTATTATGTCAACTTTCCTGCATTTTTGCATCACCTGGGGCACTTCCACAGTATGCAATTAATTTGGTGAGACACTAAAGCTCTCTGGCTGAGAAATCTAAAAGGCCCTCCCCAAACTGCAAAACTGAAGACTAATAAAATGAAATCATAGTACTGTGTTATAACTGTGTACTGTGAAAGGGCCCTTGTTAAAACAAAGATTATTGTTGTCCTTGTGCCTCCAAGTCAACATTTAAATCATATGAATGCACCATAACTGCAGCTATTGCAAGACATCAATTTATTTTCTAAAAATAGATGGTTATTTATCTGGCTTTTCTGAGTATGTAATGCCTAGCACCAATACAAAGTCAGGCATGGATAGCATTGCTCTTAAACATAGCAAGAAACATACAAGAATCGTGTGGAAGGAAGCTTCAGCAGTCTTCAAGTGATTTTTTGATATTTTAATTTGTTATAGTTAGGTGCCTTCAAGTTGACTCTGACTTGTGGCAATCATATCCTGGGGCCTTCTTGGCAACATTTATTCAAATAAGATTTGCCATTGCCTTCCTCTAAGGCTCTAAGGATTTCCCCAGTGTCACCCAATGAGTTTCCATGGCTCAGCAAGATTTCAAACACTGTTGTCCTAGGGCTCTAGTCCAACATTCAGACCATTACACTGTGCTGGTTCTACAAAAACTATGGTCATTTCTGCACTAGATTGTTATAGTGCTATTATTCCACTTTAAACCTCCTATGGAATCCTGGGATTTGCAGTTTAGGGAGGGGCCTCAAAGGCTATGTTCCAGGCTATAATCATTTTTATTTATTTAGAGGCAAATAGGTGTTTTATATTTGAATTTCAAATGTGGGTGTGCCCTTCACCCATTTTTTTTATTAGAGATTTTCACTTCTGGGAATGTTTTCCTCCCTGCCCACACTGTAACCTCTCCGTATTGTACATTGCACATTGATCATTTCTTGACCTACGTAATAAGCATGATTTCCACATCCAGCTTGTCCTTTTTATAGAGTGAGGGTATCATGATGATTTTCCCGACTGCCCTGCACTCTAATGATTTGGACAAAGTTGGGGAAAACCTTTATTAATTCCTGTGAGGGTTTTTTTTCCCCCCTTCATCCTCCCCAACAGCTCATTCTCATTCTGGAAACTGAACACTATGTTAAAAGGCACTGCAGTTATGTTCTCCACTACAGCTTTCCTTCAAGTTCATTTCATCAGACTTTTGCACAGTCACAACTTCACTTGCTTTGTGTGTTCTTTCCTTTTCTATAATCATTTCATATACATTGCCTCTTACCTAGCTCTTTAAACATCAAAGTGATTTAATGATAAATATTTTAATCCTCCCTCACCTAGACCTGAGATACACTTTCCAAAGTAAAGCATACTTGTTATTCCTCTTCACTTAAAAATGGTGTATGTTTTAAAAATTAAACTGTACTTTTTTATTATTTCTATCTTAATCTAGTCTATAATTACATTTTCTTGCAGAAATATTGCAATCTCTGTACCCAATTTGGTACCATCCAATGAAGTCAGTGATCTCAGGTCTGCATAAATGGCTGCACAACAAGACCCCATCATGTCATTGCGAGTGGTCCTTCCTGAAACATTGCATCATCATTTTTCTATATTCTAAATGTCCACAGCCCTAAAATTAGGGTTGCATCCATAATCAAACTTTTATCAGTATTTGAATGTTACTTGAGGCAATCTCATGGATAGAAAGTAAAAGTTATTTGAGGCAATCCCACAGATAATATGTTTGGAATCCTTTGACAAGAGCCTATACTTGGATTTGTCTTAATTAATTTTGCCTCCTGGCCAGGAAGGCTCTTAGAAGAACAGGATTCCCTGGCTTTAATAAAAAATTCATTCCCAAATACTGCCATCCTCTGAGTTATTGTGTAAAGATTTATTATATGAGGAGTCAAAAGTTATTGTAGAAAGTTTATTTGCAGTCTTTATCACAATTTTAACCAGTTTTTGGATTGTGCCCAGACAAATAAATAAATCCAGCTGGAGGGGAAACAGAAAAAGTATGCCTAGTGTTCTCTGGTCAGATGTCTCCTTACAGAACCTGGGTGCAACAGTATATGGAGTCATGGCCTATACTCAGTAGCTCGATTCCATTCTTGGGTGACAGGGGAACTAGGTAGTGCCTTCTGTCCATGTGGCATCTTGTATCCATCATCCCTGATATCCTCACCAGGTAGGCTGGGTGTTGGCTTTCATCAGCCAGTATGTGGATTGACTGATCTGGTCACCCGTTGTGGACCAAACCTCTATAGCTGCAGCCAATAAAGCCATGTCCTTTTCTTTTCTTTTCTTTTTCTTTTTCTTTTTCTTTTTTTCTTTTTCTTTTTTTTGTTTTGTTACAACAGATTGTTGTCAGTTGTGATTAATGAATAAGGAGGGCCTTCACTCTGATGCTGCAGGAAGCACATAAAAAATGTATGAAATTCTAGTGGATGAAATGTACTGGCTTTGTCTTTTGTATATGAACTTCTAGACTCAAGCCTCTGTTCAGATATATCCAGAGCAGTATCACTTTGTTGTGATACATATGTTAATGCTATAATCATACACATATGGCCAGTTGCATAGTTTTTTCTTTCTCTAGATTATTCCCAGTTGAGAAGATGAGGTGGCCCTTTTCACATTCTCTGAGCTTCAAAGTGATTTTAGTTTTTTATGCTTTGTTCTGGCCTCACAAAGTTGGCATATGAGTCTCTGCTGGGGACAAACCATTTAGTCTGGACTCCTTCTCTAGAGATTCAGTTGACAATATTTTCTCATCCTTGGATGGGCAACAAACCAGCTGGGCTCTGTCCCTCCTCCCACTCTCCTCCCAATATCTTTTAGGAGAAGACTGGGGCAGGAATTTTTACTCCCCTATGGACCACATCTTTTTACTCCCCTATGGACTGGCTTGGATGAGAACAGAGTGGACAAGCCTGCCTGTGACAAGAAGCCACATGATGACATGATGTTGACATAGTGTGTCCCTTTTTCTAATTTGTCTCCAGGTATGGGCACAAAAGTGCCCACAACCAGGAATCCAAGTTTCCCCACTAACAATGAGCTTCCTCATGTTCCCTGGACTTGAATATTTATACTAATGAGCATTTGAAACACAATATTTTCTCACCTTATTTAGAGCTCCACGTTTTGTTGTATAATACTCTCCATGAAGTCATCACAATTCCTTGTCTCTGCAGATCGTGCTTCAGTTGGAGCTCTCATTTAGGTGCTGCTCTTTTCCCCCTGATTTATTTACTTCCGATAACTCTACAAAAGCCGAAGTTATTTTTGTCATCCTTCCTGCTTTATTATCCTTAGAAGTTATTGTTAGATAGTTACACACAGCCAGCTGTCCATGTTGTGGCAATTTTAAAAATAAAACTCTGAGACCTACTTTTCACTGTTTTGTGAAGTATAGAGCAGGAAATACACAAAGAACAGCAGAGGGACATAGCCAAACAAAAACAAAAGTTTGAAATTAGAAGTATGGCAGTTGATGAAAATTAATGCAAACAAGCTCCAAAAATGCTCTCAAAGAAGCTTAAAATAATGATAAAACATCAATAAGACACACAACTAAATTTATAATTAGATAATACGAGCCAACTGCAAACTTAACATTGGTCAGAAATATTTTGAGCTCAATAGCATCTTATCACAAATTCCATTCAACATCTCAGTTAAACTCTTAAGAGAAAGTCTAGAAGGATCCGTATGCTTTTCTATAGGTTAGGTCTAATGCAATTAGTTATGTTCCTTAAAAATGAGGCCATGGCCAAAAACGCCCTGTGTGCTGTGACCACAAAGTGAACTGCACATAAAGGTGAACAAGTGAATAGACCTTCATCTGGTGTCTTCTGAGTTCATGCTTGACCTTTCCCAATGATATTCCAGTCACCCAAAATGTAGTACTTGCTCATTTTCTCTTTAAGCATTTAAGGCATACTTTTTATATACAATCCTTATATACAATCTTTAGGATTCTTAGAACAACAATCTATTTTCATGAAGGAACTAGATAAGACCCTCAGATGTAAAGACATACCATTACATGCCAAAGTCTAAATCTTCCAGACTAGTTCAGTTCCCATGTATGACTGTGAAAGCTGGACAGTGAAGAAAGTTGACAGGAATAAAATAACCCATTTGAAATGTTGTGCTGGAGAAGAGTTCTATGGATTTCCTGGACTAAAAAGATAAATGAATGGATCTAAGAGCAAATCAAATCTGAATTCTTGCTAGAAGCCAAGATGATTAAACTGAGGCTGTTGTACTTTGGCCATATCATGAGAAGACATGACTCAGTGGAAAAGACAATAATGCTTGGTAAGGTGGAAGGCAGTAGGAAAATATGAAGACCACATTACAGATGGACAGACTCAATCAAGGAAGACACATCCCTGAATCTGCAAGACCTGAGCAGGATGGTTGATGATAGGGTGACTTGGAGATTTCTCATGCATATGGTAACCATAAGGCAAAGCCAAAGTCAATTTGCTGGCAATCAACAACAGCAATTATCACCACCACCACTCATACAAAATTAAGAGCACATCAAGCTTGAACTCTCACTAGAAGCAAAGATGGCAATGCTGAGGCTACAAAAGGATCGTGTAGTAGCTTTGTAATGGAGAGAAAGAGGTTTGTAGCATAAGTTTTATAGACCCAGTACACATCAGATGCTAATTTAAATGTGGCATCTGATAAAGTAGACAGAGTTTACAAAAGCTTGTGCTACAATTGCCTTTCTCTCAGTTAGTCTCAAAAGTACTACGAGTTTCCCTTGTATATTCTTATAGACTAACAAGGCTATATCTTTGAATAAACTGAGGCTGTTGTAATTTGGACATCTCATGACATGCTGTGACTCATTGGGAAGGATGATAGTGTTTGGTAAAATGGAAGGCAGTAGGAAAAGATTGAGACTGCATGGCAGGTGGATTGATTCAATTAGGAAACCGAAGCCTCTAGTTAGGAAAACCTGAGTAGAGCAGTTGATCCACTTTCAACCTCCTATGGAATCCTGGGGTTTGCAAAGTGCAAACCCCAGGATTTCATAGGAGGTTGAAATTGGAATAATAGCACTATAACAGTCCAGTGCGGAAGTCTGGTGGGTCTCTTGGAAGTCTCTCATTCATAGGATTCCATACTATGGAATCCTGTGACTTGCAGTTTAGGGAGAGACATTTAGAATTTTCAGCCAGAAAGCTCTTTGGCCTCAGTAAACTACAAACCCCAGAATTCCACAGGATGTTGAAAGTGGAATAATAGCACTATAACAGTGTAGAGCAGAAATGGCCTCAGAAATAGGCCTAATTGTATGGGGTAAAGTTTACTTCCCAGAACATGTTAGCTTTACAGCCTCATTTTATTTTTATATGGAATGCTCACAAATGGTCTCATCCTACTAACTCTTTTTAAAGGCAAATTAAATATAAAAATGGGGAGAGACTGGAAAGAATTCTCCAGACATATCAAAAAGAGGAACTACATCCCAAGACGCTCATAATAATTTAAAGCCCAACTGTTTTTTAGCCCAAAGTCCTTCTTCAAGTACTTTGAAAGATACATGCTTCAGAAACTCAAAGCCAGCAGTAACCTGAGTTACTGAAGCCATTTTAAACCAGACCAGACAAAGCACTTAAAAATACACTGCAGAGAACAATTCTGTGCTGGCAGAACTCCTCAATCCTATGAGGAATATGAAAATAGGTCTGGTACATGACTGAATTGGATCAACTGTTATATTTCACCACTGTCTCCCTGTTTGTCTGGAGGGTCAAATATGGCACCTTTCTTTTTCTCTTGAGGCAGAAGAGAATGAAGATGGGCATGTCAAGTGCCAGAAGCAATCTCTTCTTCAGAAAACAGTGTGGGTGGAACTTGTTTAACTTATTTTTCTTTCCTTTCTGAGTTATTGAACAAATCCTTCTATTCTGCTGCCTGAGGCTGAAAGAAAAGGAACCTGCTGTTTTTTGTCATGAGAAGAGGAAAAGTGAGTGTATCTGCTCCTTAGATGGAAACAGCCAAACCTTTTCTCCTCATATGAGCACTGATTTATTCACTGCTCTGGCAGAGCCTGAATTTTAACAGGAAGCTTTAAAATAAGTGCTGCCTAAACTCTGCACTTTGAATTATATCCACAGTTTGTCAAGTTCTGACAAGGCTGATGTTGTCCTTCTATTTGTATAATGAAAGACACACCTTTAAAAAACAAAACAAAACAACAACACTCCAGCCTTCAAACATTTGAGAAAAATCAAGGTGTGAATTTTGCTTCTCCATACTTCCAGTATATCTTTGAGAGGAACAGACATGAAAATACTGCTAGAGAAATTTTCTTGTCACTTCCAGATACCTAGACTGAGTATAAATTTTAACCAAAAAGCCCGTGGTTGAACTGAAACCCATCTTTCTCCATTTTCAATGGCTTTCTAAATGGTTTTGCAATTGCATTTCATTTATGCCTCATACGTTGTCATGTGTATATTGGCCTGATAGTTGTTGTAGTCACAACATGTGATCCTATACTCTAGCCACACCAGAAGCCTGCTTATGCTGGCTTAACTTAAGTGAGAATCATTTATAAAGAACAGAAATGCTAAATAATAGAATAGATTGGCCATTTCCCAGCAGATAATACAAATTTCAAAGTTCATCAGTAACAGAATAGCCACTAGCTAGGCATGGAAGAATCCAGTCCACTTCCATGAGAATATGTGACTTGTCAAATGATGTTGGACTGCATAGTCCCTTGGCATTAGTAATGCTGGATAGGATTTGATGGAAACTGAAGTCTAAAACATCTAGAAGGCTACATATTCCCCATCACCATCATACAGTGACCTCTGATCTTTAGTGATGGGAGAAATTTCCTATGCCAGCGCAAATATGAGTCAAAATGAGGCCTCAGGTGACAGATGCTTGTGGAGGGGTACAAATTACTCACAAGGTGTTGGAGAACAAAACAATGTGTGCTACACATATTACCTGGTGCCCCCAAAGCAAGCCTGCCACCCTTAGGTGCATTGGAAGATGTTGTCCTGTCTTCCTTGTAAGTAAGCTGCAAATCTAGTCATCTGTTATATGTAGAATAGGATGGGGAAGACATTTCAGGCAGCAAAATAACTTGAAAGGGCCTTACTCTGCTAGGACATTACTCTACACACAACCACAATCTGTGACACAGAGAGCTCCTCACCTTCTATTGCATAAGCCACTGCACTTCAAGCAGCAAGAATCTAGAACTTAATAAGCCTCCAAGAATCCCTCATATTTTTTTTATTACAAATTCATTTTTTATTATTGTTTTAAATGCATTTAGAAAGGATAAGGTAGTCCACACAAACACACAGGTATAGCTAATATGTCATGTGTTGCTGTATTTCTCCTTTAAAAAAAAGAGAGAGAGAGATTGAGAGAGAGAGAGACCCCCAGACAATGATTCTGTTGTCCTGGATTATTTTCTGGCAATTTGCAACACCAGCTTCAAGATTTTATTTCTACCCTTGAGTGAGATTCTTTTTAGACCCAAGATATATTGGAGAAAAAAAACATTATTCTCTTCTTTCTTTCTTAGAATTATAGTAGCTGTATTGTGTCACTGCATCAATGAAATGGCACTTCTGTGATACAGCACTATAACTCTGTGAGGAAAAAACTTAAAAGATAGGAGGAGAAAAATTGTTCTTCAAACCATATCAAACTGTAGATACAACATTTTTAAACAAGAAAAACCTCTGAAAGAGCCCTAGCACAGATCCAAAACACTGCTATAAACAGCTCCCAAAAAGAATGCAACAAGTGGACTCAGTGGTGAGAATAACCATCAAAACTGTCAACACCTATTGTCACCACTGAGTCCACTTGTTTCATTCTTTTTGGGTGTGAAAATTCACACTTCATTAGACCAATGTAGAAGAACCCTGAAATAGTACAACCATCACAGTTTTACATTTATTTACAAGTGTGAATACTGCTCATGGGTCTCCTTTCCAACTATAAATCATTATATCTAAAGGTACTACTTCAAATGCAGTGTCTCATATGTTGATGTCAAGCCCATAGCACACGGTGACCAGATTTCTACAAAGCCATTTTCTTTTCTTTTCTTTTCTTTTCTTTTCTTTTCTTTTCTTTTCTTTTCTTTCTTTTTTGCAGCCAGTTGTAAATGATAACTTATATTTTCAGATAGGGCAGTAGACAAAGGTCTGTCAAACCAACCCCTTGATGAGAAATCTTGTACATTTTCCAAAGACTTTGTAATTTACATCCAGGCAGCTGCGAATAATGTAAAGATAATATTTTTTTTTAAAGTTTGTCAATGTAACTACAATAATGACTACTAATCCCAAAGAAGAAGACCTAGACAATAATTTAGTAGGATGAGTTAGGCTGTCTAGCCAATTTTCAAAGTAGGGATGTAATTCTTTCCTAAGTTTCTTCTTGAAGGTAGCAATGAATAATCTCAGCAATGTTCTTCCTGTTGTGAGAAAGTCTTCAGAAATCACACAGTTTTCAAAGGTTATTTGCAGTTTGAGACTTACTCTGCACAAAATTACATATGGTTGTTTTGCACAGAAAGCAGAAATATTAACTCTGCAGAAAATGCTGTTTTTTATGTAAATCAACCATATGCGAATTTCACCCAGAATAAATCCCCCATTAGAGCATTTCCTGCACAAGAATTAATATTTCTGTGTTGAAATATTATTTTTCAAACAGAAAATGCTGTTTTCCACACAGAAAATGCTATTTTTGTGCAACAACAAAAAAAAAACATGCAAATTTTGTGTAAAGTACGTCCCAAATTACAAGCATTTTCATCAGTCTACGATTCTTCTCACCAGAGTTTCTCAACACTTTGTTTGATCCTTTCTAAAAATATTTTTGAATATGCTTTGCATCCCTATGTCACAGCAGTAGGAATTGAGAGAGAGAGAGGGAGAAAGAGAGACCTTAGGAAAGAAATACAGAGCTCCCAATTTCCATAGGAGAATAGAACTTTTCTCTACAAGTGGGGGAAAAATGAGATTATGCTCTACATAAGTGCAGAAGCACACTTCTCTTTTTCTTATTTCGGACAGTGAAGAGGTCAAAGGCAACTGGGGTTCATGCTGCAGGTGCCAGTGTCAAGGGGTGCAAAAGAGAGGACTATCCGCCTGTCCCCATCCGCCACTGCTCGCCCCTGGGCACTATTGAGCCTTGGTACACCACTGGAGGACGTAAAACCTTGCTGGTATCCTTCAGATAAAGCAACTTGCAGGCCAGGCTCAAATTAAACCCTGAAAGGAGAACAGCAAGGAGTCGTGTTTCTTCTTTTAATATTAACCAACAAGATATTTTGTGTAAGCCAAAATACACCGATGGATCCTTAACGTATTTCAGTAAGTCAGGGAGCCACTTGTAATTATGACCGAGGCACTTTTTGCACAGCATTTTCCATGCGAAAGGACACCTGGAGCATTGTGCGATTGTGAGGAGCGATCTGCATGACACACTCACAATAACGCGATGTTCCAGGGGCCGGCAGGGGCAGATCGCACACTTTTTCATAACTCTGTTATATATTTAGACATTTCTCTTCAAATCTAATCTGTTCTGCCTAGAAATGAATAGTCTTTCTTTTCTGCAGTACAGAAACATTCATTTTTCTTTGTCTATTTGACTCTCCTAAATGATCCTCTCTAGCAATTTCAGTACTGAATTGCCTCTCCCACTGAAACTCCCTGTTGTTAGCTTTTTGAAAAATGTGGGCGTATCTGACTGATGAGTGAAGTCCAGCCAACCCTGCTTTCAGCTTGCACTGGCACTCTGTCTTGAGAAACATGGGTTTTCTGTAAAACGCAACAATTCAAGTGTTTATTTTTAAAGCTCAAACAACCAGCTGAAGAATTTCTTACCTGAGCTGACAACATTAGCACCATATTTATTGTATTTATTTTCATAGAATCATAGAGTTGGAAGAGACCACAAGGGCTCTCAAGTCCAACACCTGTCATGCAGGAATAAAGCATCAAAGCAACAGTTGGCCATCCAGCCTCTGTTTAAAAACCTTCAAAGAAGGTTACCACACCCCAGGAGAGTGTATTCCACTGTCAAAATTCTTTTAGCATCAGGAAGTTCTTTCTAATGTCCAGGTAAAATCTCTTTTCCTGTAGTTTGAATCCATTGCTCCAAGTTCTTGTCTCTAGAGCAGCAGAAAACAAGTTTACTCCATCTTCAATATGACATCCTTTCAAATATTTAAATACGGCTATCATGCCACCATTTAATCTTTTCTTCTCTAGGTTTAACATACCCAGCTCCTTAAGCCATTCCTCATAAGCTATGGTTTCCAGACCTTTTTTAGCTACCATATCACACTGCTGTCTCATGCTCAGTTTGCAATCTACTAAGACTCCTAGATCATTTTCACATGTACTGTTACCCATCCTATATCCACTCATTTCATTTTTTTCTGCCTATGTATACCTTACATTTCTCTCTGTTGAAATTCATTTTGTTAGTTTTGGCCCAGCTCTCTAATCTGTTAAGGTCATTTTGAATTCTGAGCCTGTATTAGCTACCCCTCTTAATTTGGTATTATTTGCAAATTTGAAAGGCATCCCCTTTATTCCATCATCTGAATCATTTATAAAGGGATTGAATACCACTGGAATCTTTCCTGGTATTGCTATTAGGCTGACCGGATGGTAATCATTTGGGTTTTTGAAGAGGGGGACAAAAGTTACCTTCCTCCCATCTACTAGGACTTCTCTGGTTCTCCAAGAATTCTCAAGTATTATTGCCAGCGGTTCTGAGATTACTTTTGCCAGTTATTTTAATATCTTTGGAGGTAGTTTATCTGGGCCTGGAAACTTGAATTCATTCAGACTAACCAGGTATTCCTGTACTACCCCTTTACCTATTTGTGCTTTGTTTCCCCTACTGTATCACCTGCTATGTTTTCCCTAGGTTGAGCAGTTTTCCTTTTGGGGAAGACTGAGGCAAAGAAGATGTTGAGTAGTTTTGCATTTTCTCTTTCACCTATTAGCACTTTTACCATTTTCTCCATGCTGTGACCTTACCATTTCCTTGTTCTTCCTTTTGCTATGGACATAAATTTTAAAAAGCCTTTTTTATTGCTGGCAAGCCTGAGCTCATTCAGCACGTTAGCTTTTCTGATTTTCTCCTTACACTTGCTGGTTATTTGTTAAATTCCTCTTCCATGATTCCCCCTTTTTCAATTTCTTCTACATTTCCTTTGTAAATCTTAGATCAGATGAAAGTTATTTAGACAGCCTTTCTGGTTTCTTTAGATACCTTCCATTTTTTCTCCTCGCTGGAACTGTTTGAAATTGTGTCTTAAATATATCACTTTTAAGAAACTCCCAGCCATCATGTTCTCTTCTAGTATTTCTGGTCATGAAATAAACACCCAAGATTTCAGCTTTCTTAAAGTCTAGAATGTGTGCCTGACTATGCTTGGCTTCTCATTTTCTCTGTATAAAAAACTCCAGGAGAACATGGTCACTCCCACTTAAAGATATCAGTACTTCTACTCCATTAATCAGATCATCACTGTTGGTTAGGATCAAATCTAAAATAGCTGATCCCCTTGTTGATTCTTCTGTCTTCTGGACAATGAAATTATCTGAAAGACAAGTGAGGAATTTGTTGGCCCATATATTCTTGGCAGAGTTTGACTTTCAACAAATATTCACTGCCTTTCTCCCAATAATGGGACTCAAGGTGGCTGACAGCATATTTCAAGCAGTACAAATTAAAAGCAATACAAAAGCATTAATAAAAGTATAAATAAAAGATTTGAAAAAAACAAACAATTTAGGTTTAGGTACTTAAGTTTAGGTACTTAAACATTACAAATATTAAAATTCATTCAAAAAAACTTTATACAACCCTTAAAAACAATGTCACAGCTTAAAAGCCCAACCTAGACAATTTGTAAAAGCATGATGGCACAAAATGTTCTGACCTTCCAACTGAAAGACAGCAAGGACAGGGACATCTTGGCCTCTAGGGAGGTCATTCCAAAGAATGGGAGCTATACAGGCCACTCTCTATATTGCTGACAGTGAAAAAAAGAAAAAAAAATACTTTTTACCTTTCCAGGGAAAATTATGGGGGGGACCTTGTTTTTTTATTTCCAAAATGTGCTGTCCTCTGTGGTTTTTTCACTTCACCTCATAACAGGGCTCATCCTGACAAGGTTGTTGTTGTTGTGTGCCTTCAAGTCATTTCCAACCTATGGCAACCCTAAAGCAAACCTATCTCAGGATTTTCTGGGGCTGTGTGTGTGTGTGTGTGTGTGTGTGTGATACACCCAAGGTCACCTAGTCGGTTTCCATGGTTGAGCAGGTAATCACACCCTGGTCTCCACACTGGCTCTCTAATTTTGTCGGCTCTCTCTGCAGTTTAGAACCTTGGTTTTCCTGGGCTCCACATCATCCAAGGAACTACACAAGCTGAAAAGATTGTTTCCTGAGAAAGGTCCCTTCCCAACATGCAGAGGGAGATGAAACTGGCAAGAGACATGTTATGTAGAGTATGGGCTCAACAGGCCTGAAAACTCCTCCCTCTCCCACAACAGTACCTGCACAGACATTATCTCATTAGTTCATCTAAACAAGTAATAAAGTTGCAGTTTTTAAAACTGTACATAAATAAATATATATACTTCCATAAACCATTCTAACAAAGGGGTTTGCAATTCTATTTCATTCCTCTTCATAATCACTTGTGAGGTTAGGCCAACATTAATTCCTATTAACCATTTATTTAATATATTACTTGATAGTATTTACACTATTAGACTATTTTATAACATTAATGTATTCTTATATTATTATTTTATTGCATTGCATTGCATTTACTAGTTTCCATATGTCTTCCTATAATCAGGTTCTCAGGGAAACTTGCCACAGGTATAAAAACAGATTAAAAACACAAACATATAAAAGCAATGTTAATACAGTAGGAAAGCTTGTACTGCTCCAAAACAAAGAACAGAAGAAAAATATTCTGTTTACTCTTTCACATATGGACAACAATGTATGTGAGGAAACGAAGAGGTCTAAAAGAAAATTCCACAGCATGGAAATAGAAATGGCTGTTGCTAGGTGCCTTCAAGTTGACTCCAACATTATGACCCGATCATTTTCCTGGCAAGATTTATTCAGAAGATGCTTGCCATTATCTTTCTTGTTGGTTGAGAGTGTATGACTTGCTCAAGGTCATCCAGTGGACCTTCATGACCAGGTATTCAAACCCTAGCTTCCTGGAGCTCTAATTCAACACTCAAACCACAACCCCATAATAGCTTCTATTATATTACTACAATATATCATTTTGATAACTCTTTTAGTTTGCACAACTTTCACACATTTTATTATATTCACCCTCAACAACAAATACTAAATCAATCTTTCATTACCATTTTACAAATGCAGACCTGAGACTGAAGACAAAGTCATTCTGTGGCGGATATGGAACATGAATTCTATCACTCTTTATAATCAACATCCAGTTGACTACACCAAAAACCAGGAATTAAGCCCATGATTTGGGACTTTAAAAATACAGAAAAATATTATCTGAATCAAACCTTTGTTTGAAATGAGTGCAAAATATGTAACATGCATTATTTTCAATCAATTTACTAACTTGGTATCAAAGCATTTTCAAAATCTGGTGTAAAGCTCCATTGTGCTCTCTGCCTTGATTTTAGAACTTCAGACAGACTCCCTGGAGGTAATTATGTGCTGTGGCAAAATGATTTTTGTTAATTTGCTGTAGCTTGTTCGATAAGCCTAGCCAAGTTCTAATTTACATTAAGAGGAGATTACATTCTAGCCCTGCTGTAGTATGCAAATATATTGCAGAAATGCATAAAGATTGTTCCAAAGAAACTTACAAGGTCACATTTTTATGTATGTTATGCTTAATTTAATAGCTAACAGTACAGCCCTATCCTTATCTATGCAGAAGCGTGTTCAGTTGTTTTCAGAGGGCTAACTTCTAGGAAAGTGTGCATAGAATTGGAGTATTACTTAGAAAAGGATCTCCTAGAATGGAAGTGAATTTGACTAAGTGGAAGTATGAGTTATTCAACATTCAAAAGTCCATACAACTCATTCCTGAGTGGTGGAACTCAGGCTTATACCTTGATTCAAGTAGGTTGGACCTACTCTCCTACTTCTCTGCATCACCACTACCACTGCCACCACTGCCTTGTTCCAGACATGTGAAACATAAGGTCCTCTAGATCAGTGGTTCTCAACCTGTGGGTCCCCAGATGTTTGTGGACTTCAGCTCCCAGAAGCCCCAGCCACTATGGTCAATGCTCAGGGCTTCTGGGAGCTGAAGTCCAAAAACATCTGGGGACCCACAGGTTGAGAACCACTGCTCTAGATGTAGTCAAACTACAGCTCCTACTATCCTTCCCATGATTGTCTATCTTGGAGAAGGCTGATGAGAATTCCAATAACACCTGGAGAGCTACATGTACCTCAGTCCTGTCCTACTCACAACTGATAATTTCTTTGGTAGGGATCTGTGTCAGTCATTGGTATTTTGCCATTCTTGACAATGTCGTGCTATGGGTTTGAGAAGCCTGAGAGAAGCTGTTATGTGGGAAATGGGAGGACTGCTGATAGATCAGTCTTCAAAATCATTAACGTTTGCATTGGAATTGCAGGAATTTGATTATCTTCACATAAACAACTATATAAATGAAAGCAATTTTAAAATGCAAGATATACAAAGATATGTAGATAGGACTGTCCCAAGTCCTGAGACTTTGGGAGGAAAACTTGACACCTAGGGATGAACCCTTATGATGTCATGGGAGGGGGTTGTCATGATGCATGATACAACAAGGGGGAAACCCTGATGATGTTATTGAGCATGATTCACTAAGCATCAACCACAATTACATAAAGAATGTCATTCGAATTAAAAAATCAAGTCTAACAGATTATGAATACACACTTTTCAAGAGACCACTCATGCCCTGAGATTCCTTCTCCTCACCCTGTGGAAAAGAGAAGAGGGAGGTCCTGAGATGCAGGTCCAGGCCTTGAGATCTTGGAATTCTGTATAACAGTTCTACTGATACTTGACAAGTTCAATTTCAATTTTACTTCTGTAAACCCAAGTACTTTAGCTAGGAATGTACTTCACTAATTTTCTTTTCAAAGGTAGCAACAAGTAATTCAGCAGTTTTCTTCCTATTGCTAGAAACTTTCCAAAGGCTATTTCCAATTAGGAATTATTCTGATCAAATGGTTTTATGTGTGGAAAAAGTTATTTCAGTGCAGAAATATTAATCCTGTATAAAAAATGCTGTTTTCTATACGAATCAATTGTGCAAATTTAATTCAGAATAAATCCCCAATTACAGCACTTTCTGTGCAGAAAACAGCATTATCTGTTCAGGAATCAATATGTATGCATTATTTTCCATGCAAAAAGAAAATGCTGTTTCCTGCACTGAAAATGCTGTTTTCTATGCAAAATAACCATGTGTGAATTTTGTGCAGAATAAATCCTGAACTGCAAATTAATGAAAGAAACTTCTTTGATTGATGTGTGGAAGTTAAAACATCCTGAAAAGAAAGGATTTACCTATTACCTATTATTCCAATAGTCATCATACGATGTCAAGAATAGACATGTTTCTCATTTCCAAGATGATTCATACTAAAATACAAGATATGGAAATCCTACCAAAAATTACTTCAGATCATAATCCAATTCAAATGAAACTGAAATTGAGGAAAAGAAATATCTATCAAAATCGGAAGATGAATGAGTTTCTACTGCAAAATAAAGAATACATTAAAAAAGCCAAGAAGGCCTTAAAGTTCTACTTTGAAGAAAACATGATGGAAGATATTTCTACGAAGGTAATTTGGGATGCTGGAAAATCAGTCATGAGAGGTTTATTTATTAAGTGGAATTCAGAGTGGAAGACTAAAAGACAAGAAAAAGTGAAAGAAATGGAGAGAGAGATTAAAATAAAGGAAGAAAAATTAAGAAAGGATACATGTAATGAGAAATTAAGGACAGAAATCAAGATTCTACAAGAAAAGATAAGGAATGAAAATATGATTGAAACTGAGAGAAAATTGAAGATAATGAAACAAAAGCATTTCGAAGGAGCAGACAAATCAGGTAGATGGTTAGCTTTAAGACTGAGGGAAAGAAAAGAAAGAAACTTAATTCTTCAAGTCTATAAAGGAAAAGAAATTGTGACAGACCAAGAAAAAATGAAAACTATCTTCAGGAAACATTACAAGGAGCTATATGAAAATAATTATGTAACGGAGGGAAATAACAAGATACAAGAATATTTGGGGAAGCAAGACATAATTGAATTAACAGAAGAACAAAAGAATGCTTTAAATGCAAGTATTACATTGAAGGAGATACTGGAAGCTATTAAAAAAGCAAAACCAGCAAAATCACCAGGGCCAGATGGTTTCTCTTCTTTATATTATAAAATATATCAAGAAGAATTACTACAGCCGAGGCATAGAATGTTTAATGAAGTAGTTGACAAAGGAAAACCTGCATCTTGGAATGAAGCAAACATTACATTGATATTGAAAGAAGGGAAGGATTCTCAGACCTAACAATTATCGACCGATATCCTTTTTAAATGTAGATTACAAAATTTTTGCAAATATATTGGCTGAAAGACTGAAAAAAATCTTAAAGGAGATAATACATAAAGATCAAAGCGGCTTCTTACAGAAAAGACAAATAAGAGATAATCTAAGAATGGTAATTAACATGATAGAATACTATGAAAAACATAATGAGAAGAAATTTGCTATGATATTTGTTGATGCCGAAAAGCTTTTGATAACATCAAACACGAATTTATGCTACAATTACTTAGGAAGATGAATTGTGGAGAAAAATTTGGCACATGGATTGGAGAAATATATGAAAATACAAACGCTCAAATCATAATCAATGGTGAAAAAACAAAACCAATCAGAATAAGAAAAGGTACGAGATAACGCTGCCCTCTTTCACCATTGTTATTTATAACAGTATTGGAAGGCTGCTTAGAATCATCAGAGCTGGTAAAGATATCAGGGGGACTAAAGTAAAGAGTCAAGAATACAAATTGAGGGTGTATGATGACAATCTTGTGATTTTTCTTGAAGATCCAAAGTTAAGTGTGGAAAAATTACTGGAAACAACTAAAAAATTTGGAGAGATAGCAGGATTTAAAATTAATAAGGGTAAAACAAAAATCATAATAAAGAATATGACTAAAAGAGAAATGGAAGAGATATTGCGATTGACAGGATTTGAGACAGAAAAAAGATAAAATATTTAGGGATAACAATAGCAAACAAAACAATGAACTGTATGAAAATAATTACAAAAAATTATGGGCTGACATAAAGAAAGAAATTCAGAAATGGTCCAAATTGAGGTTATCTTTATTGGGAAAGATAGCAGCAGTTAAAATGAATATCTTTCCAAAAATTAATTATCTTTTTCATAACCTTCCAATAATAATCAACAAAGGATGTTTCTGTGATTGGAAGAAAGATTTATCGAAATTCATTTGGGGAGGGAAGAAGCCAAGAAAAAAGTTGCAGATGTTAATAGAGAGAAAAGAAAGAGGAGGATTTGGTGTACCAGATCTTGAAATATATTACAAAGCAAATGCCCTGACCTGGTTGAAAGAATGGATAATTTTTGAAAATGAAAGAATATTGGAATTGGAAGGATCAGAATTGAAATTTGGCTGGCATGGATATCTTTGGTACAATAAAACCAGAGTAGATAAAGAATTCTTCAACCATTATCTTAGAAGAGCATTATTTGAAATTTGGAAGAAATTTAAAAGGAAGATGTATATTAAAATCCCATTATGGCTATCTCCCCATGAAGCCTTATTTGGAAGATGGAGAGATGAGAAAGAAAAATGGATCAGATATGAAGATATTTTAGTAGATGAGAAGACAAGTCTAAGAATAAAAACAAGAGAGGAACTAGAGACGGAAGGTTTCACATGTAAATGGTTCTTATATAATCAACTGAAAGAAAGATTTAAAATGGATAATAAATTGGAAGGATTTGAAAGTACAGGGAAAAGGAATGAATTTGAGAATGTCATTCTTGAAAAAAAAGATCATTTGGTGGCTCAGTTATACAAAATATTATTAAACAGAGAATTAGAGACAGAAATAATTAAAGATTCAATGATACAATGGGCAAGAAATATAGGGCATGAAATTAGCTTGGAAAATTGGGAGAAAAGCTGGAAGAATACACAAAAATTTACATTAGCCCAAAAGCTGAAAGAAAATTACTTTAAGATGCTCTATAGATGGTACTTAGACCCAGCAAAATTAAGGAAAATGTACAAGATTTCCAGCAAATGTTGGAAATGTAAGGCAGAAGAAGGAACATTTTTTCATATGTGTTAGTCATGCCCTGAAGCTAAAAGATATTGGAAAACTATTCAAAAGAAAATATTGGAAATATTACAAATTAATATTCCATTGCACCCTGAAATATTTCTTTTAAATATGTTACACCAAATAGAAAAAGAGCATATTAAATATTGGAGAATAATACTGTATATGATATCAAATGTAAGGATTACTTATGCAAAATACTGGAAGTGTGAACATAGCCCAGATATTCAGGAATGGGAGGTTAAATTATCAGAAATGATAGTGATGGATGATTTGACACTGGCACTTAAAGGTGAGACAAAAGGGAAAAATAGGGAAGAATTGAAACCAATTACATAAAACAAAACTGGCCGATTCAGAAGGAAACATGAAAAGAATGTAGATAAGCAAAGATATAGGAAAAGGGAAGTGAAAAATTTATTTTCAAAATTAGAAGGCAAGTCATATAAAAAGGGAAATGATCAAAAGAAACTTGGAAAAATAAGTAAGTAGTAAAACTAGAAGGAAGGAAGGAAGGAAGGAAGGAAGGAAGGAAGGAAGGAAGGAAGGAAGAAAGAAAGAAAGAAAGAAAGAAAGAAAGAAAGAAAGAAAGAAAGAAAGAAAGAAGTTGAAATTGTACATTTGTATATAATTTGTATATAAATTTTGATATAGAAGGATGCTCATAAAACTCAGAACAAAGCAGAAAAAGAATTCATATCTAAGACAAAGTAGAATATATAAAACATGTAATTGAAATTTATTTAGATAAATAAAAGATATAGAGATATCTGTATAGGTAAAATAAGATAGAAGAGCAATAGAAGAAGAAGAAGAGGAGGAGGAGGAGGAGGAGGAGGAGGAAGAAGATGGAAAGGTATACAAATTTGATTGTAAATATTTCTTTGTTTTCTGTTTCTTACATATTTATAAAAAGAAAGAATGATTATTTGTAAATATTGATTGTTATAACTTTGATAATAATAACATTATTTAAAAAAAAGATAGGTCTCTGGTGAATTTGGAAGCAATACTCTTTTGCTTTGAACTGGCTCTGTGCAAAGGCAGTATAGCAAATTAATCATGGTAGCTGGTCAAAGAAACAGATGGCTGTGGGTGGTTCATGAAAGCCAGCAACATGGGTTTCTAGAACTGTAGATGGGGAAGCACTATCTACTATAAAGATGTTTTGAAAAATTCCATTTGTACCTAAATATAATCAAGTTCGAGTGACATTATAGTCCAAACCATTCATGCCTGCAGATGCTTTTGAAAAGGTCAGGAATAATGTGGAAGGGCAATTTTCTTTCTCCTTCTGTATGATAAGGGTAAGAGATTTCATGTACTACATCTATAGCCAGAGGTCAGTAAGCACTGAGAGAAATACTAAGTTTAAAATGTTGAGGAAGCAAATGTTATATGTATCCTACACATAGATTTTTGGTGAATATTCCATGTTTGTGTGCTATAAGCAAGCAAAAGAGGAGCAATGTCTAGTTTACAGTGAATGAGTCCTGAAGGGACATTTTTAGCCAGATACCTGTGACTAATGGCTTGTTTTACAATAAGCAGAAGTTAAGTTGCATTGGAAAGTTTTCCTGATAGAATCTGGCACAAAATCTAGATCGATTATAATTTTGTTCTATTGCCATGGCACCTGCAATATTTGGCATTTCATTGTTCATCTTCAGTGGATTCGTAACTTAGTGGAGAAAAGAATGATCAGAATAAAATTGAAACGTGAAATGTTCCTTCAACATTTTCTGAGGAATAGTTATTTACATCTTTTTACCTGCTAGATGATAGGTGCAAGTCATCAGAATATGCCTGTGGAAGGACTTTCTAGAGAATATTGAGTGGAAGTCCCATTTTTGATCCTGGATGTGATGTCCAAGTAACAAACACAGCATGGACATAATTTGTTAAAAGTAAATTTCTTACCCGTAATTCACTAAATTCAACAGCAAGTCTGTTCATTGTTTTAATCAGTAAATGCAACAATGTTGATTTTTAATGATTACTCAGTTGCCATTACCTTACTTGGGAAGTGGCCATTTTTTAACATTTCAACTAATTCTGAAATATTTAAAAATACTATTTATTAACTAAATATCTGTGACAGAGCTTACTTCTTTCTTTCTCAGACTGTATGGCAGCTCCTCAATCTGATAAGGAATCCTGTCTCCTCTGCACAGCTCTGTCTCCCTCCTTATAAGACCAACTTTCTATACAAAAGTGAAGCCTTTCCACTCACTATACCACCCAGCCAAGTCAGTATTTATAAAAATAAATTCTAATATTTATTAAAATAACATACAGAACAAAGTATTGGAGTTCATATGCAGACTAAAATTAATACAATTCTTCAGCATGCTTTTAGTTAGTTTCCTTACATCTCTAACTTCTCATATAAGCAAAAGTATCATAAACAGCCCTTTGGCTACCTTCTCATCAAAGGCTCAACACCCAATCTAGGTCACACTTTCTGACCAGAACTATAATGGTCTAATTACTCTTCTGCCTCTCGCTAGGCTTCCCCTGAGAATTAACCCATTCCCACACAGTCACCTTCCCTGGCTGACTGAGGGACTTTACTCCAGAGCGCTCTTTGGTGAAAATTCACATTGAAGACCTGCCCAAAAGACAATCAGTGTTTGCCTTTTGTCATGCCCTGCTTCCAGAGCATGGACTCTGACTCAGAGTCTGAAGCAGAGGGCACGCCGGAGACTGAAACAGAACGCATGCCAGGGCCTGCTGTACCGAGAGAGGTTACAGTGCCAGAAACAGAACAGGGGATGATGCCAGCTCCAACAGAGAGTCCTGCCTTTTCAGATACAAAAGAACACTTACCTAGACGCAGCTTCACACAGCACAGGCAGCAAAGAGAGACCTAGCATCGCTCTCTCAGAATTTATAACTGGCAACAATCAATCAAGGCACAGCTGCGGTAGGCTTTGGGTCTATTTAGCTGGCGCCCTTCCCCTCCAGGAGATGTCAGAGCTTATCTGACTTGCTACCCTGCTGGATGCCTTGACAAATGAAACCCTGCCAGACTTTGCTTGTGTTGGCCTTTACTTATGACTCCTTGCTTACTGCTGGAAGTAAGTAACAAGCTGAGATATATTCAGTTTGTTTGGTTTGATTTATCAGCTATGCCAGGACTGAGATAGGACACCTTTATATAGATTTTCCTCTCAGCCACCAGCCCTTCTTATACACTATAGGGTTGGGTTTCTCTCCTGAGGAGCTATGCTGGTTGCCTGTCAACCTGTTTCTAGACTGCTCTTGCACTCCAGATAACCACACCCCCAGAACTCCACCACACTATCTTTATTGGCAATCATAGCAATGAATTAATGGCGTTACAGTCTCTTAATGTTTAAATATTAATAGATTATATTTATTTAAATGGTTTAACATTAATATATTAGTGCCACCTCTAATATTCCCTAGCTTCAATCCCATTCCCATTAAAGCAAAACATGCTTGAGATCCATTGAAATAATAGGATGAGTTAGTCGTCGTTCTCCTGAGATTCATCAGTTTCAGTGGAATTTAATAGATGTTGAATTTTAGTTGGATCAAAGTCAATGTGTTGAGGGCCATGAGGGGCCAAGGCCAGACCTGGCTCAGGAAATGGTGAGAGAAAGAAGCTGCATTCATTCCGCAGATAATGAAGGAAACTAAAAACATTAGAGCGAATAAATGGAGGTAGTTATGGTTAGATTGGAACATTAAATTGATCTAACAATTATTAGGAAAGACTGAGGGAACAAAGCAATTAGTGACTGTATTAATAGAATCTCTACTGGGTTATCTAAATAAAATAGTTCTCTGTTTTGACAAGTTAATGATATCTCTTCAGGAATAAAACAGAAAATAATTTCTCCTGAGTATGATATTTAAAAGCACAATACCAAGCACTTTGCTGCTGAAGTATCATATCCCTATATGAACAAAATTTTTATGGCCTGAATCCTATTGGTAGTTCCAAGTACACTCATTGAAACAAGTGTTGAAAACGGTGAGTCAATACTTATGTAATTTCTGTTGATTTGATGAGTCTGTTATACTTGGGGCTACTAACAGGATTCAGGCCCACAACTTTGCCAAAAACAAAACAAAACCCTTAACACTTTCTTTAATTGGCTCTAACAGACAACATTCATTCCCTACCTGCAAATATTTTTGCATACATAGCAGAATGACCCTCCTTCCACCTTGGAGTTCATTAGTCAGCAGGTTGCATCCAAGTCATTCAAATTACTACATTCAGACATAGGTACTATTTACGCTAAGGTTTTTATATGTCCCAGAATGAATTCATTCTTAGAGATACACAATGTATAACCTTCTCTTAAACTGGTATACATAATTCATCCTAGAGTTCCAGTCATCTTGACAACATATGTCTAAGTCCTTGGGACCATGGTAACATATCTCCTTGGGACCATAGTAAGGCCCTGCACTCAGAACAGCTTACTAACATTCCATCAATCAGTCAATGACACCATTTTGCTGGGGCACCAAACAATAGGGGCACAATTTTTCAATGGTCCTGGTCCTCTTTGAATGTTCTTGCAAGAGAATACTCAAAGACTACTTTCTGAACTTAGCACCATTAGATTACAGGATTCTGCTTTCTGCTTTCTATGCTTTTAAATGTTCTCATGAATTCACTGGAAAAGATCATCCAGCACTTGGGAGCTGGATCTCAGCCCTATGCTAATGATACTAAACTCTACTTCTCCTTTCAAAACTGATGCCAAGGAATGAGAGAATTCCTGAACAGGTGTCTGGATGTGGTGAGGGATTAGATGCAGGTAAACAGATTCAATCCAGATAAGACAAAATTGTGTTCATCAGAAGAAAAGCCAAACTAGGATTGCAATTATAACTGTTCCAGGTATGACTGCACTCCTGATAGCAGGATAGCTTGGAGTTACCTTGGACACAGCACTGCTCTTGGAGAGTGAAGTGGTTATACTGGCCAGTAGAGACTTTGCTTGCTGTTGGCTGATGAAGTAGCTGCACTCCTTCATAAAGAAAATGGATTTGGCCACTGTGATCTGTGTTTCTGGTTAGATTACTACAGTATGTTCTATGTGGGGCTGCCCTAGAACAATGTTCAGAAGCTAAAGCTAGTGTACCTTGTAGCAAGCAAAGTTATGATAAAGTTATGACAAAGATACAGTGTGACAATGACTGTATTCACAAATTACAAAATACAGGGAAGACATATTTGGAAGTTCTCCAAAGAATTAGAGTCTTTCCAAACTACACTGTTATAGTGCTATTATTGCACTTTCAACATCCTGTGGAATTCCAGAGTTTGTAGTGTACTGAGGCCAAAGTGCTCTCTGGCTGAGAATTCTAAATGTCCCTCCCTAAACTGCAAACCCCAGGATTTCATAGGAGGTTGAAAGTGGAATAACAGTACCACAACAGTCTATTGTGGAAATGGCCCCAGATTCCACCTTACTGGGCTCAGTTTGCACCATGTGTGGTATGGAAAAGAATGGGAAAGCGCCCTCTCATGGCATGGACATCTTGCAGCCAACATAGGACTGTTGCACAAGGACTGTACGCTTTCTCTCCTGAGTTAATGAGCTTACTGGATGGCCAAAGCCAAGGGCATAACTTCCTCCACCAGGTCTGGGAATAAAAGTTCACTGTTTTGTCTGCTGGAGCTGCTTAAAATCATTGTTCTTCCACTACCCAGTCTAAGGGCCTTTCTGCACTACACTGTTATAGTGCTATTATTCCCAGTACTATAACAGTCTAGTGTGGAAATGGCCTGGGTTTATTTTCCTTTTCCTCTTCTCTCATTCCTAGAATCCTAATCTAGTTAGCAGGAACCTTCACAACCTTCCAGAAATAACTCCAAGTCACTCTAGCCAGTATAAGTCATGTAGACCAGCAGTTGCAAATGCTATTTTTCATAAAGGCATGCTGACACTGGGCTTCTGAGAGTTGTACTCCAAAAAAAAGGTATCTTTTTCAAGTTCTATGCCAAGCTAAGACCTATGTTTTTCAGACCTTACATGCATTTCTTTACACTTTTAAGTCTAATCTTCCATTTTCAAGTTTACTTAGATGTGCTGCTGCAAATATTCAATGAAACTTCATACAACTATAAGCTTACAACATTTATGGGTTCATACATGTCTTGGGAGATGACACTCAATATATTTTTTGTTTGATTCCCCCCAAGACATGCAGTTTTAAATTTCCAAAATCCCATATATTTTGTGTTCCTTTTTCTTTCAAAATTGTTTCTTGTCCCCCTAACATTCTGCCTGTTCTTTCTCTTTTTACAAAGTTGCATAGTAAATGTAAGGACGGGGGAGCAAAAAGCTAGTTTTTATATATAGCAATGATTATGCTCATAACAGCTCAAGGAATATAAATCATAGGTAGTCTGCAAGTCAAAGAAAATGGGCTTGGATTCCTGTTATTATAGAAAGTATATATTCAGACCACTGAGTTGGATCCAAAGGTGCCCTTTCGAGAACTATTTCATACTACACAAATATAGCACTATAACTCTACTTTAACTGCTCTGGCTGCATCTTATGGAATCCTGGAGCTTAGCATTTGGTGATGCACTAGAGCTTCCTGGCTGAGAATTCTAAATGTTCCTCTCTGCACTGTGAATCTCAGCTTTCCATAGGATGGAACCCTGGCAATTAAAGTGGAATCATTGCAGTATAATTGTGTAGTGTGAAAGGGCCGTGAAAGCAGAAGAAATCTCTGCTCATAGAAGAAAGGGTCCATATCTCATACTGCAGCCTTGTGTTGAAAAGTGAAACTAAGGCCAATTCTGCACGGGGCGAGGGAATCGCCCCGTGACACTACTTACTGGGTCTTTTGGTTCCCTGGTCTGGTCCAGGCCTCTCCGGAGCAGTGCGTGCTAATAGCTCCGCACTGCTCCGGGGACAAAAATGGCAGCTTCCGGTTGGTCGAGGGTCTCAACCAACTGCTGAAGTTCGCCAGCCTAAAGCCCGCCACTGGCAGATTGCAGGCTCACATTGGTGCGAGCCTGCAAATCTGCACAAGGGACCAGGCTCGCACTGGTGCGCTGTGTTTTTGAAAAACCTAAAGAAACAGGTTTTTCAAAAGCACGCTGGATGACCACTTGGGGTAGTTTCTGAGCAGGCTGAGGTGCGGAACCACAATAAGTAGTCCGGACCCAGTCCGCTCCCAGGTGCAGACGTCCTCCCTGGAGGACGGGCTGCACCGTTTCTAATACCCCGTGCAGAAATGGCCTTTATCTACATCTTCTGTTCCACCTGAGCAAAACCTTGTACAACACAAAAAAGTAACTTAGAATTTACTTACAATAGCACTGTATGAACTCTTTCACAGGTCTTTTACAAGTGTGTAATGCTGTAGAGCAGTGCCAGCTGCTATTTTTGTTCCATAGTGCCTTCTTCTGACCATCCTTTGGATCAAACAGTCAATAGTCTATAAAATGCTCCTTGAGAAAATCAATGCTATCCATATCCCCGTTATATTAAGAGTTCTGATAACAAATATGAAATAAGAATGTAAGAAGACCCTTGCCTATCTGGTCTTTCATTCTATTCACACAGTGGAAAGAAGCTCACACAAAACAGTACTTCTCCATTTCTGTTCCTTGGCAACTGGAATTTAAAGGTACACTGCCTCTAACTTTGAAGATAATATATATACACACTGTGACTAAAGACATTTCCACACTAGACCTGGGGTTTGCAGTTTCGGGGAGGGCCAGCCACCACCACCCCGAAACTGCAAATCCCAGGATTCCATAGGATGTTGAAAGTGGAATAATAGTGCTATAACAGTCTAGTGCAGAAATGTCCTAAAGCATTACTAGTCATATCCTCTTTGAATCTAGTTCCCCCCCTTTAAAACTATTGATGTTGGCAGCTGTCAGAACATCTTTTGGTTCTTAACATACATTTCAAAGTTTTGAATTTATGCTGAGAAATACACTACTTCCCTTTATCTGTCCTGAACCTCCCACCATCCAGCTTTCTTGCCACAGCTTTGTAAATATATATAATTCTATTAATGACATGCAGTGGCATAATGTGATATGGCAACTGCATGTGTCTTTTTATGGTTGTTGTGAACAGAAGTATCCAACAATAGGAATGGAAAAGAATACTTCCTGGTTGGTCAAGAAGAAGAACATGAAGGCATTAATTTTATACTGTTTTTGACCAGTATTTTTGCATTTCAAAAAACTTTACAGGAAATTATTCCTCACAGAAATATATGTGTGACCATCATGTGGGTTTTTTGCACAAAAAACACATACTTTTGACCAAACACATTTCCCAGTATCCTATATGACATGTTACATTATGTAACTTAACATATCCCTAGCTATGTAGGAGAGGGGCTAAGAAACCCCTTTACTGAATTGTGAAAATATGCAACAGGACCAACAAGAGCACCTGATGTGTGTAAGTGCACAGTGCCTGATGTGGATTGCACATTGATGTACATTGTGCATTGTACACCAATGTGCATCAGGCACTTTGCTGGCTCTGTTATGCAGTAATATAACAGCCTTCTAATGGAGTAATATATCATGAATTATGGAGTAATATATCAGCAGTCTTATAGCAATTTTTTGGGGAAAGGGTATAAGACTGCTGTTTTCTCTCAAAATTCCATTACATATAGTTCAGGAAACCTGTTTTAGGAAATATTGGTTGTGCAACAGATATTGTTTGTGTGGCATCATCACAGGAAGTGGAACTTCAAAAAAGAGGCACATGGGATTTTTTTTTTATTTTTTTTTTTTGCAACAATTGCCTAGCATTTTGGAATGTGAAATTTGCACCCTACTAATGCCCTGTTCTATGATTTCATCTGATTACTCCCTCCAGAGATTTTACCCTTTGGTTCCCAGAATCCTTGACTACTAGCCATGTAAAGCATCTGGAGTACCAAAAATTGAGAATTACTGGTCTAGGAGGGGGAAAAAACCATCCCAGAAACTAGAGCAATTTTCATCTGACTTGCTGAATTTCAGTGCTTTGAATCTGGCACCTGAAATTTGAGAAGGCTAGACTGTGCTTGCCCTTAATTTTCACCATGTTAAATTGCTGATGTCTTTGGCTTTGAGATCCCAGATTAGCAGGACTAGTTCACAGACCAGGGCCCCTTCCCTAAAGATTTCAGAATGAGGCATACCCCACCCCCACAAGTCCATTAAATGCCACTGGCAGAGTCTATCTAATAAATTTCCAGATATGGAGAAAATGTGCAGAGCTGGCTCATGGGTTGACAGTATAAGGCCACTTCATAGAAAATATCCTTTATTTGGAAGATCATAGATCTTAAGCACTTAGTGTGTTAGCTTGCAGCTCCAGTGTGACCTAGAACTGTTTGAAGCCTTGCATAGAAGCCTAATAGCTTTATTAATCTTGCACGAAATAGATTTCAAGGAGCAATTGAGAGGCTTTCCGTTCACCAACTTTGAGCTATGAGCTGTTAAGCATTTGGCCAACTGTTTAATTTGTTAATTTTTGGCCAGCTGGAAAAAAATGGAGGATATAATAAGCTATCAGCGAGACCTGGGGTTTTGAAACATTTAGCCACTTTATAAAAGTACTGTGTTGACAATAAGAGACTTTCAGATCTTTCTCTGAATGGTTTTAATCTCATCAATATCACATTTTCTACAGGGTGGACTTGAAATAAAATGTTGCCAAGTGAAGTGCCCTTGTTCAAGATTCCAGATGGATATTGTGCCCTTTTTCAAGATAGTACCCCCTTCCCCTATTTTATGTCTTTCTCCACAACAATCAGCCAAAATTTTGTGGCTGCTGAACATTCCCTATCTTCACTGAGCTGCTTCCACTACTTGTTGTCTTTAGTCTTAAATTCCTAAAAAATGTACTTCTAAAAATCTTGCCGAAAGCCTTCTGATACTTCCTGCGCAAGGTTGGTGCCATTCTGGCTACATGAGGATTCTGTTACCCCAAACCGTGGGTGACCTAGGGTCCCCCCACCATGCCAGTACTTCCACATGACAATGGGGAAATAATTAACTCAAATTTAGAAGGCCTGCGAGAGGGGGAGAACTTAACAGGATCTTTCCACCAATGTTTACTGGGTCATGCAGGAAAGAACCAGCTAGAGAATTCAAAATGTAAACTAAAAATATGCTTTATTGAAAGATTCACACACACACACACATACAAGATCCAAGCACTCACACATGCACAGAAGGACTAGCCAAAAGATAAAGGGAGGAAGGTTGTGGATAGAGGAATCTTAGGATTCGGGTGATAATTACTGGTCCAGAGAGAACTGAGGAAAAGTGGCAATGTGGCTTAGGTAGACACCTAAGGATAGTTCTCATTTGGAAATCTGGGCAACAGTGTGACGTTCAGCAAGTTTAGAGACTGCACCACTCAAAACTGAGGGATTTTATACCCAAAAACTACCCTGCATGTATGGGTGTGAATCACTCTCCCAACTGAGGAGACAATGGGAGTTGCAATACAAACAATTAAGTCTGGACAGAGTTAATGGTCTTAGTGTTCAGGTGACAAAGGGCTAATGGCTGTTGTAATAACTCTGTAATTTGAGAGACAAAGCAGGGAAACATCCAGGTGTGAGGGAATAGGGTTGAAACAATATTGTTTGGTGAGAATTTCCCTTTTCTGCACAGAGTGGTTCCATCTTTAGCTTAAGTTTATTGTCTCCAGAGTTGCTAGGTAATCTGTCTGACAATAACTTTGGCTGTGCCTGGAAGGGGTATGGGCTGACCTACCTTGCAATCTCATGTTTACAGTCAGTGATTTTCTCTGTCCAGCTTGGCCTTCAAGTCACCTCAGGTTCCATTTTATATCCATGCCAATTAATAAATCTGCCAATTAAAAAAGATTTGCCAATTAAACCATATCAGTCTTGGGGACTGATTGTTATGGCACAGGGCCATAAAAATCCCCAATGAGAGAATGTGTTATCTTATTTAGTTATAGGACTGTTCCTGAACAATTATTATTACACACTCTTAACTCAAAAATCTCTTTCGAACACTAGTGCTGAATGAGCATCTCCCCCTCAAAACTCAGTTTACTGTAGCATATGAATGTTATTTACTTGCCACATACTTACTTTTTCAAAGCAGAAGAGAATAGGTGAATATAGGAAGGCAATGTTTCCCCTAATGCATTCATTCTCATCTCACCATTATTCTACAGAAGAAAGTTATGGTGATCCTCCAAAAACGCAATCTATATTTTAAGTCCGTTTTTCTTCCAAAGCTATGTAACGGAGTAAGGAACAGGATAAGTGAAAGTGGGTATATTGCTTCCACTTAGAAGAATTACCTGAAATAACAGCTGAAGAAAGACTTTTGTCAGTAAATAAATAAATACATCCTGAACTAAGGGGCTGACGTTCAATACAAAGAAACAAACAAACAGCAGCTGCTGCTAAAAAAGAATCTGATCTTCACATCCTTTCAAAGTTTCCTGTCATCCGCTTTTAAATGATAAAATGCCTGGGGGGGAGATATCTCTTTAAGGGTTTTTGTTTAGACAGTAGCACATAGCAGGTTTGCATAAACCATCAAAAAGACTTTGCAAGAGATTTGAACACCCTTTTATTCTTCTGACTTTGTGCCGGAAGCTCCATCTCTCAAGCTGTCCTACTTCTCCTAAGGAAAGGAAAGGTAGCCTACTTACATCTGATTGTTGCTCCAAACTAGCACACAAAAACAATTTCCAGAAACCTAGAAGCAAAAAACATTTTTTTTTCCTGAGGAGACACTCGGCAGTGGCAGTTTGCTCCAGAAGCAAGTCTCCTCTTGGATTCATCATCTCCATGCTACATACTTCCCATGCATTTGGTAAACAACATGACATATGATAAAAAAAAAAAAATCAGCCCTGAGAAATGAAGTGGAAATAGTGCTGGTTCATGAATCAATCTTTGGAGGTGGTGGTCTAACCCAAGACCCATTTAAGGTTGAAAACATTCCATCTCGGTGCAATTAGAAATAAAAATGGGAAATCTATGCAGATGTTGAGGGAAACACAAATTCCTACTTGCTACAGCGTGAATCATTAAGGGTTCAGGCCAAGCTGAGAAGGTGGCTGTTCTGTGAAATGTCAAGTTGGGCTATAATGTGTTACATGGTAAATTTCAAACAACAGAGGCAAAAGAAACTCTTTCCAAAATAACAAAACAGAACCCGATTCAAAAATTCAAATGAAATTTAACTGAAGAGAAAACAAAGTTGCATAAAAACAGGTTGCCTTACCATACAAAACCCATACATGTTACTATGATCTTAAGAAAATACAATGGATCAATCATATGATTGCCTTCAGTCCTCTGACAAGGATGTATTATGTACTTGCATACAAGAATATTATGGCACTGCACTCTCATTGTGTTGACATAACTTCAACACTGACATGGAATCACCAGTGAAAGGGACTAAGATGTTAGGGTTGTGGCTGAGGCAGGCCACTAGGGACCTTTTTGCACGGAATTTCTGAAGCGAAAAGGCCCCTTGAGCGTTGTGTAAATGTGAGGAGTGGTCCACATGATGCACTCACATTTGCGCGATGCTCAAGGGCCTGATGCGGACCGAGCACACATTTTTTTATTATTTTTTATTTTACTTCCAAAGCCGAAAATGCTGCGTGGTCGCACATTGCTCCGGGGCCCTGCGCGCACTTACCTGGTGCGCGGAGCCTCAGGAGCCGGGCCGGTCACGTGTCCTCTCCTCAGTGCAGCCTGCAAGGTCCCAGGCTGCACTGCGAACAGAAGGGCATTCACACGACAAGGAAGGAGCTGCGGAGCCGAAGCAGGAGGAACGCGATAGCATTCCTCCCAAGCCTTCGTGTGCAAGCCGAGCAGCCCAGCACCGGGAAAAGGTAAGGTGCGAAAAGGGCCTAAGTTAGAATCCTGGGCTCATTAGTACTACAATTGACAGCAACTTTTAACTGCAAAAGGGGTGACAGCAACTTGTATTTTCAACTTGTATCTGCAAAAGAGGTGGTACAGTGCAAAACCTCTCTACTGTCATCAACAGAAAGCCTGAAATAACTGCCCCATGCTACCTCAGTATGCATTCTTAAAGCTACAATAGAAGTTAGCATAAGGATTAATTCTGCCGTCTCTCATGAAATACCACTAGCGGCATTCGATAGATAGACTTTGGCTCAACCACTGTAGAACTCTACTACTTAAAATTCTTGTCTAGACAAATTTGAAGAGACACAAAAGGTTTGGTGATTGGAGTTCATGAGACTAGTGTTAATGGGTGTGTATATATATATATATTATCTCTTGCATCAGATACCATTTGCTGGGAAACACAGGCAGAAGTATGCAATGTACTCATGTCCTGCTTGTGGGCTTCCTAGAGGCATCTGTTTGCCACTGAGAGAAAAGAATGAAGGACTATGTAGTCCTTTGGTCTGACCCAGCACCACCATTCTTATGATTTTGTCTACATTATGCTGATATAACATTGGCACAATCTTAGCAGGCTCATAAGACTATTCTGTTCATAAATAAACCAAGATTCCAGGAGACTGAAATCAATTTCTACATCATCAGGCTACTTGTGGTGAAGATGGGCATGCATTCTGTTCTATGTATGTTGAAAATGATCTGAACACACAGGCCATTTCCTCACTAGACTGTTATAGCCCAGGATTCCATAGGATGTTGAAAGTGGGATAATAGTGCTGTAACAGTCTAGTGCAGAAATAGCCACACTTTCTGCTCTGATTTAGAAGGTAGCAACTGTGTGTTCAAACCACTGCTTCCACAGTTTAACACATAAGCTTTACCCCTACTCAGAGCCCCAGTCTATTCACTTTGTATCCCAGTCACAAGGATCATTTTGCCAACATTTTTTGCCATCACATTCCATTTTTGTATCTTCTTGGAGGATCTGAGCAAAACCTCAGGTTTTGTTTCCAATACTTCCATCTCATCCAGAAAGGGACAAGGCCAACTTGATGCTAGTCAGAGCCCATGCTTCCCTGCCACAGCCTCTTCTCTCAACGTTTGTAGAAAACAAGTTGCACTTTGTTATTGAAAAGTCAATGGTGCCTTAGTATATTGGTAACTCATAAGAAATATCTGATGCAGCTCCAACTGTTCCATTTTGAAAGATGACCTCCCTCTTTACAGCAGAGCCCTGAAAAGGCAGTCCTTTTCTCTCTGTACTTTGGCATAGGTCATATTTGTATTTTAGCAACATTTTACTTTCTTATTCTGCTTTTTCTCTCTCACGCTCACTTTTTGATTTTTCCAGCTGCTACCTATGCAGCCTCAGTCCAAAGTATTATTGACATTTCTGGTGGTTTTCTCCTCTTTTTGCACTGGCCAAATTCAATAGGTATACATATTATCAGCAGAGAGTATCATATTGTACCTGCTCCCTATGTAGGTGTTAAAGATTTGGGAGCTCTCAGAAAGAAAGAGGTAGCAAGCTTAATTTAAGCACTAACACAGTTGAACATTCAAAGATTAAACCCAAGGTTTTGAGAATAAATATTTTAAAGCTCGGAGGCTGAATGCAGGGTAAAATCCAGAATTCAATTATTAGAATTTAAGGTTCCATGGAGTATGCTGTTTTCTACAACTTTCTTGATGTAACAATATGACGCATTCTTATTAGTTGTCCAGAAAAAAAGTTCCTTTTTATGAAAGACAGTGTTGGGTCCAAGGCCCTCTGAGGAGGCCTTGTGTTGTACACTCACACATTTTAGTGCAGCTTGCCTTCACACTAACAAGTGTGTTTGGGGGGTTAGCTCATGCTATTGTGTTGTTAGGTCAGGCTGCCCTGTATGCTGCAGTCCTGTGAGAATAGCCAAGGAATGTTAACTATGGGTGCTTCGCTCCCCGCACCATCCAGTACCGTGAGGGGAGAGCGAAACCTGATTAGAGACGTCCGTTTCCGTCTCGGGCAGGTAATGAGATTTGGCCACAAGCCTATCATGCACCTGGCCCATGGGTGCCTCAGTAATTGGCGTCCAAGATGGGACAGCCCCCTCCTGCCCATTTCAGCATGGTGGATTGATGGATTGACAGCCTGTTTTGCCACTTGCCCACGAAAAGCCTATATAATCTGTTGGAACAAAGAGAACCCTGCTCTGTTGCCTGCTTTGCCTTTCTGATGGAGTCAGAGTGTATGCATGCTTGTGTGCCTCCCGTTTTTCTTTTCACTTCTTTGCTTAATAAACTGCATCCTCAAAGACCAGAACTGGCTTGGTTCTTGCCTCCTAGCATCTCGTACTTCAAATGTTGCATGGTCACCCAATCCAGGGAGGGTCATGTGTGCTACAGACAGTTATGGTTTTGCAAAGCTCTGAAACACGGAGAAGAGTGAGAGCTGGAGCTGCAGCTATGGCTGCGAGGAAGGGAAGCATCATACAGGGCAAGGTGAAGCAAACTGGATGGAAGGGAATGAGGACAAGAAGTACAGGAGATGGGTGCAAAGCTCAAGAGAATGGAGATGTGATCACAAGATGAAGGGGAAAGGGAAGGGGGAAAAGGAAAGGAAGATGAAATGTACATGAAGCAAGAGAGGGAAGGATCATCCCAAAAAGAAATGTGTAAGGACATTTCTGTCCTAGACTGTTACAGTGCTTTTATTACACTTTAAACATCCTATGGAATCCTGGGGTTTGCAGTTTAAGGATGAGCCTCACATTTTATAATGTATACCTCAAAGGCCCCTCCCTAAAGTGCAAATCCCAGGATTCAATAGGATGTTGAAAGTAGAATAATAGAGCTATAACAGTCTGGTGTGGAAATGGCCTAAATGTGGTTCAATATGTGACAACAGTGTCAAGAATATTTTATGCTCTAAAATGGAAAGAGCACATGATTCTGTCTCAAGATGATTGTGTTTTTAAAGTACTTGATACAGCAGAAATGAGACTTGTTTATCCATAGATGGGTCTCTGACTTAGTTTAAGAGGGAATGAGAGAAAGTTATAAGCTATTTGAATGATTGCTGGGGGGAAATAGGAATGATAGGACGGGAACAGTTGAGTTATGATAATTTGTGGAACATTGTTTTATTATACTATAGTTTTAACTGTAAGTGTGGAGATGATTAACAGAAGTAGTTAACATAAAAACATTGAAACAAAAATAAACTATTAATGTGTTGAATTTGCATTATGAAAATTCAAATCAATAATTTGCATAATATGTGCCTGGATTTGCGACACCGGAATATAGCAACCCTAACTAAACAAGATACTCACAGGGCCTTTTTGGGGCCAAAAAATTCTTTTTTAGAAACTGTAACTGACCAGAGGGAGAAGGTGAACCTGTGAAGGTCAGAAGAGATTAAAAATGGTTCCTGGACCCTCAGCAGTTGCCTACCCTTGACACAGAAGGACAAATCTGTCAGTGCTGCTTTCCCACAGATTTCATTAAAAAAAAAATTCTAATTCTGAAGACCATTCTGCATGGAATATTCTGGGAGACGAAGCCCAGCCTCTGAGGAAAATTACTTTAACATCACTCTGCAAGAGAGGAATCTAGACTGTAAACGCTGGGAACAATTGCAAGCTGCACTTAGCAACTCATAAAGCTACCACCTACGACTGATGAGTCACTGAGTGGCCTCTAAGCTGCTTTTGTAACCAAAAAAAAAAGGCATATGTAACTGCATTGCATTTTACTCTGTTTGCCAGGATAAAATATGGTTAGAATGAAACTGTTCTGTTTGTATCTTTTTAATGAAATATTGATCTGTTTATTGAAATGCATATTGGGACTGATGAGGAACAGCGTGGCAATTCTATTTTGAGGTCACAGATGCTGATCATTAATGATATCACTTCACTTGGGACAAAATTCAATATTTGAACTGGGCAGCTGCAAACATATTTGGATCCTATCTCCATGAGTGAAACAGGTGTTATCCAAAGTGGTCTGAAGTGAAGCTTTCACTTCTCTTTGGAATTTTCAAAGGACGCTTTTATAGGATTCTTCACCACCTCACTTGACCCAGTCAATACATTTCTAAATTCCAGGCTGAATAAGAAGAGGAAAAGGAAGAACAGAGACAGTTTCATGACCGACAACTGCAGATTCCAACCAGGGATCTCCATTGACATTTATCTGGGCAAGGATGTTGAAGCAAAATAGCAAAAGTTGTTAGAGTCCTCCCTCCACATTTGTGGGTTTGATCTTCATAAATTTGATTATTCACAAAGCATGTGCTTGCCTCCTTCCCCCATTTGCCTCCTCCCATTCACTTGTATTCCTTACCCCAGGCTTGCAAGGCTTGTGTTTAAAATGGACTTTTTTTCCCTTTTGGGTGACTGAAACCCCACCCACTGCTGGGTAGGTGTGTCCTCTCCGCTACATGATTGCACATTCTGCTGTGTAATGGCTGCTGATTGGTCAGATGCTGTCTTTGCTCCTATCCCTCCCCTCTGGGATAGGAAACTCATTTCTCAACATGGTGACCAGAAGTAGCTAGAATGAGAGAACTCAGTGTTCTAATCTTCTCTGTCTGAGGGGAAAGAACTGGTAAGCCCTTTACCTCGTCTTTTTTCTACCCCTTGGGAGTGCCAGGAGAAGGGGATTGCAGGGGAAGTTATTAGTGGTTTTTCCACTTTTGTGAGGGTTCTGCACTTGAACCCATACAAATGTAGAGGTGCCACTGTACAGTCTTCTCAACAATCCTTCATACGCTGACTTTCACATGAATGGCAAGGCACAGAAAGTCTATGAAGTAATAGGTAGCTGTATTTTGCTCGAGTGGCCCTCTTATTCCAATGTAGACAATTCTACTCCTAAAATAATTCCCTAAATTTCAGTCTCTTGCATTCCAGTTCTTGCTATGGTTTGTTTCTGCCCAGCTTGGGTAGCTATTAAGTAAGTCGCTTCCTTCCACCTCCTGTCTTGTTCAGCTTAACGGCATTTGACTTAAGTTCAGTGTTAAATATTTCTAGGTTTGTGCATGCCTGAGTAAGAATATAGGGTGCGTCTGACTCAAAGTCTGTATTCTTGTCATCGAGCTTTATACACACATACATTTGTTGTTGTGTACCTTTAAGTTGTTCCTGAGGCAAATCTGTCACAGGGTTTTCTTGGCAAGATTTGTTCAGAGGAGTTTGCCTTTTCCTCCCTCTGAGGCTCAGAGAATGTGACTTGCTTGAGGTCACCAAGTAGGTTTTTACATTTTATAAGGTATACAATACGACACTACTATTCACTTTCAAAATTCAAGAAAGCATCATGTAGGAAGATCATGGCTCTTTTCACACCATACAGTTATAACACTTTGATACCATTTTAATTGTAGTGGCTACATCCTATGAAATCTAGGGATTTGTACTTTCATGAAGTGCTTAGAGAACTGTCAGAGAACTCTAGTACCTCATTAAACTATGTAAGAACTATAATTGTGCAGGCTCAGCTTAGCTTGGCTCATGTCTGTCTGTCTGTCTGTCTGTCTGTCTCTCTCTCGCTCACACACACACACACACACACTCACACCCTATCTGAAATCGATCAGATTCTCTTATCTCAGTAGAAGCTACTATGCTTGAACATTTTGTCCAACTTTTTGTCAAAACATAGAAAAAGTTATAAATATTTCCCCATATCCAGGTTCTGCATCATCTGCCATCTCCTTTTTGTCAGTACTGCATATTATTAGCTAGTATGTGATCTTGCTTTGTTTCCCATCCTCCCATGGCTCTAGCATGCATAGATAGACATCAAATGTTAGAGTCTTTCTTCAGCATGTGGACTAACAATACGTCTCTAAGGTCACTATCCAATCTGGCCTCCTGTAGAAGTATCTAGCTGGACATAATGTTTTCAATGCTGCTCTGTGCTCTACAGCTTTTTTCCACTTCTCTCCTTTTTATCCCCTTACATTATCTAACTTAAACCTGCATGTTCCTTTTAATTTATTTATGGACTTCTTAAACTGACAACATACTTCCTTTTTCCTCTGTTCTCCCTATCCATTAGCATCCTTTGAAATTAGAACTGCTGGGCTAGAAGGACAGCTCACTGGCATACTTCCTTGCATTGTCTCCCCCACTCTCCTTTTTATTCAAGGCCTCGCTGTAGAAAGTATTTAACATTCACTCTGGACTAACAAGCTTTTATTTTCTGATCCCTCTTCCCTCCCCCTTGCCTTCCGTTCATGAAGCTTCTCAGATTTCCCAGCTCTGGAAACTTCTATCTGTAAATAAGGCTGGTAGCCTAGCAACGCCAAGTGAATAATACATCTTCCCTACCGTGTAACACTGATGCATAATCAAATCATCCCTTTCTTTCATTTGAAGCATTAATGTTCACTTTAAGGTACACAGTGCACATTTACCCATACACTCTTGATGGGCAGAAATGGCATGCCTGTCTTTCCTTCTGTGTGGGCTATTCAGCTTGCTGCAAAGTTTTGAACACAAAGCAGTGCAACACAAGGGTGGGCTGGCAGGTCTTCCTGGCACACAAGTTTCAGGGCTATCTTTCAGGTGGCATCCTAGATTCTCCTTTGCTTCAGAAAAGAAATGGCCTGTGCACTGTCTTTGTCTAGCGTTCACGCAGCATGCATCCCCAAGACAACAATTGCTGCCTGAACAATCGGTGAACAGAAAGCAAAGATCAAAGTGCTGACAAGAGAAAAATCAATCTACATGTAGGAGGCCACAAATCTCTGAGGCTATGGGTGACCCAACAGAAGTTCTCAATGCATGTTTCCCATATGGTTCATCAATGGGCATTGATATTTCTTTAGATTATGAGGGAAGCACATCTCACGACCTTAGGGTGGGTCACAGTATCTCCAGTTTGCAATAGAGGACCAAACACCACCAAATTCTAACATTGTTAGAAGCAAAAATCACACAGTGCCAATAGCCCATATGTCTGGTTAGCCACTCAGGTGCTCATATATAGCAAAGGGAAGCTACACCTGGGGTACTTCCAGATTACGCTTTCGCTATGCAATTACCCTGGTTTGAACACAGGACATTACAAAGATGCAGACAACTAACACCATCTATATGTATTCCTCCTCCCATTTCTTCCCACTACCATCTTTTTCTACCACAAAACCATCTCTTAAGGAAGGAAAAGTGGAATATTGGGACAATCTCTTTTGATTGCTAGTGATACAAGAACCCCATCAAGAACTGGGGTGAAGGAAATGCAGCTCATGGGTGACATCAGCACCCCGAACCCCACTTTTATTCCCCTGATGTCCCCTACCCATCCCCCTTTTAGTTAAACATCTCACCTAAATCCCAGCCCAAGCCCCCTCATACATATAAACAGGAAAAAACTCTCCCCTGCCTCCACACCCCCCCCATCTCGTCTCAAATATAATTTTCCTCCATTTCTCTTTCCAACAGGGAACTGATATAATGTCATTTTTGGTCACCATTTTGAAGAGGAAAATGAAGGTATGGGTGGGATTGTGGCCAGGAGTGATGGAACAGTCAGACAGAAAAGAGAGAGAGAGAGACTTGCCTACCTCAAAGGCAGGCAGACAGATCCCCTAAATGCACCAGCATGGGTTTTAAAAAAGGCAAAAATATGGCAGCTGTATGCTAAGTCTTTCTTTTAAATCTGCCTCGACTATGAGCAGGATGTAATCCTGGACAGTAAAATGCAGAGCAGTGATACAGGTAGCAGCAGAGTGAGGGGAAGAAGAGGTGACACAGACTAATAGCAAGCAAAGTAAGGTGATGAACAATCATACACCAACCATATCTCTCCTTTACTTAGATAATGTTTTACTATTCAGTATTTAAAGTGCTCAGAATGGCTTGCTGTGATACATTGGCATAAAAAGGGGGAAGGAAGGAGGAAAGGAAAAAAGAAGAAGTGTGGCAGCAACTTTAAGACTACTGATTGATGCTTTTGCATGAGCTTTTGGGGAGATAAACCCAGTTCTTCAGATGCAGATTCAAATTCTTCAGATCCACTTCTTCGAGACTAACACGGCTACTTCTTTGATATGTCAGATTATATAAAAAGGCAACTTGAGTTTTCACTGAAGCTTTTCCTCGGCAACCCTTGACAGGGTGGTAATCACCCAGTTTTTCTTGCAATTCTATGTTTCCCTCTCTGTGTGCATTTTCAGAGGCCCATAAACAGCAGTCTCATGACAGAAGCTTTTCACATGCTCCGCACATGTTCTATTTTTTCCCTTTTGTGTGTTTCCTTTTACGTTCTTTGAGCAGTGAGCTACATCTGAGGCTTCTCTCACAGGCAAATGTTTTCTATGGCTTCACTCCTGCGGGAGTTCCCTTGTACCTTAAGAAATGTTATTTTTTAATACAATTTTTGCTAAGTGAAGCACTTTCAAGTATTTTATTTTTACACTGGTAGAGATTCTTCCTGGTACAGATTAAGGACATGACACCAACCAAAGTTGCTTGCACAATTACATGAAGAATGACAAAACATAAAGAATGCAGCTACACAGAATTTTGTTGTCATGCAGCTCCTATAGTGAAGAGGGACCACACTGAGTATAGGAATATATCCTGAATATTTTCTGGGCAAAAGCATTTTGTATGCAGGAGTCAGCAGCAGTCAGTAGAAATATTTAGTATAAGGTATTGAACATATTAATATTGTATAGTTTAATGTATGCTTCATGGTGTCAACAGGGTGGGTAAGCTTGTGAAATTCTTTCCATTTCAAAATGGCTGGATTGCATCTTAGAGGATTTTTTAAAAAATGGAAGAAGTTCTTACATGTAGGCCTTTTTATGCAGCAGAAACTTTGACTTTACCTTTTAAGTGAACATGTCTACTAAAAGAAATAGGATAACTCTGAATTAAGTTATTTGAGCATTGCAGCCAGAATCCAGCTTCCATTTGTAAACACTGTTTATTTGCTTCACAGAGAGAACTATTTGGTAGCTTCTTAAATTGGCCTTTATGGACCACAAAAAAATAATAGAAGGATTTACTAATGATTCTAACATAATGCTGTTATCTCCAAACTCTAGCCATTTCTGCACTAGACTGTCATAGTGCTATTATTCCACTTTCCAACATCCGATGGAATCCTGGGCTCTGCAGTTTAGAGAGGGGCATTTAGAATTCTCAGCCAGCGAGCTCTCTGACCTCAGTAAAGTACAAGCCCCAGAATTCCACAGCATGTTGAAAGTGGAATAATAGCTCTACAACAATATAGTGTAGACATGGCCAAAGTCTGTTTGACATGTAAAAAATAACTTCTCTTCTCCCTGCCTTCTCACACATACAGTTGCAGGAAACAGATTTTACAAGCCTAAACAAATTTCTAGTTTATTGTCTGTAAACTAGAACACAGTTTTATGTTGGTGCTTGTTATAATACAATCCTGCACATGTCTATGCAGGTGGAAACCTATTGAATTTAATAAGCCTTATTCCCAGATACAACTGCAGCGTTGGTGTAGTTTCCAAAATAGGAACAGAATTGGAGGTACCTCAGGTGTCGAAATGCCTCACATTGGCCCTGAGTATGATGCAAAGCAAATAGAGCAAACAGAACAGATATTAGATATAATAACTATAAGCAGAAACAACTATTGCCTAGCACTACAACTGAGCTAAATGGGAGACTAACATTTATATTGCTTATCACTCTCAAGGTCAAATCTTCATGTGTATATCTGATTCTCTGCAAGACATCTTGCTTCATTCAGTTGAGCTATTTAACAAGGCTAGGATATTCGGTGAGCACAGATTCAATATATTTTGTTTCCTGTCTTGGCCCACTGCCATTGCAGTGCATATGAGAACATAGTTGCTAATTCTAGAGAAGAGGAACATGGTTCTTTGCCACAAGTAACTGCATTATGTTTTGTCATCCTTTATTAAACAAAGCTTTGTACTATGCAGAAACACTGTATGCCAAAACTACAACTAACAGCCAAGGAACAAGGGCATTTTAGGATATCGTCTATACAAGAGTGTTCCACCTGTTTATCATGGCCTGGAACTGACATTCCCTAAAAGGTAATACAGTACGGAAGACTTTTTTTTTTTTTTTTGGTTCTGTCATCATGACTTTGCCTTTAAAATTAATCAGACAGGCATGCTCAGCCTATGACCACTGTATCATCAGTGAAACCTGTGCATGATATCCATATATGCAGAACACAAGCACTACACAATTTGCAGGGAATCACATTACCCTCATGAGCCTATTTGATAACAGATCACTAGGTACTCCTATGTAATTTATCTGAAATGCTGACTTCTCCAGTGCTCTTGATGCACTGTATCTCAGCAAAAATTCATGTGTTTCTGTTTCTCCAAAATAATAGGGAAACTGGTCTCCCAATAGCTATCACTTCTTTTGTTCACATCAGAACTGTTGTTTTATGCTTTATAGAGCAACATTGCCATCAACCATCTCTCAGGAGTGGATTCTCTTGTGGGAACACACATCATGGATAAGTGACTAAAATCTGAGGGAGACACTAACAAGAAGTGAGAACTCTGACAGGAAAGTCAGAGCAGTGGCAGCTCCTCGTCAGTGCCAAGAGCATCTTTAGATTTACAAGAGCTTAAAAATCTCCAGCTCTGAGGGGGATAAAAGATGGCACTGAGAAAGCAAGAAGTAATGAGAAGAATATAATTCTGGTGGGAATGGGCACATAGAATCTGGACTGGAACTTGCTATATATAGAACAATATGGCAATGTATTGAAGTACAACTGAAGGAACATGGAAGAACAAAGTTCAAAACAAGGAATAAGGAGGTATAGCAAAAGGTAATAGAGGATGTGGTATTATGTATGTGTGCTCAAGAGAATCCATGGAAGCAACATGGAGGGAAATGGGATTGTTTTTAGAAGAAGATCTAAGATCAGTTGTTTCATCACAGAGTCCAGATTCAGTGGATTAATCTACATAAAGAAATGCAAAGCAACACAAAGGAAAGAAGACTTACAGAAGAACAGAATAAAAATTCTGTTGGTTAAAGAAGGATGGAAATCTTGAACCCACTGACGGAGAAGGAAAAAGACAGTTAAAATACTGAGCTCAAAGAAGAAAGTGGCATGGGTAAAAGGCAACCTTAATGAAAACTTAAACCTCTCCAGTCCACATGCCATTATCTCAGTCTCTGTAAGGTCACCATTCACTTAGCTGAAATAAAGGAAGGCTCATTCTGCTGTATGCTATATATTTAAGCACAACTGGAAAGCCTATACAGTTGGCTTTCCAAGCAGTTGGGGAGTTGTGGGATTCTGGGATTTGTAGTCCAAAGCACCTAAGCTCTGTCTTTAATGCATTGTATCCTTTAGGTTTCAAAGGTGAAAGAGGCTGTTCTACTAAAAAAAAGCCAAGAAATAACTATTTCTGCTTGGTGACAGCAGTTATTACAAAGGAGAGATTAAACGGTTATCTCGCATGGGGACTGCCAACAAAGTATCACTTGCTATGGTCTATGCTCCAGTGGAAGGAATGGGCAAAACCTCCTTTGAGTATTTCTTCCCTATGAAATTCATGAGGTCACCATAAGTCAGCAGGTGAACTGAAGGCACATAAACACACACAATGCCTTTCTGAACTCCACTGTTATAGTGCTATTATTCCACTTTCAACATCCTGTGGAATTCTGAGCCCAAAGAGCTCTATGGCTGAGAATTCTAAGTGCCCCTCTCTAAACTGCAAACCCTAGGATTCCATAGGATGTTGAAAGTGGAATAGTAGCACTAAAACAGTGTAGTGCGGAAAGGCCCACAGTTTGCTTGCCTCCTTTTCTTCTCAAGAATAGGTACAGGATCATCATGGGTGTCCCACTGTTTGTTGTAATTGTGGCAAAACAATGAACTTTGGGAAGACAGATTATTTCTTTTCCATCATTAGGTCACTTTGATCTATTCTGGGGGTTTATTCTTTGAAGTCAGACTGAAAGTTAGCAAATAGGTTATCATTTGGAAATCACATACTTTGAATTCAAGCTCAGACTTAAAATGAAGCAAAGATATGAAGCTGTTGTTTTGAGGTGCCAGCTTCAGAGGTGGTGTGATTTTCCTGCCCTGATCTCTATCTTTGTGCATCTTTGAAAAATGGAAAGAGAAAAAAAATAAAACAAGTTCTAGTTCAGAGATGAGAGAAATATCTGGCCTTTTGCTTAATGCAAAACCTCTATATGCATGATAAAACCCAAACCAAAATGAATCAGCATTAGACATGCATGGTATAAAGCAAGTGTGGGGGAGATTAAAATACAGCACAACCTGATTGTGCTTTCCAAAAGAAAGAACATGAAAGGAAGAGGCCAACAGCCAGCAAAGCAGACCACAAGCTAAAGAAAGGAGGATATAAGCTGGGTCCCTCTGTTATGGACAATGAGAGACAGAGCAACATGCTGTGATTATAAACTGAGCTACACCTTCCATTCCAGACTCTGGTGCTGAGGTGAGCAGAAGCCAGCAGGTGTTCTGTTCAACAACATTCTTCCAGTAGCCTGGGTTAGTCTTTGTTTTAGGCTTTTCCTCTCTTTTTGGTATATATTTAAGAGTGTTCCAAAAAATGAAAATGTTTGTAAGAAAGAAACCATATAAATTAGTACCCAAGCCAAGCTGGGTGCGCAGTTACCCACACAAAACCTTTTAAAATGGAAGCTAATGCTGATCTTAAGTGAAGGGTGATAAATTGTTCATGTGATTAATGAGAAGCATCCCCCACTATTTTTATTAGTACAGATACTTGCTGTTTTACAGCTCTTCAACATTTTATTTCAGTACCATAGCACCCTCTAGTGCTGAAACTCAGCGCTGTGGCTTCCACTGAACATGGAAAGAGAAAGGCACCATTTTGCTTTATACAGAAGAACAGCATAAAGGACTACAGGCCTTAACAAGTTTTTTTAAAATGTATTCTTTTTTTCTTTTTGTTCTTTGAAAGAACATGAGGAAAGAAATCATGGATAGCCCAAAGCCAGTCTAGTCCAGCAATGTTTTCCTCAGTGCTCCACTAGATACCTATGAGAACGCCCTAATAAGAAAGCATGAGTTCAATAGAAGCCTCATGGTATTCAGAGAAATGTTATCTTTGGTACAGAAAATAAAATATAATTGTCATGAACAGTAGCCACTGATAGCCTTTAAACCTTTTTCTCTGTAAACTGAGGAGTGCCAGGTTTCCTTTATTTTATAAGAGAAAAATATTGTTTCTTTTTCACTCAGTGGCTTGTTAAACTGTAGAATTTCTGGCCACAAGATGTCGTGACAACTTGATCAGCTGTCATGGCCGATTAGCACAGATTCTGAAGTGACGTGCATGCAACTCCAGAATTCCTCATCACTGGATATGCTGGTTAGGGCTATTGGGAGTTGCAGTCCAACAAAACCTGGAAGCCACAACCCTGGATAAGATAAATTCATAGCTATAAATCAGGATACCTATCAGAAGCAGTATGCCTCTGCATGTAAGTTGCTGAGGAACCTGAGACAGTAGGTTTCTCATTCCTGTTCTGCTTGTTGGCTTCTTAGAGACAACTAGCTGGCCACTGTGTGAACAAATTGTTGGACTGCAAGAGCATTTCAGTTGATCCACCATAGACCTTACGTGCTGATCTCCAAAGAGAGGAGATGATGCTTAGCTGATCTCTATGAAACACCATTACCAGTACAATCACATTTTAAGACTGTGAAAACACATCTACTGTTATTAGCAAAGGAGTGAGGAAGACTGATAAAAGACACTGAAGCAAAAGCAAGGAATGATAAGGTCATCTTACATCAAAAAAACATAGCAAGTCAGGGTGGACCAACCCTAGCAGCAGAATTGCTGCACCTATCTAGAGTGGACAAGCGGAACTCGCTTGTTCTTAAAGGCGCCTGTGGTTGCCATTAACATATTTTCTCCTTCCAGGTGTAATCTGATAGAGGTAAGTGGGAAGCTAGTGATGAGGAGCTTATTAATTGTCCCTTGAATAGTATGTCTTCATAGATTGTTAATTACCCCTTGAATAGTAAGATCCATAGAGAGGTGAGTAAGAAATTATTGTTGTTGCTATTTTCTATAATATTTCTCTGTCCCTGTCTGTGTTCAACTTTTTGATAGTAAAATAGTGCTTTTTTAATTATTGGAATTCTTTTAAACATCAGTAATTAGGGCTCCACAGAAGCAGATACTGGGTCAACTAAGAAGATCTTCAGGAGCAAGTTAAAACACTGTTCATCACTTCTGTATTCTATTTTCTGAATCCATGTCTGTATTCTGTATGCTGTTCATCACTAAAGTATTTATTCATTTTTAAAAGCATCTTTAAACTGCCTTTCATCTGTATGCATATCCCAATGGTTTACTGTGGGCATGACTAAAATTAAGCATGTGAAGATAAAATGTAATAAAATAACAAACAAAATAGACAGCCCACACAGCCAAACCAGTAGGCTAATCACTTCTTTTAATATTTAAAAGCCCAGGCACATGGAGCATTGTTCTCTACCAAAAATGGTTGTAGTATCAGTGTCAGTTATAGTTCTGTTCAGCAGTAATATCTTGAACATGGAAAAGGAGTTGTTGGGTTTTTTTTAATCTATAGACCCCAGAAATGCCCACACAGCCTGTCTAATAGATCACAGGGATTCTGGGACTCTTCTAACCTCTGAAAATCTCCACCAACGCCACCTCAGTTATTGCCAGACACCAATGGAATGAGGCTTATTGTAAGATTTTGGTCATGTAGAAGGGACTAACTGGATAATATTGTGGTCTATAAAGAGGTGGGGAATGTTGGGGTCCACCTACAATGCTAGCATTTCCTTAGAATTTGGCAGAAATATAGCTCAAAAGAGGCCTGAGAGAGGAGGGTAAAAGCAGGATCTTTCACCTATGTATGCCAGTACTAACTGTAGAGAGGACTCTAGTTAAAGTTAAACAAAGTATTTTATTTGAATTAGCATATGAGAAATCACTCTCAAGAACCATACAAGGCTATCACAAATGAGGAGAGAAAGGTTGGATAGAGAGAGATTAGGGGTGGAAAGGGTGATAGTTACCAATCTTGAAGAAGGATGTTGCGGTGGAGGGGCTCAGAGAGTGTCTGAGGGTAATATGGAGAAATGGCAGTCTGGGGCACTACGTACCACCATTGGCTGACATGGAAGCTACAACTGTCACTGGATTCCAGTTATGCTTCTTTATAAAACACAGTTTGTGAAGGCATATATGCATGTTCAAACAGGTTATGGGTGTCAGCATGCAGGGTGTCTTCTTGGCAGACAGAATCCCACTTCCCCCTTAATGTTCGTTAAGTGCATGACCAAATTCATTTGAATTACAAAGCACATACACAAAGCATGGGGAAATCAAGTTTGAGACAAGAAATGGTTTGGCTGATTCTATTCAGGACAGAGAAAAAAAATGTGCATAGCACACCTCATTTACAGACAATGTTGGCATGGACAAACCACCACTAGTTCCCTCTAAACTAACCTCTATTTCCAGCAATAGTTCATCATGTTCTGAAACACCTCCCACTGAAATCAACAGGACTTTAATTTTGGCAGCATTATATTTGAACTTCTGGCAGCACTGTGTCTGATTTATTTTTTTAAGTGCATTTTTTCCCCACATGGATGCTTTTTCATCCAGAAAGGAGGGTATTATTCTACACCTGGAAAATAGGACAGCATTAGTCATTACATTTGCAGCTCTTCTAGACTTTAAAATGGGTCAAGAAGAGACAGCAACTTAGAGAAAATCCATCTTCTCTCCCTCCCTCTCTTCCCTCAAGCATGTGCATTTAATAGCAGTGTAATGCATAAAAAGTCCTTAAAGAAGAAATGCCCTCTTGCCTTGAAATATTTTTGGACTTTGCTTTCACAATCTCTTACCATCGTCCATACTGTACTGGGCTGATGGGAACTGTAGGCCAAAGCATGTGAAGGGCCAAAGTCATCTGGAGGTGCTGAAGTCATGTGAAATGAACCATAGAAACGGGCCATTATCAGCTACAGCCACCAGAGAAAGGTACCATTACCAGCTACAGCACCAAATGTGGGGGACCTTCAGTCCTTCAGATATTTTGGACTATAACTTTCCATGGTTCCTTACCATCAGCCATGTTGAGCATACTTTCTAGGAGCTGAAGTTGAATTTAGCTGGGGGATCAAAGATTCCTCACTGATGAATGACACCATTCATATATGTAAGAATCTTACATGTGTGAATGGTGTCATTTATTGGTGAGGTATCTTTGATCTAATCTAATATATAAAAGTCAAAGTTTGTTTGTCTGTGTCAGGTGAAGACCTCATACAATTGGCTGTGTCAGGCGAAGATCTCATATGATTGGCTGCCTAAGAAGATTCTATGAAATCCTGGGGTTTGCAATTTAGGAGGGACCTTTAGAATTCTCAGCCAGAGAGCTCTTGGGCCTCAGTCAACTGTGTCTGTCTTGAATAGGCCAGTTGTTATGGAGATGAAACCTAGCAGCAAGGAAGTGAGCAGTGCATTCCCTCAGGAACCCAACCTTTGTGTGTTAATAATTCTGAATATATATTGGACTGGGGAATATGGGGAAAAGTTACAGATACTGGACAAGACAGTTTGGGGAATTAGAGACAAAGGATCTCAAATCTTTCTAACAACTGTTACCTATGAGAAAATAAAATCCCAGGCAACACCGGATATATATGCTAGTATATACTAAATATGTTGTGTGTTATCTGGTATCCTGCTCCCTACTAATATAGGAAATTTCAGAAACCAGAACACACATAAAATATAAAAAACTAGGGGTGTAGGAAGAATTATATTTTACATATGGCTTCATGTGGACTTCCCTTGCAGTTCCAGTTTCAAATCTGATTCAGTACTATTGCTGCAGATGAACAGGATTGGTCCAGTAAGCTGCTTAGACCGAGCTCTGGGAATGCTATACAGAGTGTGACCTCATTGGGAACAGAGGGAGAACATAATGGATAAATAGACAGATATCTGCAATGAGATAACTTTGGACTAAAGTCAAAATGTGAAAGTGATTGATGACTTACTGCTGCAAGGGTCGTCCATGTAATTATCTTTGGGCTTATGGGTAGCATGGCTAACTAAATCATGTTTGGGCCATATTGAGAATGAAGCTAGTCTCTCTGTCTGTAGCTTACAAGCTCATCCTTCCCTTTCCTCCTTCAGCATTGCCAGAAGATCAGAAATATCTGCTTCTAGTTTAGGATAATCATAATTTAGAGCCATAAACTGTGGTTATTTGTGACTACTCTTTGGGAAAACAAAACAGCTTTATAAACTATGATTTGGTTGGCTTGCTTTCAATATAAGCACAAGATTAAGATTTAACCTTTTAACCTTTTTATCAATTTGGACAACCCAGCACACCGCAGCTAAACAAAAAATGTTCCTGAAAAATTTCTTGTAGTTGCTAGTCACATTTATGAGTGACCATGTGATGTGTTACATTTCTACATGAGAAAACAACAGTCAACTCATTTTCATGAAAGAAAAAAAATGTATGAATAGGTTCTATGCTCCTCTGATTTTAAAGAAAGTGTCCGTTTCCTAAATATAATAATACTGTTTCAAATATATATAGCGCTTAGATCTGTGTATGATGATTTCATTAATCTGGCTCTCACCTTTGTTTCTGGAAGGGCTCCTGTGACTTTAATAATGGCATGAATCAGAGAAAGTCAGATGCTGCATGCCATTTTTGCCAGTGTGGAGATACTGCAAGGAAAAAAGCTCCATCTGTTGATCTGCCTTTCTTTCAGCTACCAAAGGAGCACTGATACAGTATGGCAACTCCACTCTATACACAGGGGCATTCAACTAAGCTAAAAATATAGCCAAAAGACAGATTCCATAGTGGAATAAAATGGAGTTAAGTCAGCCACAAAATCAAGCTCTCCTTCTGCCTTCAAAAGGCCATATGATTAAGATGCTGAAGCTTAGCTTGTAGAACTGCTTTTAAAAAGTGTTTAATTCTTTTTATAATTCCAGTGATTTTCCTCCAAGCAGTTTGTTTCCATTAGAGTTACAATTTTAAAAAGTAGTTTTTTTCTTAATAGGTATGCTTATATTCAGCTTAAGAAGAGATTTGATCGAGAGTAATGCAGCCACAGAGGGTAAAGAAAATGAGTTTGACTTAGAGTTTTGCAAAGACAATGGTCATGTAACTGAAAAAAGTGTATAAATGGCTTTGAAACTAGAGACAGAACATGAACCTCTGAAAGAGGACGTGATAAGGTGATAAAATTTGGACATGACAACCATATAGATGTATGAGGAAAAATGCAGCCCAAAGAGATAAAATTTATTTTGTTTGGTAAAAGAAAGCCTGCATAAGATGATATATATATGATATCTAACCCCAAACAAGTTGTCAGAAATGTCTCGGATGTTTCAAAACAATGCCAAGGATGTCAAGATAAGGAGGGCTCATTTTTATGTGTGTGTATGTGTGCGCGCGCGCATGTGTGGTGGACTTGGAGGAAGAGGAAAAGTTACTGGTCTAAAGTTTGTATGTTAATCCAAAACCAATTAAACATAGATTTTGCAATTTTCCCAGATTTTGCAATTTGTTAGGCATTATGCATAAAGAACTGGATAGTAAATATGGATTACTTCTTTGATACATAACAGCAGCAAGAATATTGTTTGCTCAAACTTGGAAATGGGTTGAAGCACCTGTAGTGGAAAAATGGATTGTTAAGGTTGTTGAGCTGCCCAAAATTGTCGAATTAGCATGGAGTTTGAAGGATAAGCCGGTTGAAGATTTTACAAAAGATTGGAAATCATTTATGGATTTTTTGAGCAATAAGAAATCTAATGATGTAACAATCTGTAGTTTCGGTTATTAGTAATTTTAGTAGGAGTATTTAGCTGGATCTGTAATGGTAGAATAATATTTTTCCCTCTCTTTTTATTTTTTTATTTTTTTATTAAAATCAAAGTTGGGGTTGTCAGGGCCCTACTCTGTTTTAGTTATGTGCTTTTTTGTGTGTGTGTCTCACTCTTTTCTTTTTTCTCTCTCTTTTTCTTCTCTCCTTCTTATTTTGAGTCTAATTTTCATTGTATATTAGATTGTTAGTGTTAAAAATCAACCAATTAAAAATATTTTTTCATGTATTGCAAAAGCAGGTAAAAAAACTTTGGTGTTTCTCTTTTTTTAAACAAAAAAAAAACCTCTATCTGAATACTGCAGCATGAGGCACAACACAAGCAATGTGATATTCCTCCTCTATCATTTAGTAAATAAGTCCACACTCCTAATGGAAAAGAATGAAATTATTGCTCATATTATTGCAAAGGGACATATAGCATCTTTGAGACTAATAGAGACAGAAGTTAGTAGCATGAGCTTTGGTAGATTTAAGTCTATGTAATGCTTGGAGTGAAGTGCCTAGGAACAGATATTTATGTGAAGGCTGTGTGAGAATAGATAAGCAAAACTTGTGGGTATGGTGCGGAGGTGAGAAGTTCAATTTTAATGATAGCTGTTGGAGGACAAAGGCAGGAGGAAAGATGTTGCCTAAAGCCAATGTAAGTAGATAACAGTGGAAGGAGTTATTGGAATGTTGGCCATTTCCGCACGATGAAGCTCTTCCGCGTCGCCTCACTGCAGTCCTGGGTCCAGAAGGGAGCGTGTCACCAACGCTCCCCTCTGCACCCGCTCGATCCATGCGGAAGAGAACGCAATGGCACCACATCTTCCTTCCGCAGTGCTGCCAGGTTTTTTCCATTGCTGCGCTATGGAAGAAAGCGTCACCAATGCGCTTCTGCATCTTCTGCATGGCCAGAAGTGACGGGAGGGCTGCGTGATGTCACGTGCGAAACAGATTTTTTCCGTTTTGCAAAAACTGTGCAAGCACAACACTCCGCGACAGGATGGCAGCGGGATGGTGATGATGTCATGCGGAAGCGTAACCTGCCAACCACTGCCATCCTATGGCAAAAACACAACAGCAACATCGTGCAGAAAGGGCCGTAGTGTGATGCCTGCTAGAAACCAGAAAATAACTCTAATACACTAGATAAGAAAGTCCTCATGAGGCTGGAGTGTTAACTAGTGTTATAATATTTGTGGTATGCCAGCAAACCATTATCTCTGTTTAACCCACAGTCAATGGACTTGAGTTTGTGGATATATTCCAGTGCTGCTCTTTCTCTTCCCAATCTTCCTCTGTTTTTTGTTTGTTTGTTTTTTGTTTTATTCAAGGATTGCTGTTTTGCGATCAAAGATGGAATGTTCTGGAAGACTGAAGTGCTCCATAACTGTTTTTTGTGTATTCACATTCCTAATGTCTGATGGAAACAATACACTGAAGAACTATATAAAAGAAATGAAAGGATGACATATTTATTCAAAGAAGAGGAACCTACAATTTTAGAAAGTGAAATGAAAGCTGCACTCAGAGCACTTGGGAGAAATAAATCACCAACAACAGATGGCATACAAATAGTGCTACTTCAACCTATGGAGACAGAATCTACTGCACTTCTAAGTAAAATCTGTCATCAAATATGGGAAACAAATCAATGGCCCACAGATTGGAAATAATCAACATCCATTCCAATATCTCAAGAAAGGGGACATCAGGCACTGAAATACCCACAGGATCATTGCATTAATCTCCAACGGAAGCAAGATTATGCTCGAAATTCTACAATAAAGATGTTTATCATATATAGAGTGAGAAACGCCAGATGTCCAAGTTGGGTTCAAGAAAGGAGGAGGCACTAAAGATTGTATTACAGATATATGTTGGATAATGAGGCATACCAAAGAATTTCAAAAGAAAATCAGCCTGTGCTTTATAAAATATAGGAAATCCTTTAATTGTATAGATCATGAAAAATCTGGATCATTCTTAAAGAAATGGCTGTACCACAACATTTTGTTGTGCTGATGCATAACCTATACTCAAGATACAGTCAGAACAGAATATAGAGAAACTGAATGGTTTCCAATCGGCAAGGGGATTCAGGCAAAACTGCATTATATCACCCTATCTGTTTAACTGTTATACCAAATATATCATACATAAAGTAGGATTAGACTCAGAGGAAAGTAGTGTGAAAATTAGAGGAAGGAACATCAACAATTTAAGATAGACAGATGACACCATACAACCAGCAGAAAATAGCAAAGACTTGGAATGATTACTGAAGAAAGTCAAGAAAGTATAAAGACAGATTTGAAGTTAAACATTAAGAAAACAAAATGCCCAAAGATTATTTCCATAACTTTAAAGTAGACAATGAAAACATTAAAATAGCTAAAGATTTTCCATATCTTGGCTCAGTGATCAATCAAAATGGAGACTGCAGTCAAGAAAATCAGAAAACAACTAGGACTTGGAAAGGTAGCTATGAAGGAATTGGACAAGGGAAGGAGAAAGATATATAACTGAGTAGTAAAGTTAGCATTGTCCATGCCATCATTATTTTCAGTTTCTATGTTTGGTTGTGCAAGCTGGGAAATGAAGAAAGCCGATAGGAAAAAAATCAACTGATCTAAAATGTGGTGCTGGAGGAATGCTCTACAGATACTGTGGATTGCTAAAAAGACAAATACATGACTCCTAGAACAAATATACCAGATCCCATCTGATCTTGGAAGCTAAGCAGGAGACCACTAGTGAACACCAGGTTCTGTAGGCTATATTTCAGAGAAGGGAGTTGGCCAACCACTTCTGAGTATTCCTTGCCTAAGAAAATCCTATAAAATTCATGGGGTCACCATGAGGCAACAGGTAACTGGAAGGACATATACACAGAGAACAAATCAAGCCTGAACTCTCCCTAGAAATTGAGATGACTAAACTGAGACTGTATGCTTTGGGCACATCATGAGAAGACATGACTCACTAGAAAAGACAATGAAGCTTGGTTAGGTAGAAGGCAGTAGGTAAAGAGGAAGACGGCATTACAGATAGATAGATTCACTCAAGGAAGCCATAGACTTGAATGTGCAAGACCCGAGCAGGACTGTTGATGATAGGGTAAACTGGACGTCACCATAAGGCAAAGTCGACTTAATGGCAGCTAACATGTGTATGCACAGTAACACATTCCATATGTAGTGTAACACTAGATGGCAGCAGACTTCTTAAATGGAAGAGCCAAGTCTATTCTGTCCTAAATTGGAAATTATTTCAGCTGTGACTTCTCTGTGGGACTTCTGTGGTTCAGCTGTTATAGAATTCCTGCCAAGAGATCCAATACTTTTCCAAGTCTATACAGAGAGCTACAAATTAAAGATCTGCCAACCGTGTTGACTGAAATTACAGAACATTTCCTTTATTTTAATAATGATTGAAGACCACTTACTCATATAATATATTTAGACAGTATTATGGAAAAGAACTTAAGCACTCTGTCGTAAGCACACTGAAGTTCCATTGCACAATGTGGGACTTGCTTTTGAGTAAATAAGCATAGGATTGCTTAGTTAGTATATCCAATTAATCCCCACTAAACCCCTTTTCATTTAACATGCTTTGGTAATAGTTTTCCATATTCACTAAAGTTCCAAAAATGCTGGGAAATTAAAGCTGTCAATGCCTACCCATATAACAGATCTCATATAGTATCCTATGCCAAGTGGTTAAAGCTTTAGTTTTGTGTATCCTCTAACATTTCACAGATAAAAACCAAGACATGCATGGTTAAAACAAGAGTATAGTCAAGATGTCAGAAGATTTTAATGAAGAAGAACAGAGGCTATGCTTTTGCCAGACCCTTCTCGGAAAGATAAGATTCTGCCCCTTTTCTGCCCCTCCCGTCCACCACTGATTTCACTGAGTGCAAACTACTTTTGCACTTTGAAGTCAGTTTGTAGTACCTGAAATAAGCTTGAGGACAATGGAGGAAAGTGAGAGGACAGAGAAAGGAGGACACCTTAAATTCAGCTGAAAAGAGGGGATGACAGAGGAGTGATCAGAACTATTCCTGCCAAACCACAACAGTTGGAGAGTGTGGATGTGGTTGGCTGTCAACAGCAGAATGATAGACCTAGTTCCGACTGCCTCCAGACTTTGGAATTTCCTTCCTAGAGAAGGCTAGGTTGGCCCTCTCCTTCCTCTCTTTCCACTGGCAAATCAAAATATTCTTATGCCATTAATCCTTTAGAAAGTGAACAGGATAGTCTTTTAATTGTATGTGGTGCTGTTTTGTGGTTTTTAGATAGCCATTTCATGAATATTAATGTTAATGGTTTTGACTTTATAAATTGTTGAATTGTCTTTTAAGTAACTTTTATATTTTTTTGGATTTTTTTTTGGTGTTTTTCTTAATCTGTATTGTTTTTAACATGTTTTAAGCATCTTTGAGTCTCATAATTGGGGGGGAGGCTAAATGAATAACAACAACAACAAATAATATAGTCACAGGTATTCTTCTGCTTCACATTATTCCTATTTAGTATGCAACTATATTCAACGTATTCTTGTTTAAAAAAAAAAACTCCTGCCAGCAGAAACTGCCAGTATTAGTCACATTGGTTCTTGGTGGGAAAGAATGAAACAGCCCAAACACAAACTGTCTTCATCAGGCCCAGACATCTGGAATGCCTACTGAAGCATGAGGAGAAATAAGGGCTGTAAGGATTTGTTTCTGTGGAAAGAAATCCCACTGTCCCTCAGCAGGAATGTGCTCACAGGAAGCCATTCATGGCAAAGAGTAGACCCAGATGTTCTTCTGAAAAATGTTGACAAGCTCCAATAGAGCCACAGAGCCTGGGAGGAGACAGCAGTGAGTGCATACTGAATACTGTAATTTTCAAACCTCTATCATCATTTGGTGATGAGCATATGCATCTAACAGTCTGTTATTCTAAATGTTATGCATTCTGTATTATGAATTAGAAGCCATATAGCTAGTTGGATTTACTACTGAAGCCCTTACTTTTAGTACAAGCTTGGACTTTAACTGCCAGGCTCCCCAAGCGAGCTCTACTATGCTGTTGGGAGATTCTGGGATTTGTAGCCCAAAGGCTTATTTTCATGAGCTCTGCTTCAAGTTACAATGGCCATTATCAGTGCAGGGAGTGGGAATTGGAATCCTGCTTTTACAGTATTATGTTTATTAACATTGTTAAGATGTTTATATCCTGTCTTTTGGCCCAGATGAATCCCCAAGGTAACACTGAGTTAAAATGTCAAAAAGCAGCCTAATAAAAGGAACAAAAAGAACATTCACTAGCTTAAGAAATACCCAGTTCCAGCCAATAAACAAAATCTAACAGTAACTTTTTCCCCCCTCCCAAAGCTCAAGAGCCAAAATTAATCTGTGAACCATAAGAAATGGTACAAAACAAGATCTGCTATACAAAAGTCAACAAACTGAAGAGACAAACTGAAAGTCTGGCCACTGCAAAAGTTATGTCCTAACACCAGCTGCACCTCTGAAGGAGCAGAAACTTTGTATATGCCCAAGAGTTGGGAAATCTGGTATGGCAGAAGGCCTTGTTGTGTGCCTTGAGCCCTTTCACACCACACCATTATAGTATTATGATTTCACTTTAAATGTCATGGTTCCATCCTATGGAATCCTGGGATTTGCAATTTAGAGAGGAGTATTTAGAATTCTCTTTAGCCAGTGTGATATAGTGGTTTGAGCTCTGGACTACAACCCTAGAAACCAGAGACACTTCCGCACGAGACTGTTATAGCGCTATGATTCCACTTGCAACATCCTATGGAATCCTGGGGTTTGCAGTTTTGGGAGGGGCCAGCTGGCCCTTCCCGAAACTGCAAACCCCAGGATTTCATAGATTGTTTCAAGTGGAATCACTGCGCTATAACAGTCTCGTGCGGAAGTGTCTCTGGTTTCTAGGGTTGTAGTCCAGAGCTCAAACCACTATATCACACTGGCTGAAATGGCCCAGGGTTCAGTTCCCCACTTGGCCATGGAAACCCACTGGGTGACTCTGGGCACATCATATGCTCTCAGTCCCAGAAAAGCCCATGATAGGTTCATCTTAGGGTTTCCATAAGTCAGAAACAACTGAAAGGCATGCAGCAACAACAACAATTTAGAGTTCTCAGCCAGAGCCCTCCAGTGCCTCACCAGTCCTCAAAACCCAGGATTCCATAGGATGCAGCAATAGTAGTTAAACTGGAATCACAGTGCTGTACTAGTACAGAGTGAAAGAGCTCCACATTAAGAATACCTGATTAACTAAGAGAATTTCCAGCATGGGGCAATACTGGAGCGTACCCAAGGCACAGAGTCAAAATACCAGGATTAGCAGAGATGACAGCAACGTTTTATTGCATTTATTTATTTAATTATTCATATCCTACCCTCTATATGAAATCTCAGGGTGGTATACAATAAAATCAACTCAATCAATTTAAAGCAAAATAACAAGAATAGATATGATTTTGTGTAGTAAACGATCACTTTTTCATTTGGTCCTGGAATATAGCAATGTTGGTGACAGTTGAGTTTTACTGCAGGGATCATTCCATAACTGGGGTACCATAGCAGGGAAGGTTCTCTCTACATCCTTCAAACTTCCTTGCCCCCTTTAAGTTTAACTGCAATCCTCAAAGTAACTGGGTTGAGGATGGATAGCCCTAACAACAGTATATTGCCATCAGCTTTTCCTGTTGTAATCCAAAGCATTTTGCAGTGGGGTGGTCTTGAAAGAGTAATTGCAAAGCACTATCTTTGCAACAGAGTTGCTCCTGATTGAAGATGAGAACTGACTGGTTAATGTGGATCAATACAGCTGCCTGCTTTCTTTTTCTTTCTTTTTTTTTAACTCTCTTTTGAGTTGTGGCTATGGAGACAGCCATTATGACAAGTGCTTGGACTTCAAAATTTATCATTTTATCACTAATGCTTCTGTGCTGTAGACAAGGAAGGTCTGTTACTGCAAAGAAATTGGGAAGCAGAGTATGTAGCTTTCCATTCCCTATGGGCCCTGTCAACTGAGAAACATTCAAAACCTCTCTCTACAAACTTGCCTCTGAAGATCAGTTCACAAGCGTCTGACAGACAGCTGAAATGAAGGCCCTTACTGTGATTCTACTAGTTCCCAGTGGTAGAATGTCAAGGGCATCTCTCCCATGACAAACCCTACAGTTCCTGAGTGATTGTCTGGAAGGTTTTATTGTGCATTAAGCAGAGGCAAGAGGAGCAGTGCTTGCCATGGTTCTATTAAGGACAGCCACCTGTCTAGAAAAATAATTAGCAACTTTAACAGTAGCCATCCTCACACTAGACTCTCCTTTGTACAACGATGATTTTAAGAATTAATCTCAGCATCCCTGCCACCACCTTTAGATATGCTTGATTTGTACATACAGTGAAATTCTAAATCAGAATGCTTTCAAACAAGCAGTCCCTTGTGTCTGTCTGAAATGGCATGGACTGGATTGAATGGCCTGTTTATTCCTTGAACTGGCAGCTCACAAGAACCAGGAGAAGCCTGGAGGGAGGATAGGGACATGGGTATCTCCTTTTTGAAATATTTAAGTCTGAAAACTCTCAGGGCTGATACCAATAAAAACAAATACAATTGGAATAAGCAGAATGGATTTGAAATCAGAGCAGCAGATAAAATTAATTTCAGTTAATGTTTAGAATAACCAGGAGTGAGCAGTGAATTTACCTGCCAGGCAAAACATGTAAGGGTCAGGACCAGGAAGACCTCTCTGGAGACAGCAGCCCATAAATGGAGCGTCACAACTGAAAATGCCCTTTTCTTGGCTGCTACTCACCTAAACTTTGGTGTGATGGCCACACACTGAAGAGCCTCCCATTATTATCTCAACAAAGGGGCAATCACGTGCCTACTTAATCATGCGACTTAGAGTCAAGATACTTTACAGACTATTTCATCCTATATCAGAATGAGTAATTTTGGCCAGTCAAGGGGCCAATCTGACCCTCCTCTGAATCTGCCAGGGGTCTTACATATGCACACATACTGTTGCTGATGATGATGCACACTGCTGAAATTTGGCAACAGAAGTAACTGGAAGCCCACCTCCAATTTTTAAAACACATCATGTGCTGGGGACCACATGCCTTGTTTAAAAGAGAACCACAGTTCCAAGAATGGACCACTTTTGCACCACTTTTCAGGGTGTACTGTCCCTGAAAGTAAATGAAAATATTAAGGGTAGAAGTTGGTTTTGATATTCAGTAAGCCACTTTAAGTCCCAATATTGAGAAAGGGGCAGGATATAACTGAATACAACAACAACAGAGCAAATGTGCTATAGTGGTTGGAGTATTGGATTAGGACCTGGGAGACCAGAGTTCAAATTCCTGTTCAGCCATTGAGGCTCACTGGGTGACCTTGGGCAAGTCACCCTCTGTAAGCCTCAGAGGAACGCAATGGCAAAGCCGCTCTGAAGAAATCTTGTCAAGAAAACCCTGTGATAAGTTCACCTTAGGGTCTCCATAAGTCAGAAATGAGGTGAAGGCCAACAACAGCAATAGCAGCAGCAGCAGCTTTAGGGCCATGTATTACTTTTTGAAAATCTAGATCTGGCACTCAGTTAGGCAAATATATAATGCTAGACTTGTACCCCAGGACAAAGTAAACAAAAGATGGTGTTGGGAATGATACTCCGAAGTCAGAAGGCCAAATGTGAATCATTCTGTGTCTAATGATACAACTGGACTCAAGGTGAAAGGATGTTCAGGAGCGGATATGCTCTGATGTGAAAGCAAAAGTTTGAAGCTGCACAACACATATATTGGGAACACAGAATGTGAGAAGCATGAAGCAGGGGAAGCTAAGAACTGAAAGGAGGAGGAGGAGGAGGAGAGGAGGAGGAACCTATAAAAACTGCACTACTTTGTTTGAACAAACTCAAATGGATGGGAATGCAACATTTTCAGTGCCAGAGTTGGAAGGGGCCACATAGGCCATTGAGTCCAACTCCCATTCAATACAGGAAATCCAGCTACAGCAGCAGATAGCTGTCCAGTCTCCCCAGCAGGCAGCTGCCCGTTTTTGAAGATGACTAGAGAAAGAGACCCCACTAGCTCTCTAGGTAGCTGATTCCATATTCAATATGCTCCTAGTAATGTTCAATCAAAATCTACCCTCTTGTAATTTAAAACCATTAGATGTGGTCCTACCCCTTGGGTAGCAGAGAACAAGCCTGCTTTCTGTGACAGCCCTTTAGATAAAGTACCTTGATTCTATCATGTCACCCTGCAGATAAGATAATTAAATAGTATTTTGCTCTGGAAATGAAAACGTAAGAAGAAACAAGGTGGCTTTAATAGTTAGGTGATATGTAACAAAACAGTCAAGAAATACAATGCAAAGTCTGAGCAAGTAACATCTACAAGATTTCAAAGAAAACTTATCAATATAATCATAATCTCCATTTATACTGCAACTACAAAGGCTGAAGAGAAAATGAAACATTCTATGAAGGAAAAAAAATTAGCCTCACAACTGAACAGAACATTTTGATAATCAGAAATGACTGGACTTCAAAAAAAGGAAACAGATCAGACCCAAAAATTGTTAGAAATTTTAGCAAAAACCTGTCAACAAATACGGAAAACAAACAGTGGCTCCCAGATTGGAAGTGTTTAATAAGCATTCCACTCCCCAAGAAGGGGGTCACCAGAGATTTTATCAAGCATTGCTCTGATCTTCCACATGATCCAAGTGATGCTCAAAATTCTACGACGAAGATGCTTACTATATAAGAAGCAAGAAATGCCACATGACCAAAATGGATTCAGAAAAGGAAGATTTATATTTGAAATGTGGTGCTGGAGGAGAGTTCTAGAGCCACCAAAGACTGCCAGAAAGACAAATACTGTAGACGCAAGTTCGTTTTACATGGTTCCAATTATGCTCTGGCCCCCAGTGCTGCTTGTTTGCTCTGTTAGTGGTATCTGATGCTGCTGACTGATGCTATCTCAGGTTCCACAGTATACACAAAATAATTGTATAACATGAAGGGTCATTGAACAGATCTCTCACATTATACGTGGGCTTACTGTATATGAGAGTGAGAGCAAATCAACCTGAAATGAGCAAACTGTAAGCCAAAATGAATAAACTGAGGCTGCTGTATGATGATACCATATGCCTAACTGGAAAAGAGGATGATGTTTTGTAAAGTGGAAGGTAGTAGGAAAGGGAAGATTACATTATACATAGATTGACTCAACCATGGAAGCCATGGCCCTAAGATTTTTAAGACGTAAACAAGGCTGTTAATAGTAGGGTACCTTGTTGTCTCTCATTTGTAGGGTTGCAAAAAATGTAAGTTGATTTGATAGCACATGACAACAAGAGCAACCTCAGAACAGAAGTGCTTGTAACAGCATAAACTATACCTGTCATCTTACAAAGGAAGGGAGATGGGTTTAAAACAAAAAAAAAATTGCAGTGCAATGCAATGTTGTACACACATAAGATGGACATTGGATGTATTTTTTTCTTTGCTCCAAATTTCTTTTTTGCCCCAAATATTTATTTGCATTAATTTGCTTCTGGCACTGAAGCAAGCCAGAGCTCTATTAGAGGAATAAAAGGTTGTGTTGTAGGAAAAGCTCATAGCCCTGCACTGTCAAAGTTTACACTCTAAATGTCTATTTTATGTAGCAAGCAATGCAGTCAAATGCTCAAGGGAAACATGACATTGATGTCAATTCTTATTGTCAGTGCTATTTTAGGTATCACATCAGGCATAACGATAGGAATATTTCCATTGGAAGAATATGTGACTATGAAGATAAGTACTGCTTCCTTTTCCTTTGCTTTCATATAGAAATGGTTTACTAGCCTGGTGCTCTTTTTGCAGTTTATAGACAATGTTTATTTTTGTTGGGGGAAAGTCTGCTGGAAAATAGCCTGCATACTGGCATTGCAGCGTTTTTTCCTTTGCTGGCTCACAACTGCAGGGTGACCATTTCCTGATTAGCACTAGGAAAAAGAATTAACAGTAGAATTCACTTGGGTCTTAATAATTGCTGGAAGGCTCTTCTTTTTATATATACTTTAAAAAATTGCATGGATTTCCACATTAAGTCCCAAGCAAAGCAAGGTGCTTCCTTTGGGAAAGTGAGAATATTTGTTTTGAAAATAATATGTACAAAAAGTATTCAAATCAAAACATCCAGTTAGAGATGATGCTTATACTGTACAGAAAATCAGTATTATCTAGTATGGCTCACATTGGCTAATGCACTCTCCTATTCTTTTTTTATTTTATTGAATATTTTATCAAGTATGTTTGAAGGTCTGAAAAGAATTTATGAATATACCATTTCTACATGTTTTTTGCAATATTCCCAGTCATAAGAAGATAACATGTATGGAAGGTTAGGAAAGGGGAAAAACATGCAGTAATGATGTATAGAGAGTGTTTCATCCAGATTTATTAAACTCTGTGGAAAGATCAAGCAAAAATCCTTCAACAAGAAGAACTGGACTTCAGAACGATATTTCTGACAAACCAGGGGTGTCTTTATTACCAACCCTGTGAGATACAAAAAGGTATGAGAAACCTTTCATCTATTCTTCAGAGGTGGTACCACCACTACCACCACCACTAACATTTATAATAATTCTTATGTCCCTTGATGCAAAATAAGCCAGGCTCACACACATAAGGAAAAGCATAGATAGGTTTATTTAAATACCATGCCAAGCAGGTCGCTCTGACCAGCACGTAGGTAAAACCAATCCTTAGCCTAAGAAAGAGAGTCAAATGAACTGCAGTTTTTAATTCAATACATTTATTAAAGAATCAAGCAGAGAGAATGTCATAAAATAGCCTGTTTCTTTTAAAGCAAACAAAACACACAAGGCCTTAGCTGAGTAAACTTACCAGGATCACAGGAAACACTTGCCAAAGCAACTTTAAGGGGAAGGACAACCCTAAGCCTCTCTGCTATAGTTTCTTGGTCAGTCTTATCTCCTGGTTATATATATATATATATACGTTCTTATATATTCTTATATATATATATAAGAACAATGCAACAAATTGCATATTAAATTTAACACATATGCACTGTCCCAAAATTTCCAGACATCCAGTGAGGTGCCAGTGCAGGACTTAATTCATTATTCTGCCTATGCTGTTCAGTAGTACTGCAAAATTTAGGGTCTTAAAACCCTAAATAAAAAAAAGAATAGAAAGTATAAGCACACACATTATATAGGCATTCCTTTTGTTCCATCCTACACATACCACTAAAAATGCCATGACCTTGTTCAAAGTGAAGACGGCCTACTCTTTAGCCCTGACAACTGCAGCTCCATCTCTCTCTCTGAACTGAACTAGAAAGTGCAGCCCCTTCTTTAGGATTTCACCACCCACTAAGCAAAACCAGTAGTTCACAGGTGCTATATTTTTACAACTATCTGTGTAGAAATAAGGTAGAATCATTTTGTTGCCTATATGCATCCTTCCTTAAGAGGTGTTTTTGTAAAAGTGTTTTGGGGGGTGGGTGTCAGCTAATGGCTGCCATGTCAGTGGGATGATGAATCCACTCCAGGTTTTCATGCTGATTTAAAGGAGTTTTCCAGGATTTGGAACTCTGTCCTCAAAATAGATTCACCACCTTAGATACCTCCTTTAAACCTAAAACTTGGAGTAAACTCACCATCTCATCAACAGAAAGGAGAAGACAGACCCATCAAAATAATCTTGTCTAAAAAGGAACTTCAAAAAAACCATCAAATAATAAATAGTATGTAAGTGTTCTTGCTAGACTTCAAGTAAGCCATTTGCAAAAACAGCTATACAAATTGCTTAAGTGTTCCACAATAAAATGTGGGATTTGTTGCTTGCCCTTGATACAATAAAAGTGTGAAAGTGAGACTTGCTGATCTCTCTCTCTCTCTTTCTTTCTTTCTTTCTTTCTTTCTTTCTTTCTTTCTTTCTTTTTTTTTTTTGCAAAATATAAAAGAAATCCCCCATACTGCCCCTCTGAGAGCAGAAGATGGCATAGATCAAGCATACATGGAAACAACAGTGGGCTGTAGGTGTTCAGATTCAAGGCATACTCAGGTTGAGGTGCTGACAAGATGGATGCAATGGCAGAGAATTAGAAAAGTTTGAAAAGGGGTATACAGATGTAAGCCTTCCCTATTCACTTTGTTTATCAGTCTTTTTAAAAAAAGTCCATATGACTAAATACATTTTAAAAAAAGCTGGCAAAACATTTGTCCAGTCATATTGGACACAGATACCTTATGTAGTACACAAGTAAGCAGCACATACCCTGTACCAGTTTTACTTTTTTTCCCCTCTTAACTGATTTTTCCCCTTGCCCTGAATACCATACCCAAGAGGTGTACCTTCACTTCTGATTTCTGGTTCACCAAGGCTAATAGTGAGCCTTCAGTATTCGCTAAGGTTTGGTTCCCGGACTGCTCTGCACACACCCCAATAGCAAAATTTGTAGATGCTCAGGTCCCATTAGGTACAATGGCTTAATACAATGATGTCCCTTATATATAATGGCAAAAGCACAGTTTGCCTTTCAAATTTAGGGGGGGGGCATATTGTCAAGCCATGGTTGGTTGAAACCATGGATACAGACTCTGCAGATGTGGAGGACCACTATATGTGGGGCTGACCCAGTTATTAGGCCGTTGTGAGCCGGGAAGCAGATGCTAAGAGGCAGCAGCAAGGTACTGGAAAGGAGACGTATGTGCCATGTCAGCTCCCTCCTGTAGTCCTTAAGCTAGCCTGCTGCTTTCAGGTAGAGGAGAGGATCACTATTAATGAAAAGAGATTTATCTGCTAGTCTGGTTGGCTTATATTACATGGAAGATCTTGTTTTGCCTCAGTCTGTAAAAGGTATTGGGTTAGCTCTAATCATCTATAAAATTCTGCTCTGCCTAGTGTACCTCCAACTTCCTAGTTTGTCAGCAATACCCCAGTTAGCCCTCTAAGGTTCTACTTTTAAAGCTACTTTTAAAATGTCCTGGTTTCTCTCTTTCTCCTCCCACATTCTCCCTTTGTTCTGAACTTACTTCCCTTGCTGAAAACTGAGCTCACAGAGCAAAGTAGTTTATATTCAATCAGCTCAGCAGGCAGACAGAAGAAAGAAGAGAGGGAAGAGTTTTGCCTTTCACAGTAGACTCACGCCAATACAAACTGCTGCAGTCTTTCCTAGATTGTCTGTTCTTCTTCATTAATAAGTTTTGCTGTGTTAACCAACCTTGATGTTGCTTGGCTATCCATACCCTAGTTTTCAATCATGAAATGATGGCCAGTGTACCTATTTCTTTTATGTAAACAAAACTACTAGCAACCTCTAGAAAGGGAATATAGTGTCATTTTCTAACACTATCAGAGCACTCTAGTATGACCAGAGCATACAGTCTTTATGGACTATTTCTTATTTTCAATAAGCAAACTGCTTTTCAAGCAGCCCTACCTAACAAAGCATCTCTTTACAGTCCTCTCCTTCAGAAACGTGGGCCAATGCACCTGCAGTGACCCGAAGTATTCTGTTCTGAGAACAACATGCAGTTTTCCTCCGCGAAAAAGTCCCTCACATATACATATCGCCTGTGAGTCTTGGCACTGCTCATTTTTCTCCATTGCTTTTCAGATTTATGAATTGTTGTTATGTATAACAGATGTGTCCAGCTACACAGGGCAAAATTAGATTCGGTGAACTGTGGTTGAATAAGCATTCTTTATATGAAACATTATAAAGAAAAGAGTGTTCCACTGTCTTGCAGCATTAGGAATGTGACCTCTGTGTGAAAATAGTCCACATTTTTACAAATAGGCCTTTATGTGTGGAGCTGCTAACAACACAAACCCTGACATATATGTAGAAGAACAGAAGGAATAACAAAAGAATTACATAACTTCATAGACATTTCAATGCTTTTCCCCCAGTAAGTGAGGGCAAACCAGAGGCGAAGCTACAACTGTTACACTGTTTTCTGCTTCACTCTCTACAGTCCATCACCTGCCCTTTTGACCTGATGACAGTTCTCTGCTGTCTTACATTTTCCAAAGTATCTGGAAAGCATTCAGTATAACATTTGCAGAACATATACAGTTATATCAAGGAATACCAAGGAAAATGGGTCTCACACAGAATAAGAAATAAAATTGGTTATATATGGTTGCTAGTCATGTGTATCCAATCCTAATGAATCTGGAAACTGAAGATGTGATTTGTGCTGATGAAAATGCACAGTAGGCAGACCCTAAAGTTTCATCCATGAAAGAGCTCCCTATAGGTTTTGTCACATAAAGGAGCTATCCCCCACCCCTTAATTTATGAGTTTCAGTCTCTTGCTTAATTCTGATTCCTAGATCAGGAGACATTTCCACCTTGACTGCATGTCAACATCCTATGGATTTTTAGATTTGCAATTTGGGGCTGTTGTGTGCCCTCAAGTGGTTTATAACTTATGGAATCTCTAAGGTAAGCCTATCATGAGGTTTTCTTGGCAAGGTTTGGTTTGCCATTGCCTTCCTTTGAAGGTGAGAGAGTGTGATTTGCCCAAGGCCACCCAGTGGGTTTCCATGGCCAAGTGGGGATTTGAAGATTCATAGTCCAAACTATTATACTATGCTGGCTATTTAGAATTCTCTGGAGAACTCTCTAGTACCTTACCAAACTACAGAACCCAGAAATCCAGAAGATACTGACACAACTGTTAAAGCAGCATAGAGTACTATAAAAGGTCACAATAATTGTACAGTGTGAAAAGGTGTGCTTTTGGAGCCATTATAACAAACAGGGCCTAAGATCAATTGTGTTCGTTTGAGTTTTCCCAGCTTCACACATCATGGTTTTCTATGGTTTTGTGTCAGGTAACATGCCTGCATAAATTGAACAGACTATGTGCATCAGAGGTAAGCCTTCCAATATGCGAAAGATGATGGCAGTAGGCAAGGTATGAGAGCTACCGTGTTCCTCTTTGTTTTTTCTCATGATAAAGAAGGCCTGAATAGGGCTGTTGGGGATGTTTAAAATCAAGGCCAGGAATGTGTGATAATGTCAGGATAGTATATGCCCAATCAGATTTGACTACAAGGTAATATTATGAAGCCAACTAAAAGTAAGAGCAGAAAGCTTTGCCTTGCCACTTAATGTGTACTGTTAATGAAGACCTCATAGGAACTTCTCTGCCTATTCACAGCTAGGCATATTGGTAAACACTAATAGATACAATTCCATGGGATGGGGAAGACTGGTGATATTAATTAAATCCCCATCCCTGTTTGGATTTAGCCCTACCTACTCTTAGTTCAGGTCTCCAGGATTTAATAGGAAAAATTTCTACAGAGGTTTTGCATCCATGCACCATATCTATTAATGCAGTCAGATATATGTAGCATATTTTGTGGTTTTAGTAAATGTTTAATAGAAATTTTATAGACCCTATTTTTCAGCTGTTAAATTGGTGAATTGGTCTCTTTACCTGGCAAAACTCTCACATGTCTTTCTTAATGGTAAATCTACACTGATATACTTTTGTCCTTCACAGCACAGTATTGTGTCATCCACTTAGGATATTCAGTTCATTTCTGTATTCTTTCCTTTCTTGTTTGCTTCCTCTTTTCTCAAATAATTTGTTTTTGTGCAGTTCTGGCTTTGAGCTGAAATACTCAAGTGTCACCCCCAAGAATGTTTCATAATGGGATAGTGCTGTGACAGTTTACAGTCTTCGTATTGTGACATATTGAACTAAGCCCACTTTTTAATGTTCTCTCGGCAAAGCAAAAGTAAATGGCATTGTAAAAGATGATCGTCTCCCAAAAGAAGAGAAATTGTTTTACAACAATCAAAGATACTTCGTGGGGACTATTGAATGGCTTTATAATTACAGTACTGTGCATAGGCTAGTCTTGAGGTTAGCTTTATCTTGTGTTGCTGTTGTTGTTGTATGCCTTCAAGTCAGCTCAAACTCACTGTGGCCCTTTTCTAGGATTTTCTTGGTGAGTGTTATTCAGAAGAGTTTGCTATTGCCTTCCTCTAAGGCTGAGCCCAGTGTGTTTCCATGACTGAGTGGGATTCAAACTCTGGTCTCCCAGATTTGTAGTGCAATACTCAAACTATTAGACTATCCTGTCTCTTGAGGTCAGCTTACTTAGAACATCTTTATTGGGGTAAGGAAAGGTAATTTTGATATATGCAAGTCACTGGTGTTTCCAGCAGTGCTCAGTGTGACAGAGTTAGGCTCACGTGACCTGTCGTGATATTGACTGCTTGAACTAGAATTGCAACGAAATGTTGCAGTGCAGAGACCCTGTTCATGATTCCAGCCAATCCATCACCCACCCATCCTCTCCCCTCCAACAGTCAGTCATCATTCCATGCACATTAAGTATTCTCAGTTTCCACGGAACTGTTTTAAGATCATTTTCCTGCCATTTCTTTTCGTACAGATTGTGTGTGTGTGTGTGTGTGTGTGTTTCTTCTTTTGTGTGAGTAGTGCTATTTGGCATGCAGAACCATTACACTTACAGCCTGGACATCAGTAATAAAAGAAATGATATCATAATCATAACATAGATTATGTTTTAAAACATAATATCAGTATAAGCCAGAGAACTGGCCTGAAATATTTTTAAAAATAAAGAGCTGTCACAGAATAAGAATATTGAACAAGAGCATGGGAAGCCCAACCCATTTTAATTTGTTGCTTCCTCTACATAATTTTGTGCCAGAATTACTCAGTAAAATCCAGCAGAGAAAAGCATTTTGATTAAATAACTCTTTATTACTAAAATACTGGGACAAGGCTGTTCCCATGATTTCATACACTCACAGTATCCAGACTTTCCCAACAGCTTTTTCTTACCTATGTCTCTCTGGCAAAATATGTTGGTATATTATTTTGAATCTTTCCAAATGGTTTCCATCCAGCTACAAGTAAGGCAACACAACCCCTGCATGTGTTGTTTGTTTCTTATTAAAAACAAAGAAGAGGCTTCTTCTTAGAAGTGAAATTCCACAATGGAATTCAGGATCAAAACAGAGAAGGTGCTGAACCATATTTTAAAAGAGTGCTTCTTCAAGGGGTGAAAATTGTCTAATAATAAAAATATAGTACTTCTCCATATGCATTTCTAAGAGATTTATTTCAGTCATATGATCCTGCAGTTTGGCATCTCAGCATCTTATCACGAAGTCTTACCCCTCCCCACATGCTTTCCTGTTTTTCACTGCTAGGAGGTGAAAGACCATTTGCCCTCTAGCATCCTCATTTTTGTTTTTCATTGCAAAAGAAAACCTTCATTCCCAGAGAAGAGATTTGACAGCTACAAAGCTCATTTGTCTTGCCCAATGTCTGGGAATAACTACATCCTGAGGGATGTAGGATTTGAAGTGAGATGTAACTGGTGAGTCAGTCTCCCCCCCACACACACACACACCTAACCACAATGCTGTAGATAAGATCTACAAGCAGCAAAAGATAGTTAAGTGTACCAGGATTGCTAGATAAAGACGCTTCTAGTATACAGGACATAAAGTCCTCAATAAAATATCTCTATTTGAGTTGGATGAGAGTTAGTCTTCACCTCAGTTGTGAGTTATTTTGATTGGCCAGCTGACAAGCAGAGTGAATATAAGGAAAGAATAAAAAGAAGCTCAGATACAGTTCTTATCAGACTGCCTTTGGGTATGCCTTCAACATCTGAAGAGAAAGCAAAAATGTCACCTTCCAGATGTGCTGTTCCTGATAGCCTGACACTTCAATAACTGGCCCAGCCATGCTGTCCAAACATGCTATGATACTGGCAAGCCTAAGGCTAAAATAGATATAAAACAGAGATATGTCCCATTATGCTTATAACGGATGTCATGAACTTGTTCCTTGTAATGGATGCTGTTAAAATTTAAGAATACTCAAGGAAATTGACCCTTGAATGTTAACAGATGACACTGTAGTCTGTCTTGGATAATTGGCTAAGTTATATCATTAAGACGATAATGAATATGATAGAGGGGGCAGGATTGTGTACATGTGAAAGCTTTTATAAAATGCATTTATAATGCCTGAACAAACATTATGAAAAAAATATAATGATGGAGAATGACTAAAGTATATTGTTGTGGTATGTGGTAGCTAGTACAAATGTTCTGATGAAACTATAACATCTTGGCTGCCAGATAATATGATGTAATGGTGCCTTACTTCAGTGTAATACAATGTATGAATTTATGTGCCCAGACATTGCCCTGGGTGTGTTTTTCCCTGAGGGGTTGTATTTGTGTATATATCTGTGAACGTTTATAACAAATGGCATGAAATGGTACCAAAAGAGTCTGATCAGTTCTCGTACAAATATTCTGAAATTGCAATACTTAATAGAGTGGCCCCTCCACTTTCATGAGGATTTGGGTTACAGAATCCTTGTGAAAGTGGAAAAACAATAAATAACCCCCCCTCCCGATTCCACTCCCTTTCCCTTCTTGGGCTCCTTCGTCTCATTCCCTTGCCTTTTGTATGCTGGCAACAGAGGGAAGGAAATGAGAGGAGGAGCTCTGGAGGAGAGAAGGAAAGCTTGTGTATCCCTTCCCCCAATTCCCTTGTTTTTTGCCTTGGTGCAAATTCTCAGCACAGGGCCCAGAGGCAAGGGAATGGGAGGGAGGAGCTCCAGAAGGGAGAAGGAATATTCATGTGTTTGCCTCCCCGCCCCACATTCCTTTGCCTTTTGCCTCGGCACAAGTTCTCAGTGCTGGGGCCAGAGGCAAGGGAATGGGAGGGAGAGCTCCAGAGGAGAAGGAATATGCATGTCTGTGTCTCCGCTCCCACTGCCATTTACCTTGCCTTTTGCCTTGGTGTGAGTTCTCAGCACTGGGGCCAGAAGCAAGGGAATGGGAGGGAGAAAGCTCCAGAGGGGAGAAGAAAAGCTTATGAGAGCCTTCCCCGCATTCCCATTTTGCCTCCGTGCAAGTTCTCAGTGCTGGGGCCAGAAGCAAGGGAATGGGTGGGGGGAGCTCTAGAGGGGAGAAGGAAAGTACATATGCATGTCTTCTCCCCCCGCCCCGCAATTCCTTGGAGCGAGTTCCCAGCACTGGGGCCGGGTGAAGGCAATGAGAGTGGAGAGCTCTGTAGGGGAGAAGGAAGGTTCGTGCAAGCCTTTCCCATTCGCTTGCCTTTTGCTTCAATGTGAGTTCTCAGTGCTGGGGCCAGAGGCAAGGGAATGAGAAGGGGAGCTCCAGAGGGGAGAAGGAAGGTGTGCATGTGCCTCCCCCTCCCTTCCCTTGTCTTTTTCCTGGGCACTTGTTTTCCTTCTCTGTACCTGGCAAAATGCAAGGGAATGGGAGGAGGAGCATGAGCAAATTTGCAAAGGTCAAATCTGTGAATCTGGAGGGAGGACTGCAATGTTTAAGTGACATGTTGGTGTTAACTCGGCTTGTCTAGTTTAACCATTATGAGCTGGGCACTCAGATGATCGGAAGTTTATTATGAGACCCCAGCCAGAATCCAGAATTAGCTCACAAGTGGCAACCTCTCCGTTTAAGACTAGGATGGGGAAACCACACTTGTTTCAAAATGTGCTACCAGCTTCCAGTTTACAAGGTCAACATCTTGTTATGTTTTGACCCTCAGCCATCAGCAAGAGCCAAACAATGTCAAAAGCCTTAGCAGTGGGCCAGCTGGAGGAAACTGGATCTAAGTAAGAACACAGTTGTTGTGATGACTTATGAATGGAACTTGCAAAGGTCCCCTAACCCTGACTCCCCACCCAGATGGAGGATGTTTAGAAAGTAAATTTAAAAAGTAACTTCTTAAAGCTCTGATGGGACCTGAGATAGATATTAGATTGCTATTATCCCCATTATTATACGACTATAAGGGATCTAGGAGTCTTAATAAGGGATCTAGGAGTCTTAGTAGACCACAAGCTGAACATGAGTCAGCAGTGTGAAGCGGCAGCCAAGAAAGCCAATGCAATTCTCGGTTGCATCAATAGGAGTATGGTGTCTAGATCAAGGGAGGTACTGGTACCAATCTACTCTGCTTTGGTTAGACCTCATCTTGAATACTGTGTCCAGTTCTGGGCACCCCAATTCAAGAAGGACATGGTCAAGTTGGACCAAGTCCAGAGGAGGGCGACCAAAATGGTGAGGGGCCTGGAAGCCATGCCTCTTGAGGATAAACTGGGTATGTTTAGTCTGCAGAAGAGAAGGTTAAGAGAGGACATGAGAGCCATGTTTAAATATTTGAAGAGATGCCATGTAGAGGAGGGAGTGGGCTTGTTTTCTGCTGCTCCAGAGACCAGGACAAGGAGCAATGGATTCAAGCTGCAGGAAAGAAGATTCCACTTGAACCTCAGGAAGAACTTCCTGACGGTCAGGGCTATCCGGAAGTGGAATATGGTGCCTCAGAGTGTAGTGGAGTCTCCTCCTTTGGAGATTTTTAAGCAAAGGTTGGATGGCCATCTGTCGGGAGTGCTTTGAGGGTGTTCCTGCATGGCAGGGGGTTGGACTGGATGGCCTCTGTGGTCTCTTCCAACTCTACATTTCTATGATTCTATGCCCACAAGAAGAAAAGCAAAATAACAACAGCAGCAGCAACAACAACAACAACAATAGTTTTGAAATTAAGACCTACATCTATTAAAAAGATAATATGAATTAACTAAATGTAGCTGATATGTCAGATAGTTTCATAACTGCTAGAATTAGGCAGATATCAACTGCAGTATTTTGTATCAATGTAAGACTTAATGTGGGAATGTGAAGAAAACATCCTGTAGAACTGTACAGGAGAACATCCTGTAGAACTCTGAAGCCCCAGGCATGTTAAAGTGCATCAGCTTTACAGTGCAAGAGAATTGCAAAACCAAGGAGAGGTGTTCTCATGGACACCATCTTCAAGAATTAAACTGCCTAAAAAGAAACAAAACAGAAATAAAATCTTGTTTAGAGTTTGATACAGGACACTTTTTAACATTCTAATAGGTCATAGAAGGCATCAAATTATACAAGAAGAAACATATCACTTCATCCAGTAAGCTCTGTAATGCTTTCTTGTGGGCCCAATAAAAATAGCTCAAAGAATTTCACAGTTGTATAGACAAATGTTGACCTGGCAAAAAATGAAACAATGTTGGAGGGTACTTTTCCTGGAATGAAGAAACACCAGGGACTACAGCTCAGCAACATAGCAGATGTTTCTTTGATCTTCTCATTAGGCGATTTGGAAATATTATCTGCAGTACATCTAAAAGTGTTGTCTCTCACTCTAAATGAGTCAGAAATAAGTGCAAATAAATGCTAATTAACATAGGCTTGGCATTTATATAGTCTAACACTGAAAATGCTTCACCTGTCTGAGGTCAGTAGTTCCAAAAATGTTTAAGATAGTAAAGTATCATGATATGGCATGTGGGTAGACAATAAAGATGTTCACTGTTAGGGTGAAATTTGAACTAGAAGACCACTTCTTTCAGATCTTGCACTCACCAACTTGATTATAGATATGTGTTGTAGATTCCTTGATACTCTCAGTCTTTCTCTACCCATCTGATTAGGAATGGTTCCAGGATTTTTGCAATACAATATTCTTGTGGTGCACTTGCTGGTTAAATTTATTTGTTACAGAAATTTTGGCAAAGGGGGATTTAAAGAGATAACAGAAATTGATTTACAAATATGTCCAGGTATAGCATTATTATCTATATTTGATAAAGTTAATTGTACCCAGGCAATGAAAGATTTAATTACAAATTTATTAACTGCAGCAAGGTTAATTATATCAAGAAAAAGGAAAATTTATGGAGATTTTCAAATAGAGGATTGGTATAAAGAAGTATGGAAAATTGTGATGAATGATAAGTTAATGTATCGAATTAAGGCCAAAAAAGCAATAATGAAGGGGAATGATTTCAAAGCAATATGGAAGATATTTGTGGAAAAGGCTGTAATAAAAGAGGAAGGTGCCATACCTCCACAAGAAGAATTACAATTCTGGAAGATAGAGTAAGTTGAAACATAATTGGCTCTGGGGGGTGGGTTCACTTTTAGGAATAGTTTGATATGGTTAGTAATAAGATTATATTTAGTAATAGTAATAGATTAAATGTAATTAAAAAGTATAGACTTAAGAATGAAATTATTATAATGAGTACAATGAGAATGAGATTTAGATATAGGTAACAAAAGTATATAAGTAATATGATATATAATATATTGAATAAGTATATGATTGTAATGAAATTGGAAAGAAATAACAATGTAAATGTGTTTTGGTTGAAATTCCTTTTTTTTTCCTCCACTGTTATGTGTACCACGTGGTGTTCTTTTTTTTGTTCTGTTCATTTTTTTCTTTATAATCAATTAATTTTTTTTTAAATTAAAAATATTTATTTGTTGTTTATTTTTTTTTGTACTCACCCTATTTCCATTTGGTTAGAAGAAACTAGAGTAGAATTAAGGAACCATTGACTCTCCAGATGTTTTGGACTTCAGCTCCCAAACCTCCACCATCAATGGTGTGGCCTTATGAAGTAATAACCCAAATCATCTGGAGTGCAAAGGTTCCCATCCCTGTACTAAAAGGGAAAAATCTTCAGGGGGAAGTTCCTCATAAACTGTATAATTCATTAGTTGTTAACATCAGATGCTTAGATCTTACAGCACTATCCAATGTATGTCTAGTCAGATGTAGGTGCCACTATGTCTAATGAACCTTCTACTACAACTTTAGCTGGAACACTAAAGTGGGTATGGAGACAATGTTGGCCTTCAGATGTTGCTGGACTTCACATCATACTGGAGATGCTACCTGGAAGTTTTAGGAGTTGGAAATGAAAAACATTTAAATGGCCACAGTTTCCTTGCCCCAATCTAAAATGTATTGAACATAAAAAGTAATAACATCAGTAGCTATTTTTTTTTAAATGGCACACAATGAGTAAAGAGCTGCAGTTTATGCAATTGATGGTGGAACTGCTTCCACTACTTTCAAATATCAGTTTCAATAATGGACATTCCAATAAGTCCATTTGCTGTTTCCCAGTGTTTAGTAGCATGAAAAGTTTCCATTCTTGGACTTTATTGTGAGGCTGAATTTGGTCTAAATTACTTTCGTTCAGAATATTAGCTTCCTGAAGTTGTGTCAGTAATTATCACTACTCAGTTTTATGCAAGCAACCACTTCGACTGCAAACTGTGAAGAATTCCAGCCAGCTTCAGTCACCACCAGCACCCCATTCCCCCCGCCCAAGCTTCCTCCTCATCCCCAACTGCCAAATCTCAAGAGCTGGCCTCTCTTACCCAAGTCTCAGGGTGATAGGGAAGATTCTCAGAGTGAGAGTGCTACCTTGAAAATATTTTTTTCCTAACTGTGTATTTTTGGCCCCTGCTGCTGCAGACTACTTTGGAAAAGTTGTTGTAGATTCCAGAAGCCATCAAACTGCCTCTCTGTGTGTCCCTCTCTCATAGCTTTTCAAACTGAAGCCAGAACCAGAGTCGAAAAATACTGAGCTGCCTCAGGAGAACCAACTGAATATGGTACTACAGGGTTGGTGTTCTTGCATTTCCTGTTTTACAGTTATGTTTCCCAGTTCTGGTCCCTCCTTCATCACTTTGCTTTAAATGACTGAAACCACAGTATGATTTTCTTTCTTGGTCCCATATGGATTTGCAGCTCTGCTGGCAAAAAGCATGAAACAAATGGCTTTATTCTTCAGTTCTACTTAGGTGCTTGATTAATTCCTCTTTTCATTATTGATTTCACTTGTTGCTTCTGAACAGACATGCATAGGGAGTGTTGCTCTATTGGTCTCTGTTGCCTTGTGAATCCATCATCAACACCACCATCATCTCCCCAAAATATTTGGTGATGATGGTGATGATGATAATGGCTGAGAATGACTGTGGGAATGAAGCAGGGGTCCATAATCTGACTGCAAAAAAAGAAAGAAAATGTGGTCACTGAGGGTCATTGGTTAATGGGAGTAATCCATTAAAAGCACCCAATGGAAAAAAAATTTGTTGCTTGGAAAACTTTATTTGGCTGGACATGTTGTTAAAAGCTTGGGAAAGTGCTAACAGCTGAGAAAAGTTTGGGGCTGTTTTGTTTTTGTTTGTTTTTTTCTGTTCAAAATAGAACTTGGAAAACTTAATTTCCAACCAGGAAAATATATTCTGATTAGTTAGACTTTGTAAATTTTATTTGAATGACGAGCTCTGATCATTTATGGGTGAAGTTTAATATATCATATGTGATGACATTGTCATGGGCCATCCCCTGTAACGTCACTAAAAGTCTCAAGGTTTGGTTTTGAAATTTCTCAGGTGTTGGGATGTTTCTGACCTAGGAAGCCATTTCCTGTTGTTCAGCTGAACCACACAATGAGAGAAGGAGGAGGGAGGGAGTACAGTAATACTTAGCATGGGATAGAGGAGAAATACATTCATGTTGCACATAGTTCTCTCATTTATATTCCTGTATTGTTATTATTATTACAACTACTTTGGAGTGAATGGAAGGTGAAATAGGATATTCTATTTTGCATTCACAATGAGATAATACAACATACATCAATGTCTATTTTCTGTAGCACTATTTTGCCCATAAAGCCAGATGCTGTAATATTCATACAAAATACTCCTGCTACATTAGCAGCTAAAATGCTCATGATGAGGAAGTGCAATCTCCTTTTGAAAGCATCATAAACCTTTATATCACTGGTTCCAGCTTCTTCTCCTTGCTCAGGAGAACAACCACAAATAATTGCTTTCTGACTGAAATAATTTAGAACCATTCCTCACTGAGCTACTTTTTCCTTTGCTGTTAAATCTCAGGAAATAGCCAGCAGTAGCCTCATGAGTACAGAAATAGCTAGTTGGAAATAATATACAGTACAACATGTACAGGAAGTTTCTGAGACACACAGTGGGAAATTAATGTAAAAATAGGAAGTAGTACTGAATTGCTGTCAGTTTGAGGGATTATCAGATAAACCAGATTTCTGAATATGGGGGATATTCAAGGAGTGGCAGCAGTCTTCACACTTTCATCACTGTGCAAATCAATTAATCACATACTGAAGTAGCTCGCCAAGAACTGAGACCACCAGATTAGAAAGCAAGAAAAAGATTTATTTTACTGCAGGGATCTCAGTGGAATGAATTTCCAAAGACTGAGAACCTCAAATCAGGTATCAGCACTCTTTTATATACTCTTGTAAACAGGTTACAGGAAATGATTAAATATGACCATATATGAACTGTTTACAGGTTACAAAGATCCAGGTCACAGCAGGTTACAGCTTTCAAAATGATATATTTTGGTACCAAGGGAGTACTCTCACTGAGTTTCACTGGCCTCAAAACTCCCTAGGTTCCCTGCATAGCTAAACACATACCTAAGCCTTCTGATAAGATAAAGGACTTTGGTGGCTTCGTATAATGGTTTACTCATCACTGCAAAATTAGGAATCCAGATTCTGCAAAACCTAGCTGCACCCAAGAATTCTCTCAACATCTTCCGATTCTGGGGCTCAGGCAGAGCACACACAGCCTCCTTCCTTTCTCGGCCTAGCGCTCATTTCCCTTGAGTCATTTGGAATCCCAGATATTGCACTTCTGTCTGGCACAGCTGGGCCTTCTTCTTAGATATTTTGTAGCCTGCTTCCCACAAAAGCTGGAGCAACTCAACTGTGGCCTCTTTACACTTTTCCTCACTGGTAGCTGCCAACAGTAGATCATCTACATATTGCAGCAAAACTTGTTTTTTGGGCTCAGATCGGAATCTTCTCAGGTCTTGACTCAATGACTTCCTGAAAATTGTTGGTGAGTTCTTCCAACCCTGCGGCAAGCGACTCCACATAAACTGGGTCTTCCGATCTGTAATACTGTCCTCCGTCTGGAAGGCAAATATTTTCTGGCTTTGAGCGGCCACTCGAATACAGAAGAAGGCATCCTTGAGATCCAAAACAGTGAAGTGAGTAGCTACAGATGGAACTAGTCCCATCAGGACATATGGGTTTTGTACCACTGGGTGTAGAGTCACTGTAGCCTCATTTACCATCCCTAAATCTTGAACTGGGCGATATTCCTTCGTCCTAGGCTTCAACACTGGGAGTAATGGAGTATTCCAGGGAGAGCGGCATTCCTGAATTATGTTGTATTTCTTCAGTCGATCCAAATGCTTCTGGACCCCTTCCAGGCCTTCTCTGGGCGAATCATACTGCCTCACACGAATGGGTACAGCGTTCGGCTTTAATTCCACTACTATGGGGGCCACGAATTGGGCCAATTCAGGTGGATTGTCTTCAGCCCAGACTCCTGGGGGTCCAAATGTAGTGCATTGCTTTTGACAAACCATGATCTGGTATCTTCGCCACTCTTCCTCCATTGGGTAAGTTACTGAGATACTCTTCGGTCCTCTGAAATTTATTTCCATCATCCCATCTTCTTCAATTGAAATCTGAGCTCTCAATTTAGCCAACAAATCTCGACCCAATAAGGGCACAGGGCAATCTGGCAGATATAAAAACTGGTGAGTAACTTGATGTTTCCCTAGATCCACAATCCTTTTTTCTAAAAGAGGGTGTTGTTCCATTTTCCCTGTGGCCCCCACAATTCTTATGGCATTCTCAGTTTTTGAGGCTATTGCAGAATTTAGTACTGAACAGGTGGCACCCGTATCCACCATCACAGGGATGGCTCGGCCCCCAATTTGTGCTGTGAGCATAGGCTCCCCGGGGCCGAGAGCAAGGGGGCTCAGTCTGTCCTAATCGTAATGTTCCATTCCAGCCAGTCCAATGAAGTCCTCGAATCCTTCATCTACCTCTTGCTCATATCTTCCACCCACTACTCTTCTTCTTCCTCTTCCTCGATTTGCTCCTCTTCCTCTTCCTCGATCCATCCCTCTTCCTCTGTTTGCCATCCCTCTCTGTCTAGGGCATTCATTCTTCTAATGCCCAACCTGTTGCCAGAGAGCACACTTGTTGCGTCTCAGTGGAGGCCCACTTCCTCTTCCAACTTTCCATCCTCCTTCCTTTGCTGCCAGAGCCGCGGCCAATAATTCCGCTTTCTTATGCATCCACCTGTCTTTCTTCTGTTTTTCCTCTTGATCTCTATTCGCATATACTATACAATTTCCAGCAATTGGCTCAGATTCATACCTGCAAATCCCTCCTGTTTCTGGAGTTTCTTCCTTATGTCTGGATAACTTTGGGTCACGAAGGCCAGATTCACCATCTGTTGGTTGCCGGGGTCATCTGGGTTCACAGGAGTATACTGACTATAAGCATCAAGTATTCTTTTCAAATATGCCCCTGGGGGTTCAGTGGGTCCCTGAAGTATCTCTGATACCTTGGACATATTGACAGGCCTCTTCATTCCTTTTCTCATAGCTTCCACTAGTAGAGCTTGATAGTCAGTGAGCATAGTCATCTGATCAGGGCGATTCGGGTCCCATCCTGGGTCAGCCAAGGGAACCCTGCCTCTCATCCACTGCTCGGTGTTCACCTCTCCGGGAGGTGCCCTGTTCCTGGCTATCCATTCTGCATGTTGAATTATTCTCCGCTCTTCGGTGTTGAACAAGGTCAGGAGCAACTGCTGACAATCTTGCCAATTGGGGATATGTGAAGCCATAATACTGGAGCAAAGTTCTATCACTTCTTGTGGCTTATCTGTGTAAGTAGCATAATGTGTCTTCCAATTAAGGAGGTCCAACATGGTAAAGGGAGTATATTGGTAACTCTGAACTCGCTGGTAACCTCCCTCTTGGTTGAGATCTGCCACCAATTGACTGACTTGTCACAATGGTGCGATCACATCTCCACTTTCTCCCTCTGAATCATCTGCTTCTTCCATTTTTTTCTGAGACTTGGACTGTTTAGTTTTGGCCTTCTCCTTCAGAACAAGTCCAGATCTGAAGTCATAGACCTCGGAAGATAGCCCCTGGCTCTGGACAACTGGGGTAGGACCCGATGGCCCCCGGCCATAACCTCCTCCTGCTGTGCGGGGCCTGCTTGTCGGGGGATAGCAGTGAGGCTGTTGGAGGTGCCACTAGGGCTGGTGGCGGCAGAACAGGCTGTGGTGCCACCAAGGCCAGTGGTGGCGGGGCTGGCTGCGCTGCCACATACGGTGGAGGGGGGCAGTGGGCTCTTCTGGAGCTGAATCTGACAAAATCTGTCCTTTTCCAAGCTTTCGTCTGGCCCTATCCTGCCTCACTACCATAGCTTTACAAATTTGCTCCTGACATTTCCGCAACCAAGGGGGGTTCTCTGTAACTACTGTGTCCCATGAATCTATGTATGGATACTGATCGGGATGGCCAGGCTCACCCATCACTACTGAATACACTGCCCTGATCCAAACGGGTTCCAAGCTCCCCTCCGGAGGCCACCCCACCTTGAAAGAAGGCCATTCCACCTCACACAAATTCCGTAAACACCCTGGTGTCATCGGAGGGTCCCCATAGTCCCCACTGAATCCTTTCTTGAAATTCTTTAACATACAACCCAAAGGGGTTTGCCGGCTCTGCCCCCCACCCATTTCCTCCCAACGTGGACAAGACACACAAGGAGAAAGGGATTCGGCACGTGAGTAAGGGGTCTCACGTGCCAACACAAAGGGGGATAGACACCACTCACTCCATGCTGACCCACGCACCCGGACACTCAACGGTATGCAGTGAGAACTGCGATGCCTCACACCCCTCCTTTCACAGGTTCCCTGCATAGCTAAGCGCATACCTAAGCCTTCTGATAAGATAAAGGACGTATCTGCTCACCTTATTTTTCTCTATTTTTCTACTTTAGAAATAGCTTCTTCAATTTAACCCATTCAATACTACACCATGCCTGTGTGGAAGCCACTGTGGTGTACTGATTTGAACATGGGAGCACAGTTCTGGAGACCAGGGCTCAAAACCCCACCTGGCCATGGAAACCCACTTGTGCAAGTCCCACTCTCTCAGTTTCAGAAGAAGGCCAGGGCAACCCCTCTTCTAAACAAATAAGAAAGCCCTGTAACAGGTCTGCCTTAGGGTTGTTGTGAGTTGGAAATGATCTGAAAGCACACAACAACAGCAAACCCAGAACTGGGATTGGGGAATTGCATTCCATAGGCTGTATGCAGTCTCTGGGACCCCACTTTGTAGTCCCTAAGACCACCAAAGACTGCTAAAGCCCCCAAAAATGGCAAAAACGTGGGCAACAACCATTCAAACAATAAAGTACATGCCAACTACACCCTCAAACTGCAGCAATTAGCCATATTTAGCCAATGTTTGAATCCAGAAATTATGCAGAATCACTTCCTGTCCTAGTGGCTTTGTTGCTGGTGGGGAGAATGGTTTCTTCCCCTTCCGCTGTTATCCACTCCAGTTATTAAGCGTCAGGTCAGTTGAGAGGCATATCAAAAACCAATTCAAGGAGACCCCTTTCTCCCATTCTTCAGGAACTAACTAACATTTTCAGGATGCAATACATTTTCTGGATGCAATACATCAGCCCGCTTAAATTAAAAACATAAGAAAAGCCCTGTTACTATAACATGCAGCTTCCACAGTGATCGATCAGATGTCCAATACAAACCTAAAGAAAATGAGAACAGGGCCTTTGAAGTTGAACATCAGTAATAAGCATCTAAATAGCAAACTGTGCAGGCACAGATCTCCTTGTGATAATCTTTTATGAAAGAAATGACAATGGTCTTTTCCGCATGGGGCGAGGGAATTACCCCATGTCAGTACTCACCGGACCTGTGTGCTCCATGTGTGGGTCCAGGCCGGTCTGGAGCAGTGCGTGGCTGTGCTCCACACTGCTCTGGGGATGAAAATTGTGGCTTCTGGTTGGTGGAGGCTCTCACCAACCGGTGAAGCTTGCCAGCTTAAAGCCTGCCCCCGGCAGATCTGCAGGCTTGCACAAATCTGCACTGGAGCACAGCCACGGAGTGGCATGCTGTGTGCTTTTTGAAAGACCTGTTTTAAGTGATCTTCAAAAGCACGCTGAATGACCGCTTTGGGTCATTCCAGAGTGGGCTGAGGTCTGGAACTACACAAAGTAGTCTGGACCCAGATGTAGACATCCTCTCTGGACGACGCTCTGCACCATTTTAAAAATCCTGTGTGGAAAAGGCTAATACCTGGACTGATGAAACAACTTGCTTTCTAGAAGCTTGAATGGAGGTGGGTCTCCATTCTTTCTTCACATCTTTCACTTTCAATATTTGGTGGTAGCATGCATGCACACGATCCTATGGTTGTTGTTTTTATTTGTTTGTTTACATGCTTCAGAGGCAAGAATTTTTAGATGAACAGTGTGTTCTTGAGATTCCTCCAGAATGGAAGCATCCACATCTTTGCTCTCTTCAGCAGACCATCCTGACCTAGCATGCCTACTTGCTTCACCTTCACTGTGCTAGCACAGCAAGTGGTAAATAGGTTTGTCAATGTCTAATGAGTATAAACACAAAGCAACAGCCTCTTTGGTAATACTACAAAATAAGCAAAATTTTGACTTAGACCAAGGTCTGGTAGGTGATATAGACTGACACAGCTCCAGTTATACTGGTGAGTATACTTATGACACTATGGAAGGAGATGTCCTCTTCTTCCTTGCACAATCCCCCTTGTCCCAACTGCACAACAGCAACCCAAGGCTGTGCGTCCCATTCACAGGTCCATTACTGCTGCAATTACACATCCCTAGGTGCATTCAGCCGGCTCTTGCACTGGGAGCAGAAGCTGAGCCTTCTTCCCCAGGTGGGCAAGAATTAATTTCTTTCCCCCATTTCATGAATATCAGAGTGCAGGAAGGAAACAAGGTTTGGTGATAAACTAGAATGGAATTCTTCCATTTGTCATGGTAAAGGAAGAATAAACAAATATGTTTATTTTTCTGTTTCACAGAAAAAAAGAAAAAGGAAGTGTGTGCATTAGGTTGGATATGTCCATTTCAGCTCTGTCAGTTCTGCAATTGCTTTATTTAGCTGAGATCTTGAATCAAGCAGGTATAATGTAATATTCTGCCTATGCAGCTCCATGCCTTCCCCTGTTTCAGCAGTTGTCAGGCCCCAAGGAGCCACCACTGCTTCTGTTGCTGCTTATCGTTGGGGAGGTTGAAGGAGGAGAGTGAATCAGATGGGAAGAAATGGCTGGTTTCGGATGCAAGGGAGAAAGAAATGAGTGTGCATTCTCAGATGGATTGCACCCTCGTTTCCCTTCCCTTTGGAGCTAAGACCAGCTGTTTTCCCCTCCTCTCAGTTGCCTTGCCTCTCCTTTTCATCATCAGCAGTAAGCAGCTGTAGCCTCCACCCAAGACTTGACAGCTGCAAGGTATCCTTTTCTTTTATTATGTAGTAACAATGGAAACATGAAATTCCACTGTTGGTGCAGAAAATCTATTAAGGAACTGTATTCATATTCAGATAAACATGGTTTATTGTTGTGTGCCTTCAATTTGTTTCTGACTTATGGCAACCCTACAGCAAACCTATCTTAGGGTTTTCTTGGCAATATTTGTTCAGAGGGAGTTTTGTCTTTGCCTTCCTCTGAGGCTGAGACAGCCGAAGGTCACCCAGTAGGTATACATAGCTGAGCAGGGGTTTGAATCTTCATCACCAGAGTCATAGTGCAATGCTCAAACCACTACTCCAGCCTGGCAGCAAGATTACAACATGGTTACCATATGGTTACAAAGCTCCACACATTTGGCATAGCTGTCTAATCACATGGAGCTTTGTGGTTGCATTCACTTAAATATGAAAGAAGCTCCATTGGATATCTTGTCCCTCAACATGAAGAGATCAGGAGTAGAAGCAGAAGGGCTGGAATGCCTCTCTCCAGTTTTTCTGCTCATACTTTGGCATTCCAGATATTTTGGGAGGGGATATCTAAATCATTTCAAGAGCAGATGACTGAGAATTACTGTTCTGTTCAATGAGGGGGGAAAAAGCAATTAGATTGGGCTGTAAGGTCATCAGAAAGTAAACTTATTGGTGAACATGTGAAAAAACTAAAAAAAAAATAATTTCAAATATACACACTGATACAGAGGATTTTATTTTATTAACTGATTAATATTCAATTAAAACCAGAACTTTTTCTCTTTGGAGTGATGGATGTACAGTTGGAAAAGTGCCATAGAAGATTGCTTCAATATATGAACATGGGAGCAAGATTTTTATACCCACAAAGACAGAAGAATTGAATGCTACCACTATGGAAAAGCAGTTGATAAAACTGACAGATTTAGCAGAAATTGACAAATTGTCGGATTTGATTAGAGAAAGGTCATTAGTGACATTTGTTAAACACTGGAAAGCCGTTATAGACTTTTTTCAAAAAAAAAGAGACAGAGAGAGAGAGAGAGAGAGAGAAAATGAGCTGGTAAGTTTTGGTTTTGATGATTAGAAAAAGTAGGGTATAGTTTCCAACTTATGGTGACCCTAGGATAAACTCATCATAAGGTTTTCCATGGCTGAGAGTGTCTGATGTGTTGGAAGGGGATTGCTGTGACCTTTGCTCCAATTAAAATACTTTTGATGTGCATGTGGGGAAAGCATCTGGGGAATGACTTGGCAAGTCATGAGGTAATCCCCAAGGGACAGTAAGGCTGAGTCATGGTGACATGAAATCCTGGGGTAGGGTTGCATCAGCCATGATCCCTAGCTGATGAGCTATCAGCCAATGTGTATATAAAGAGGTGAGCTCTGACAGGATTTCTCTCGGTCTCCCTGACTCCTGCTGACACTGGAGCTCTGTCTGAGCAAACCTCTGCCTGATGTGATTGATGATGGAATGCTGAACCTTTGACTGAGGATCTGCGAATCCTGCCTGTACAGATGTATATATGGGAACTTCAAGAATAAAAGCCTCCAGGTATTTTTTGGATGACAACACTGTGTGCTAGTGTTTCTGACAAGTGGGTAGTTTTGGGTCAAAGCTGATGCTGTATGTTTACACTCTGCTGCTACTCATGCTTGTGGCTGTATTTTTATACTCTGCTGTGGGCGTTTTTGCTTGCCTCTGAGCCACGTTCATGTTCAGAGCGCAGTGGTTCCAGGGAGGATTCTGTGCAAGGGGTTTGAATCCACCCCCTGTCATGATGTGCCCAAGGTCACACAGTGGATTTCCATGGCCAAGTGGCGAATCAAATTTGGAAAGAGAGGTATGAATATAGGCCAGTATAACTGCTGAAAGGAAAATTGTAAATCTTTTCTTGTCTTTCCTTTTTTTCTTTTTCTTCTTCATCTTTTTTAAATCTCTCTTTTATTTCTCTATTTCTGTAACTCTTTGTAACTTTATTTTTTTTGAAAAAATCAATAACAACTATTATTTTAGAAAACAAAAGGCAAACATATTATTCTATGGTTTGGCTTGATGTTGGTTTCTGGGCACAGAGCAGGTTTTTATTTATTTGACCGATGGAGTGACTACCTGACTGAATAATACCCTGCTTTCCTCTCAGTATTGAGGCTCAAGATGCCACACAACAAGATTAACTGAAAAGATTAGTAGTAATAAACACAAATATTAAAACACAGTTAAATGCAATTGAAAGCAGTTTTAAAAGTATATCAACCTAAAAAACAAACAAAAAAGGAAGGCCATTTCTTATGTTTTCATGCCTACAGTATGTGAGCTAGTATCTTACAGTATAGGTTTAATGATGTCTGGATGGAGGACTCACGTGATAGGATAGATGTATAATGTGGTTCTTTCTAAACATTTTCCATAAAAAGTGGAGGATATTTGTTTGGGAAAGAACCACTTCAGTCCCTCCTCCTATTTGAATCTTCCCATACCAAGCTGTTTCAGAGTGGTTCCCATGAGGAACAAAAAATTTTAAGTCTCTTGGGATCTTCATGGCTCTTCCTCTATATTTGGCTGTTTCCTGGTTAGAGAATTGGACTGCACATATTTGCATATTTTTACTTTAGGGTTTGAGCTTTTTCAAATCTTCCTTTCAGGACTTCCAAATGTCAATGGAATTGTAATAATGTTACGTAGTTTCCATTTTACATTTAAGACTGTATCTATTCGTTTTTCAGGCTTTAGTTTTCCTGAGTATATGCCATTGGGGAAAAATACATAATTCCAAATATAAAACTTTAAGAAAAAAGACAGCTTCTCTTTTGAGAGCTTATTCTACCACATTACGTCTGCTAAAAGTTAAAAAAAATCAGGCCATAGCAGCGGCAACTCTTATCCAATTAAATTATTGATAACATTCTGATTGATCTTTAAAACTTAGAATGGCATTCAGAAATGCCAGTACAGCACTTCCATGTGTGGGGGAACTATGATGCAAACACTGACCTTCAGACAAGATAAGGCTTCCCAATTCATTTCAGAACACAGAAAGATAAGTGGAACTAACTGTCCCACTTACTATATACCGGTAGTTAATTTTGCAGCATGATCAACATCTATATTGAAGGCAGGATGAGTGGGTGGCATGTTTGCTCCAGATAGATGAACGATGCCAGGAATAATTTGTTATCCTGTAACAAATGGCTGGCCCCGACATTAACGACATGTTTTTCTCCTCAAGTTTTTTCTTTCTTTTACATTGCACTTTCATTGATATGGCTACGGGTGGGGTGGGGGTCAGATAGGAGCAATCTGTATCGGTTACCCACCCTGTTTTACAGTGTGAGTGACAGAAGATTGGTGAAAATTTATGGCCCCCATTGAAAAATTATTGCAATCATCATAGACTACGCATCCATTTCCAGAAAAGTGGATTTCTACCATCAATCTTTAGATATTGGTAGCTCTAATTAGGCATGGAAAGATATTTGTAGTGATTCATTCCCAGGTTGAAAAATTAGGATGAATAATAAACTAATGAAAATTTTGGGCAATTTCTCTCTGATTTTTGCAAAAACTTCCCCTGATATTCAAATGTCCTGAAGAGTGAGAAAGAAAGAAAAACATGGTTTTTTAATGAAAAAAATGTTTTTTGTGCTCAAAATGGGTTTCCTGGGCAGAAAACACTGCTTTGCAATATTTCAGGATTTTCAAATACAGGGAGAGTACTTTGAAGATGCACTGGTTCCTCCTCTCATGTGAGGGAGAAATAAATGAGGATTTACGTTCCTATCAATGATGGCACTGATCACTTTGGAAGGGATGGAGCTGATGTGATGCAGTTTATAATAATACTTGGAATAGGATGCAAAAAGACTCTTTTGCAGTCACACGCTTAAATCCAGAGAATTAATTCACATCTGGATATAAGTTTCTATGCACAGGATCCTACATGGTAGATCAGAAAATATTGATCTACAGTTCTGTTTGGCTGCCCTGAGAACTATCTGAAGTCTCAGTAAAAAAAGAATAGGTTAGGAAGCAAGGCAGAATACTTTATTCTGCAGCCTAATGGGCAAAAAAATGTGATTGGAATTAAAAAAATCATCTAAGAATCTGCATCTATGAATAAGAATATTAAAAATACATGATTATCAATAAGGCATACATACTCTCCAACATTTCACAGATGAAAATTGGCAATATTGTTACAGTCCCATGCACACACACACATGATTAGCATGGTTTAATTGGCAATATTATTTAATTGGCACTGTATTAATTGGTATTGATATAAATAATACCTGAAGTGACTGGAAGGTCAAGATGGAAAGAGACAGATTACTGACTGTAAACCTGAAATAGCAAGGCAGGTCAGCCACACACACTCCAGGCAAACACTGATGTCATAGCCAGGCTAACTGAGTAGCCATTCTTGAGATAAAAGGCTTATGTGAAAGAGCTGGACATCTTAGAGCAGAAAGGAGGAATCCCCACCAAACTGTGATTGTTTAACCCAGATCCTTTGCACCTGGACATTTCCCTGCTTTATCCTCCCAACCTTTCCACAATACTAGATTATTACAGCAGCCATTACCCTTTTCTCACCTAGACCCTAAGACCTTTAGCTTTGGCCCTTTTTTCATGGCAGTGTACAAGCGAAAGGGCCCCTTGAGCGTCGCGTAAATGTCAGGAGTGGTCTGCACAACACACTCCCATTTCCCCCACGCTCAAGGCCCGCAAGCGCAGCAAATACATATTTTCTTATTTTTGGCTTTTAGCCAAAAATAAGCCGCGCTTGCGCAAAGGTCACGGGCCTGGGCTGCACTCACCTGCGGTGTGGAGCCTCTGGAGCCAGGCCTGTCACGCGTCCTCTCCTCAGTGCAGCCTACAACTCCTAGGCTGCACTGCAGAAGGAAAGGGCAGGGTGCGGGTGGGGCTCTCGCACAAGCAGGACGGAGCTGCAGAGCCCAAGCAGCTGGGAAGCAGGAGGCTTGCGAGAGCCTGCCTGCCCAGGCCTTTCATGCAAGGCCCACACTCCAGCAGCATGAGAAGGTAAGCTGCGGAAAGGACCTTTGTCTGGACTTCATTGTTTGTGTTGCAACTCCCATTGTCCACTTGGCTGGGAGAGCGATTCACACTCATACCTGCAGGATATTTTTTAGATATAAGTACCCCCAACTTTGAGCAGTTCAGTGCTATCTCTCGACTTCCTGAATGCCATGCTCTCTGTTTGATTCCCAAACAAGAACTGTCCTTATGTGCCTACCTAAGCCACGTTGTTGCTTTCCTCGCTGCTCTCCAGACTGGTTAAATATCACCCAAACCCTGAAAACTCTTCTATCCACACTTTCCTCCCTTTATTTTTTGCTAATCCTTGTGTGTATGCATGAGTGTTTGGATCTTTTGTGCACTTGCGTGAATCTCTTTCAATAAAAACACATTTTAATTAACATTTTTTTATTCTCTGGCTGGTTCTTTCTTGCAAGGACCCCATAAGCATACGTGGTAGGTCTTGTTAAGCTACCCCTCCTCTCGAGGCCTCCTAATATTGAGCTAATTAATTCCCCATTGTCACATCAAGGTACTGACATCATGGGTGGACCTCTGAGCCACCCACGTTTTGGGGTAACAATATCAGAGAGTGGACAAAATTGCAAATGTTATTAATGAGGAATAACAGACAAGTTAGGAAAGACCACAGCATCTACTGATAAGATTTCACCTCCTCCCGTATTCTCCCTGTTGCTAAATTGAGTGCAAATTGCTTATTCACTTTGAACTCAGCTTGCAACAACTGAAATAAGCTAAGAGGAAAAGTAAGAAGAAGGAAGAGAAACTGGGACATTCTAAAAGAAGCTGGAAATGTAGGGCAATAGAGGATCAGGCCATAGAAGACCCTACCCTTGCCAAATTGGTTACAAGTTGGAGGGCATGGGCATAGTTTCTCCTTTCCCAGGAAACATAATATGCAGTATGATTTTTTATAACAGTTCCCAGCCAACAGTAAGCACAAATTTCTGGCTATGATTATATGCTCCATAAACTGTATCTATTGGGGAAAATATTTTCTCTTTTCTTTTTCTATTGTTTTTACCCCAATCCCAAGCAGAGGGCATACCAAACATATTTATTATAATAGTATACATTTTATAGTATGTTCTTGAACTTTCTAAAGTTTGCCAAGGTAAAATAAATAGCATTTCCTATGCAGACTGTACTTTTCACAAAAGAGGTGGGAAGAGATTTCTGAAATGGCCATCACAAAACTGTAGAATGCTTGTCTTTTGGACACTTGTAAAAGCCCACATTTTCTGAAAGCAGCGGAAAACTTTATAAATAAACCGATGCTGCTGACTGACCTTACACTGTAAAGGGTTCTGCTTCAGTACAATTATGTTTTAGAAACTTTAATAGTTTTTAACTGGATCTTTGATTCTACCATAATCTTTGTGACAACAGTTGCAGTGTGTGTATGAAATGTTAGCTGATGCTGTATGCTTGACTAGACATAGTTTTTCAGGGTTTCCAGATAAAATTCAAATCCTCTAACTTTCCCAATGTGGCAAGTACAGTCCTAACTAATCTCTGTCATCTCACTTTTTCAGATGCATTTAAAATGTCCCAGTTTCTCTCTCCCCTCCTCTCACCATACTCATTTGTTCACAGCTCATACCAAGTCCTTCAAACTGAGGCCATTTCCACACAAGGTGAAGGAATCGCTCCGTGCCGTTACTCACCGGATCTTCTGGCTCCTCAGTCTGGTCCAGGGTGACTCAGAGCAGTGCGAGGTCTTAGATCCGCACTGCTCTGGCTTCCAAAATGGCGGCTTCCAGTTGGTCGTGGGTCCCGACCAACCACAAAGCTCGCCACACCTAAAGCCCACCCTCCACAGATCAGAGGCTTGCATTGGTGCGAGCCTGCGAATCTGCACAAGGGAGCAGGCACGCAATGGCGCACTCCAGAAAAAAGAGAAACCTCTTTTTTCCAGTCTTTAAAAAGTGTACTGGAGGACCAGTTGGGTGTGTTTCAGAGCAGGCTGAGGTGTGGGTCTCCGGTGAGTAGTCTGAACCTAGTCCGCTCCGAGATGCAGACAACTTCCGTAGAGGACGCACTGCACCATTTTAATTCCCGCGTGCAGAAAAGGCCTGAGTTCAAAATGCAGAAGCAGTTTGCACTCAGTTAACCCAGCAACAGAGAGAGGAGGGCCAGAATCTTGTTCTTCTCAGTAGGCTCAGGCAAAAGTAAACTGCTGCAGCCTCTCCTAGCTTGCGTCTTCTTCCTGAATAATAAATTGGCTATCTTTGCCACTGTCAGATGTTGCTTGGCCCAATGCACCCCCGTTTTCATCTTTGAAATGTTGAGGGGGGTATAGCAAAGCACTTGATTGTGTAATCATGAAAAACTATGGCTTGCTCTTTAAGAAATTTCTTTAAGAAAATTCTTTAAGAAATTTAAATTTAAAAATTTAATTTAATTTAATTTAAATCTGAATTTTAAAAACTTATTTAAGAAATTTAAAAATTAAAGAAATTTCTTTAAGAAATGGGTATGCCACAATATTTGATTGTTCTGATCCATAATCTGTGCTCAGGATAAAAGGGCAGAATACAGAGGAACAGAATGGTTACCTATTATTAGTAGTATTTAGCATGAGCAATGTATATGGTGCTGTACAAGTAAAAGCACAACAAAACTGTTCCTTATCCTCAGGTTTACAATCTAATTACAATTCACAAGGGGGTCAGGGAAGGCTACATTTTATCACTGCATCTCTTTAGCTTCTAAGCTGAACATATCACACATAAAGCAGGGTTAGTCCTGAAGGAAAGAGGCATGAAAACTGGAGAAAGGAACATCAATAGTTTAAGAAATGCAGATGACACTACACTACTAGCAGAAAATAGCAAAAACTTGGAGAAAAGTTTTTTTTCACTGAAGAAAAGGCAAAGACAGGTTTACAGTTGAATAGTAAAAAAACAAAAATGATGACCACAAAAGATTTACATAACTTTAAAGCAGATGATGAAAACATTGAAATAGTTCGAGATTTTCCATATCTTGGCCCAGTCATTGATCAGGATGGCGATTGCAGTCAACAAATCAGAAGAAGACTAGGATGTAGAAGAGCAACTATGAAGGAATTAGACAAGATCCTGAAATATAAAGATATATTATTTAACACTAAAGTAGGATTGCCTGTGCCACCATATTTCTAATTGCTGTACATGGTTATCAAAGCTGGACAGCGAAGAAAACTGATAGGAGGAAAATCTATTCCTTTCAAATGTGGTGCTAGAGGAGAATTCTACACATACCCTGCACTGCTAAAAAGACAAATAAATGGGTCATAGAGCAATTTCCAAGCCTGAACTCTCCCCAGAAGTCAAGATGGCTAAACTTAGATTGTTGTACTTTGGACATACTATGAGAAGACATGGCTCACTAGAAAAGACGATAATGCTTGGTCAGGCAGAACGCAGTACTGAAAGAGGGAGAGAGTGGCCCTTTCCGCACTGGGCTGTTAAAACAGTGCAGAGCGACCTCCGACGGAGGTCTTCTGCACCCTAGAGTGGACTGGCGTGGACTGTTTTTTGTAGTTCCTCACCTCAGTCCAGTTCAGAGCGACTGGAACTGGTCACGCAGCGTGCTTTTTAAAAACCTCTTTTTAGAGATTTTTAAAAAGCATGGAGCGTGCAACTCCGTGTCGCTCCGTCCCTGCGCTCTGGTGCAGATTTGCAGGCGCACACAAGTGCATGCCTGCAGATCTGCTGGGGGTGGGCTTTAGGCTGGCGAGCTTCTCCAGTTGGTGGAGAGCCTCCACCAACCGGAAGCCACCATTTTGGACACCGGAGCAGTGCGGAGCGACGAGCTCACACTGCTCCTCATCTCGGCGGACTCACCCAGACGCTGAAGAAGTCCAGTGAGTAGCATTTTTTCGCAGTTCCTTTCCCACATACGGAAAGGGCCAGTATTACAGGTGGATAGACTTGGTCAAGGAAGCCACAGTCCTGAGTCTGCAACACTTGAGCAAGGCTGTTGATGATAGGGTAACTTCAAGGTCTCTCATACATAAGGTTGCCATTGTTGAAGTTGATTGGACAGCAATTAACAACAATGAAATTTTGCTAAACACCACAGTGTGCTACAAGTGCACTTTTGACATAGACTTTCCAGTAAATCATTTATCATCATTGAAACAGAAACGCTAAAAGGAAAAAGTATGAATCCCAAGAAAAGGATACATCCCTTCTAGGACCACCCTGTAAAAAATGCAGGTTTTGCTTGTTAATTTTAGAATACTTAAGTTAGAATCAAAGATGACACTATCAAACTGCAAGTTTACTTTGGAGAAGTAATGGCACATTTCATTTTTATTAATAATAATGTAACACAAGGGGTGCACCGGTGTATGTTGACCTGAACACATCAAGTTAATAATAAGTAGCAAAGCAAATGGAGTTCTACATCTGTGTGGGGAAAATGTATTAAAATGGAATATGTACATGTGCAACACAGGAGACTGTGATCATAGGGGGTTTTCAACCTCTTTTCTTTGCCCTTTTGTGACACTTAAAATACATCATTGCTTTGGCCCACATAAACTGCCTTCATCATCTTAGCTACCACTTATATAGCTGATTGAACACAGCACTTAGTTAGTCACTGCTAGAAGTAAACATGCTGGTTCCATAGAGTGCATTTTATGGTTCAAATCTTCAAGCCTGAGCAATAAGACACACTTTCCAAATGCCAAAAGTAAGTGTTTATTCTGAGTAATGCCACAGGAGCAATCTTTCTACCAAATAATTGGAGTGAAGCATCCTCGTTCAGTTATGCTCATGTTATGGAGGACTGGGGGTGGGATGGAAGAAAGGTAGGAAATTGATAGGTTTCTGACACTTTTGTACCTTGCTTTTTTGGATGTAATCTACTTAAATTTATTGCCTGTAGTATAATTGACAATAGCTTCTATCATCTCCAGATAGAAGTGGCTGTGTAATGGGAACTGTAGTCCAAAATGTTTGGAGGGCATTGGGCTGGAGAAGGCTGAGTTACACACTATGCCATAAGGAGAAAAAAAACTGGTAGTTTGGAAAAGTAATTTTCTAAATTGGTATAGTTTTGCAAATGAGGTTTTTTTAAAAAAGAAAAAGATATTTCATAAAATCTGACTGCTTTGAAACAGCTTGTTTATAGAATAAAGTCCTAGTTTTTGCACAGATGAGCAACTGAATCCCTTATTTTCTTTGACTGAATCTGCTGTCATTATGATTCCTAAAGTAACTTTTAGGTCACTGGTATTTTTAGTTTTATGGTTTTGTGCTTCCTTTTGTGGAAGTAGAGGAAATAAGAAATTCGTCATCACTGACCTGAACTGTTGTCTCTTCTTTGTGCTATTTAGGGCAGATGAAAGGCTTAAAAAGATTTCTCTGTATTTCAGCATTCCCAAGTCAAGAAGTTTTCAAATAGGAACCAGGTTTCACCATCTGTCAGATAGAGTTCTCATACTTTATACAACTGCCTTTATCACTGGCACACTGTCTTCCGTAAGTGTTTGTTATGAATGGCTGCCAAACCTGGACATATTCCACATGACTCGTCAAAGACTATTACTGATAAGGGGCACTAGTGTTGCTGACAGGGACAGCCTCCAAGGAATGCCAGGCTGTTCCTGGCAGGAAAATATCATTCCTTAGATGACACTAATACAACAAAATGAGATCACAGCTATAGTGGCAGCAGCAAAAAAAGTTTTGCTAGAACCACAACCATTCAGTGTTATACCACACGCTCTAAAGGCAGATTTCCTAGGTTCAATCTCTGACATTTCTAGTTAAAATTATACATTAGCAGGAAATGTGAAAGACCTCTGCCTGAAACTGCAGAGATAACTGTCAAGCAGAGTCACCAATACTGGGCTATGTGGACAAAAAATCTGACTTGGAACAAGGCAGCTTCTTCAAATGCCTTGTAACTTTCATATTTCATAAAGCAAATGTCTTTGGATATAACAGTTCTCTTAAACATAATTGGTCCACTTACATTTTTGCTAATCAATTGTCTTTTTATTATTTCTCATTCTAACAAACACTTGTTGGTCATCAGTTGCTTTGTGGAAAAGACAGCCCTGAAAATCATTATTTGACAGTTTAAGTTAGCAGAGAACCAAAGAGATCTAGGAATGTAAACAGATATTTTCACAGAAACGTAACATAGAAAAATGTTGGAACATTGTGGAAAATAGCAGCTGTCTTCATCTCATCATGTTTGTTTCTTTGAAAACTCTTTCATCCCATGCTGAAATAGAGGCAGCTGGTCCATGAAGTGGAACTAAAGATCTGCTGGCTAGAAAGATTTCTTTTCTTCAAGAAAGTCTACAACCTGAGTTTTAATATACATTTTCTGCAGAAGGAAAATTCCTTTTCGTTCAGTTTTGAAGCACTCTGTTTTATGCATATATTATAATTGAAATGCAGTATTCAACATACCTAGAGAGCCAGGGAGGTGTACTAGATTGAGCAATGGACTGTGATTCTCAAGACCAGGGTTCAAATCCCTGCTCAGCCATGGAAACCCACTGGGCAACTTTGGTCAAGTCACACTCTCTCAGCCTCAGAGGAAGGCAAAGTCTCCCTCTGAACCAATCTTATCAAGAAAACATTGTGATAGGCTGCCTTAAGGTCACCATAAGTCAGAAAGGGCTTGAAGGCTCACAACAGCAGCAACACGCAGCATACCTAAAGAATGATGTTTATTGACAGGTTTCAATTATTTGCAATGTAAATTGCCCACAGATACTTTAAACCCCAAATTATTTTTTTATTGTTCTTGTTCATGTGTACGAGCAAAACTTCCAACATTTCTCAAAGACGAACTGGGAGAAACATGGCCAACCCACATCAGAACGTGGTCAAATGTGCATGGCCAAGCAAGAAGAGGCAAAAGTAATTAATGAGGAAGAACCCCAAAACAATTATTTTAAGTAGAGAAACTCTAGAATTTATGTATTGAATTTATAGAATTTATGAATTTGTTTTGGATTTTATAGAATTTTTGTATTGAAGGGCAAGGCTTTTTCCACTCCTGTACTCTCCTTGTTGCTCAGTTAATTGAGTACAAACTGCTCTTATACTTTGAAGTTAGTTTGCAGCAATTGAAATAAGCTGAGGAAGAAGGGAAAAGTGGGAGGAGGAAAGAGATACTGAGACACTTTAAGGGCATCTGAGAAAGTGGGACAGCAGAGGATTAACCAGGGCTGTCCCTGTCAAATCTGGACAGTTGGAGGGTATGTTCAGCATCATCTAGGCAACAACCTGAGAAGCTGCAATTACAGAAGGAGAAGCTCTGCATTATCACACTACAAGTTGAGTATCCCTTATCCAAATGGCTTGGCACCAGAAGTGTTCTGTATTTCAAATTTGCTATTATTTTATTTTATTTTATTGTATTTTATTTTACTTATTTTGGGACATGGTGAGTCAGGGCAGTGTGTAGGGCAGTGGTAAGTCTTGGCAATCAGGCACACATTCTTTGGGCTCCCTTTTGGGGAGCGGAGAGGAGCAGGAGGGAGGGAGGGGGGATGGTGCAGCCAAGTTCACAGCCAAACGTTGTGTAAGTCGCAACCACAGTGGCTGCTGCTGCTCCTCTTCCACCACCACCACCCAACCAACGTTAGGTCTAGAACAAGATGCCATAGTGGCAGCTGCTGGCAATCATCTTCAGCATTGGCCCAGAAATGAGCCCCATGCCAAAGGAAAAACAGTTCTCCTCTCTTCTCCCTGCTGTTTTCACCACTGGAGCGCAGATCCCAGTCAGGGCCTTTCGTACCCAAGTCTTCTGTGGATGGGAACCCAGTAAAGATAGCCAACTCTGATAGTAGTGGTGGAAGCATTGCCAACTGCCTGCTTCCGCCTCAAACTGGCAGCTGCAGTGCTCCTGCCCATTCATGCAGCTGGAAGAAAAAGGCAGGGTTCTGTAAAATGGCAGGAGGCACGGATTCCTGCCATTTCATAGATGCTCACATCTCTCTCCAGACACAGCTGTCTCTAGCTGTGTCTTTCTCCACAAATACAGTGCAGATACATCCATGTTATGGCTCCAAAAGACTGGAATTTTGGAGCATTTCAGATTTTGGAATTCTGGATGAGGGACACCCAACCTCTATGCAGAAACTAGATTTCTCTACCTTTTCCAGCTTCTTCAGAGAGAACAGCAAATACTTCATGAAGTATTTTGAGTTAAATTCATTTGCTAAGTAGAGATCGAATCTCTGTTTAATTTAGTGTTCCACTGTATTTGTTGAAAAACTCTTCCACATTTTGTGAAGGGCAGATTTACCATCTTAATACTGCACAGCTTTGTATGTCAGAGTGGGCATTCATAGCAGGCTACCAAAGCAGCTGTCACCTGCCAAGCTCATTAACCTGTAAATGCAGAGAAAATTATACAGTTGGGCAACACATTTCTCAGGATCAATCAAAAGGTAAGCTTTTGAATTCTCCAGAACTTTTCATCATGGTATCTGGTACTCTATACCAGCTTGGGATTCTGAGAAATTCCATGAGTTTTCATTCCTGTACACTTTGCTGGTTGTTGACTGAATTTAATAGTAGACCTTATGGCAACAACAGACTTTATAGCCACAATTCCTTTCCCACCCACCCCTCACTCTGTTTCCTACCTTTTCATACTACTGGACTCAATGGTTTTATGAAGCACTCTGGAAAACTGGAAAGGTTGCGCACCTTTGTGCATTCTTGATTGATCTTCCTTGTGTTTGTTTTCTATTTTTTTTCCCTCCAGGACCAGTGCATCTTTAGTTGGTTTATAGCAGAGACACCACTTGCATATCACGGGCACTAAAAGAATATCTTAATCTCACATATATGGAATTGTTACAATCCAGTCAAGATCTGATTTTAGATTTTGTGAAGAAAGAAAGAATAATATAGGCATACCTCAGTTAACAAAGCCTCAGACAAAGCAACTCTTTTTTACAAAGTCTTTCTGTGGGAGCCCAGCTCCTCCCCCCTTTTGTTTCTAGCTGGCAGCTTTTTTGTTTGTTTTTCCAGAATTGGCATTGGAAAGATGATGATGGACAAGTGGAGAAAGACAGACTTTCAGTGATCAGTTGCAGCAGTTTATCTGCAGTAAACAATGCAACAAAACCTGACCTGGTAAAGAATGGGATTCTGCTCTAGGTGATCCTGGTACCTGTGTGTACTTATGTACAATGACAAGGTGAACAGTTGCCTCCAGAATCACTTATTGAGCATGTGTGAAGAGCAAATCCAAAAGAAAATAGGAAAGCAGATTAGCCTGTCTCACCAGCTGCCTGGCATGTTGAAAAAACACATGTCTATAATTTTCATCACAAAATTAATATCATAAGAAAAGTGGAAGCTGTTGAAAGAAAAAAAGTCATCCTGGGACACATTTTGGAAGAAGCTTTCAAATGGTCTTTAGAAGATTAAAAATAATTGTGTTTATTTATGCAAGGCTTACTTGGCCTGGTTGTTTTGTTTCCTGTGTGCATAATCTGAGGCCATTTCTGCACTGCCCTATTGTAGTGCTATTATTCCACTTTCAACATCCTGTGGATTTCTGGGGTTTGTAGTTTACTGAGGCCCAAGAGCTCTCTGGCTGAGAATTCTAGATGCCCCTCCCTAAACTGCAAACCCCAGGATTCCAAAGGATGTTCAAAGTGGAATAACAGCACTATAACAGTTTAGTGTGGAAATGGCATTAGTTCTGAGTAAAAAGTTTTCTGAAACATGTTAAACTCCTCTTCTCTTTTTGTGATGTAAAGAACCTAATTTTATTCTTTCCATCTTATTTCTGCTTCTGGTACCAAAATTTCTGTTGAAGGTAATAACACCCAGGAACACATCTGCCTTGTTAACTGAGGTATACCTCTAAATTGTATTGTAACACTGTGGGGTGTTGTTGTTTTACATTTCTACATATAATGCATCTGGCTCTTAAAGAAGAATAGGCTTGGTTTTTTAATGACTTGAGCTACATACTTTTGACTCTTTAGTTACACAGCTGCTTACAGATGTTTGCTTTTCTGTAGGGAAACTCCCTCCCTCTTTGTCCTGGTGGTAGACCAATAGCGAAGGGCTGAGAAAAGCTCTGGTGAGGCTTAGGAGTGGACAGTGTCAGATTGAGGTCACGTTGGACAGCTTGTCTGTTTTTCAGTTTAAAAAAAAAAAACCCAGACTGGGAAAAGGTTATGGCTTGGCCTTCTTGCAAACGCATTTGTTTTCCACGGAGAGGAAATCATTTGCTGTTCTACTCTGGGAAACAATCAAACAAGAGCCCTCTGCACCAGAGCTAGCTCTATCATTAGGCAGGGTGAGGCAGCCATTTCAAGCAGGCAGGGAGGTCTGCTTCAGAGGTGCTTATAGGATTTTCAACCTCAGCTGTCAAAATAACTTCAGTGGTTTTGGGTACCAAATAACTGGATGAGAGGAATACGATTTGCTGCTCCCCTTCAGGAAGTAAAAAATATTGGGTCTGTCCTGTCCCACCTGCATTCTGAATGGTACATTCCAAAGATGAGTTGTAGCGCACGATAAGAATTTGGACATCAGTCAGTTTCTTGTCCATTGTTGGGATATGGGTGTTTCTGTTTCTCCATTCCAAATAAAAAATATGTATTAAATTAGAATAGCTTTGAAATGAAATATGCATGTCTGGAATGCCAAACACTACACAATTTCAAGGGTATTTTAGAAGGCAAGATACCAGCCTTGTTGTTATCAGTCTTACGGAAAAACAACCCAAAATGTTTGCACTGAAAATATTTTTCTTACCTGTATTTGTGTTTTGCCCTTTTTCAAGCACAATCATTCAATTTCTTTTAAAAAAATATTAACTGCTTTTCCTTTGCAGTAAAACTAAATTTAGGTACTTCAGAACATGCAAGTATATTATAAATAGTTTAAATTAAAAATCAGAATACTTTCTTTCTCTTTCTCTCCCCACATTATAACAACAGCAGAACCATTTGTAAAGGGGATTCCTTATAAAACCAGAACATGTATTTTAATGTTAATAATGCCAATGTATGTTATGCGCACCCACAAATGAAATCTTCAAAATTAGCAAAGATTACCCCAGACTAGTGTGTTTTGTTCATATTTTAAATACAATTTTTTTAATTTATTATTTAAATGTCTTACACCTTTATACTCATTTCATCAAGTACGGTGGCACATTGCCAGTGCATGTTGCATGCAAAGTAACATTTTCCAATGGCAATTTCAACTGTACTTAATTTAGAAATGAGTAATCCTTTCACTTTCATTTCCTCTCATATTCAGATTTTGTGAATTTTCATAAATTGTGATCAAAAACCAAACTACATCACTCCAATCAGATTTTGGAAGCTAAGCAGGATTGAACTTGGTTAATCCCATAATGAGAGACTACCAGGGTTCTCCAAGTGATTCAGCCAGTGAAGAAACCTGCCTGAAACTTGATAATCTGAAGCTAATCAAAATAGACAATATTGACCTACGTGAGCCAATGATATGACTCACTATAAGGCAGCTTCCTACATTACTAAACACAAACTGAAGCAAAAATTGATAGATTGATAATTGAATTATGCTTATACTTCAGTATAATATCCACTACTACACACTGTAGCCTAATCAATGCTGAGTCCTACTTAGTGTAAACTTAGTGGAAATGAGCAGGCCATATTAGTCAAAACATATTTAAGTCCAATTTATGTTAATGAGTCCAAGCAGGATTAATGCTGGCTTTAATCCCTTGTGATACTATACATTGAAATCAGATCCTGGGCATTCTGTTGATAACAAAATATCCAAAAAGTTCCAAGTTTGCAGCTACTAGTTTCACACTCATTAGTCCCAGATAGTCCAGACACAAATGGAGCAATTCCTTATTGAGGATCAATACCTGTTGATCCAGCCAAGTAGATCCCTTATGGGCATGGGACTCTGCTCATAAGTGTCCTGAATCCTATAATCTAGTCCCAACTAGAGCAAATCCAATGAATCAGTTGTTCAATGACGTGCCAATACATAAGTGAATCCTAGTGATTCAGTGGGTCTGCTCTAGTCAGCAGTAGCAAGCATCCCCAGCCTGCACAAAGACTAGTCTTTACTTCTATGGAGAGGTAGCAACAGGTGTACAGAAGTATCTATGCACACATTTTTATCCAAGAAGATGGAAAAAGACATGGAGAGACTGAGTGCAATGCTGTGCTCTGAACTGGTTCATTTCTCCTTAATGTAAAAAAAAAATGCATAAAGTCTTATACATTTGATGGATCCTGGGATATATGTATAAAAGCAAAAGTATGTAGGAAAGGAAAAAGTAGGTTCCTCAGTGTGTGAACAAGCCAGCAAATATTCTCAGATGTGCTTTTATAATTGGGGAAACATTCAGGGTTGTTAAAAAGGTTAGCACTGCAACCTAAAGATTTCTTCTCCCTCCCTCCTCCCTATGCTCATTTCTCTCCCACATGGATCCCAGATTCCTTGACTACTCCCTCCAGACTAGTCTGGAATGTGAAGATATCTGATCCCATATGCCCCAAAATGGAAAGTATTTGAGGACAGATGATTGCAAAATAAATAAATGAAATAATTGAATATAGCTCCTGATTTTTCTGGGAAGGCTTTGTTTCCTAATTCGACTTGTCTCATTTCCCAGAATGGAATAAAAACTCCTGGTTTTCAAATAGAAACAAACAGGACACTTTAGTTTCCACTCTTGCCCAGAAGTCAAGGTGAGTGCAGGAGGTGAAATAGCAGCATATAAATGCCCATGAGAATTGTTTGTTTTGTACAAATCACTGCCAGGGAAATAGACCATCAAAAAACAGAACTGGATTTATGGATATAAAAGGGACTATTTTCTTTCAGGGACCACCTTTAAATCCTAAATTCAGTATTTACATTCAATGCAAAATGTGTGGTAGGGTATGTGATTAAAGGCAAGAGTGGGTGAAATTCAAGTAATAAAGGGACAAGCCGAACAAAGAAAAACTCCTTTTATAGAAGTGGTATAAAGATTTGACATTAGAAGGTTTATGCCTCCTCTTGATTCTGTCAGTCTGCTCTGATGTAAGCACTCCAACTAACTCCAGCTGAGTCAGCACACCAATGGAATTCCAATAATGAGTAAGGAACACCCACATATAGTTGAGTTTTTGAAAGGGCATATTTCATGACTGACCCATTTCAGAGTATTTTCTGAGTAGGAAGACTTAATAACCCAGAATTTTCAGCTCTCCCATCCAACTATATATTTCACGACTTTTTGGTTGTCCCCTTGACAGTTAAAGTGGTACTATGAAGTTAGAAAAATAATGTTTCACCAGTAACTATGGGATGGGGAAGAATTAGAACACTGCTCCACAAATATGAATTCTGCCCCTTCAAATTAATTTTCCTTCAGTCTCCAGATTTCTAGCACTGTAGTAACTTAAAACTTCAACTGACCATTTAGCAATAGAGTTTGGGCATCCAAAGAAAACAAGCAGGCAAAGTTCCCAAGGGAATAGAAACATGGCAAATATGCTCAGTGTGATTTTCAATGTCTCCATCTGTGTGATGCTAGAAATTTGGGGTGTGAAGGAAAATTCCCCAGGGCAAGCAAAATTCCTATTTAGGATGGAAATGCCTCAATTTGCCCCCTCTCTGGAGCTATACTCCCAGTTTTACAGATGTATTACAGAACACTTAAAATAAGCCTATTCTAACATAATTCTAACAATTACCAGTATTTTAAGCATGGGGGGTACAGGAATCTTTATGGAGGAATAGACCATTCAGCTACTGGTTATGTCTGAAAAAATGAAATTTTGCAGATTTTATTTTAAAAAATATCTACAGTCATTTTTTTGCAGAATATTTTTATGGTGCTGGTGGAGGTAGCATCACTGATATCGAGCAGCTGAGATGGGATGGTGAAGTGAGTTGTTCAATGACTCAAAGAGCAACACTATTACTGACTAATTTCTGTGATGAGAGAGAACCCTCATTAACACTTTCCACACTAGACTTCTATAGCGCTATTATTCCATTTTCAATATCCTATGGAAACCTGGGGTTTGCAGTTTCGGGAGGGGCTGGCTGGCCCCTCCCGAAACTGCAAACCCCAGGGTTCCAAAGGAAGTTGAAAGTGGAATAATAGTGCTATAAAAGTCTAGTGCGGAAATGGCTATAGTCTAAGGACTCAGGACATGACCTTAGAGACAAAAAGCTAAAGGACAGCAAGGTTAATGAGGAGGCTGAATGAAGAATACAGAGAAGATAATGCAATGAGGAAAAACCTGAAGAAAGGGTTGTCCCATAATGGAGCTTGAGTAAAAGAGAAGGAAACTGAGAAAGAAAGGGACCAATGAGAGAGAATAAGCCCAGAAAAAAATCTCAAAGCATTTATGGTGAGGAGAGGTTGCTTGTAAAGTAGAAGAGAAAAAGGCCTATGGGAAAAGCTGTTCATTCAAAAGGATGACGAGATGGAGCACACACGATCACGGAAGGAAAATCTTGGGCTCAAGAAAACTGCTGAGTGGAAAGATGTGAAATTGCTATGGGGAGATAAAAAAAAAAAAGGAGGCCAGAGGCAAAAGTAAAAAAAGTTTTTAAAAAAGTAAAAAATGTTTTAAAAAGTAAAAAGTAAAAGAAGTTTTAAATAAAAGTAGGGCCAGAGACAGGAACATGTGTGTCTTTTGCAGGGAAGTGGTAAACAACCAAGCACAAAGTTAAAGGAGGTCTAAAATGGCTAGATCAAGTATCCACAACTGGGGTAGAGAATATGGATCACATGCACCCCCATTGTCATCTTTCTAAACTCATTTGCTCTGATTTTTGTGGGTATCCAAATGGCGAACCCAATTATTGGTGGTGTCACTGCAGTCATTTTCAAAAGCGTGCTTCTTAAAATCAGCAGTGCCAGTACAATAGAACACCTGCATCCTTTGGCCCTCTCTTTCTTGCAGACCAGCAAAGTTTTATGGTTGGGTGAGGAGAATTCTTCCAGTTGTGATTTTTCCTGGCATTGTGATATCACAGGCTATTTCCGTACTAGACTGTTATAGTGCTATTATTCCACTTTCAACATCCGATGGAATCCTGGGGTTTGCAGGTTACGGAGGGGCCTTGAGGGGCCTTTCCCTAACCTGCAAACCCCAGGATTCCATAGGATGTTGAAAGTGGAATAATAGCACTATAATAGTCTAGTGCAGAAATGGCCACAGACTTGATGGAATAATGAGGGCCAAGAAAAAGTGTATGGTGGTAGAGCTGAATTTCGTATATTAATTTTGATTATACTGATAGTATTTTTGGTTGTAGGCTTCTAATTTTCTGTGGAGTGTTTGATCAAAATTAAAAAGAAACATTTTGTAAACAAACTCTTAACTAAAGAAAGCAAATATTGCAACATCTCCATGAAATATCTGCTTAGTCTTATAGATGGTAAATCTTTCTTCAAGAATTTAATAAAAGGCTACTAGGTACACAAAGAGTGAACTTTGGTCTTTCTTCCTTTTAAAAAATTTTAAGACAGGTACAGAAATCTGCACAACATGTGAGGCCAGTCCTTTACACCGGAAAGAACAACTGACAAGTTTTTGTGAAAAATTTTCTTTATGCAAGTTTTTGCAGCGCCTGGACCGCTTGAAGCTGCAACTTTTGTCATACATTTCAGGGAGGTTTCCTCCCAAAGTGAGCAACATCCCTAAAAGTTCTAAACATAATCCCCCCAAATAAATGGTAGTAAATCTGTTGACCTAGTAGTGATGGGAAGAATATACAAAAATTGAAAAATGATTTCAAAAAAATGTGGTTCTCATGTGTTGGGATACCCTGACAGGAAAAGTCTTACGCCAATGAAAATCTTCACAGTTCAGAGCTTATTTTACACATAATGTACACACAATTGTTTTGCTCACAAAACAGCATTTTCTTTACAGGTTTTTGTTGTTGTTGTTATTTTATATATTATTTTCTCTGCAGAAAAACTTGTTTCCTGAGCAGAACATGTTGTAGATAAGGATTTATTCTGTGTGAAATTTGCATGCTATTGTTTTGTGTTGGGAAATTTTTCTGTGTAGGTAGCAACATTTTCTGCGCAACAAAACTATTTTGGTACAGAAATAATATTTCCTGCACAGACAATGCTATTTCCTGTGAAGAAAATGCTGGAGAGTGGGTAGAAAACACCCATGTAAACCAGAGCTTTCCAAACTTTTCACAATGGTGACAAACTTTTTAGACATGCCTCACTTCATGACACAGTAATTCAGTAAGCAATTTGGTAAATGTAGGCAGCGCTTCCATCCAAGCCTGGCCCACTGCAGTGGCGGCAGCAGCTCCTTGACCCAGACCTGGCCCACTGCAGTGGTAGGAGAAGCAGCCCACCACAAGTTACATTCACAAGACACACCTACACACTTCTGCCGACACACTAATGTGTTGCAACACAGTTTGGAAAACTCTGATGTAGACGATTCACACAGAATATGACCAAAGTGTGAAGAACCTTCAAAAATAGCAGTTTTCGAAGACTTTTTCTTTTCACAGCAAGAAGAAAATTGCTAAAATTACTAATTGCTTCCTTTGAGAAGAATATTAGCAAAGAATTACATATTTATAACATAGTGTTAAAGTTGGATCCACATTTAGGTGTAAACAACTGAGATTGCATGGCAGCCCTTCTAACTACTGAAGACATCTACAATGAGAGGCCGAGAGCTTGCTGAATGGGATGGATTATATGTGGGAGAAAGTGGGAAGATCCCAACAAATCAGCTGGAAGTATCTTCCATCAGTGGAGCTCATAAAAGATGCCTAGACTACACATTCAGTCTTGCAATCTTCCATCTATTATTTTAAACAGATAGCCATGGGCAAGAATGGTGGGGAAATCCATTTGCACTATGCCAATGGCACAAATCTAAATCTGGACTGAAACTTTATCTTCCAAAGTGGTTTATGACCTCATAATCAAAAGAATTGGGGGTCCTTATGTCTTACAGCTTTTTTTACAAATCTCTATTTTGAAATGTTAGCTGTATTATTTGTTCAGATGTTGGGAAACAATAGTGCAAATATATATAAGTCTACTCAGTAATAAGTCCACTGAGTTCAAAAGGAGTTAATATTTTGGCAAATGTATATAGGATTGCAATATATGTAACAGTATTGACTAACTTTACATCAGGTAGAGTCTCTGTGTTTTCTTATTTCCATATTCATTCACAGCATGATCTTTTATATGTTTACTTTAAGGTTGAAAACTATGCAGCCCTCAATGTTACTGTACTGTATTCCCCAGCATTCTTCACCCATGGCTATACTGACTTGGCCTGCTGGAACTTGCAGTGCAACAACTTTTAGAGGCCCCCAAGATCCCATCCTCGCTTTAGATGAAAATACTGCTGTCTTCAGTTGAGCTTACTCCCAAGTAAGTAGGCATAGGACAATCACCTCACTCATTCATTGGGAGTACTTTTACACCATGTGCATTAATGTAGGTGAGGAGAATTTTGGCCCTCCGTTCAACCACATCGATCAACTTTTCAATGCCTTGGCGACCACCCTGGCTATCCCAAAAAATTCTGTCAAGGAACAAAGACTGAAGAAGCTTTTCTCGCAAACGCTGGCTTTTCAGTACAGAGATTGCTGATTCAGGGAACCTGAAAGTAAACAAACAAAAAACACAATATGATATCATTTTGCTTAAATGTTATTTTGAGGCTGTAGCTGAACAACTCCCTGTTTGTCTTAACAACACTTTTCCATTTGCCATGGTGAAATCATGACCATTCATTGGTTCCAGAATCTGTCTTTCATGGACAGGCCTGCATCCATAGAAGATACTTCTCCACAACACCACAGCTTAGTCATACAACTCTACTCCAGCCTGCTGCCACATGGAGGAGGAGGGTCATTTTCACCAGGCTAGCTGCATATGTCTGAATATAGATCCAACTCAATCACTGAAAGGGGCAGGATGAAGTCTATCTCCCAAGAACAGGTAAAGCAAGTTAGAAGCAGGAAGCAGGACAGACAGGAGCTGTGAGAGGTTTGAAATTTCAAAAGACACTGGCAGAGCATCTAATGGCATTTTCTCAAGGTACAGGTAAGGTATTTCATATACAAAGTCTGCTAAGAAGTCATATCTGTATTACTCATAAGGGACAGAACTACATCAAGATGAAAATCCAGCAAAATTATTTGTGTCCCTAAAATGTCTACAGTTCTCAGCTACCTAAAACCCACTTGCCCACATTACATACCACAGCCAGCATCTTGTTAGTGATATGTGTACACATGTGTATGTGTGCCTTCAAGTTGCCTGTCAATTTATGGTGACACCATAAATCCCATAGGGATTTCATAGGTAAGGAATATTCACAATGGTTTTGCCAGTTCCTTCCTCTGAAATATAGCCCATAGAACATGATATTCTTTAGTGGTCTCCCATTCAAGTGCTAACCAGGTCTGACCCTACTTATCTTCCAAGGTCAGGCAGGATCTGGTGCTTTTGGGGTGATACACACAAGTTTTGCTCCCAGTTTTGCTACAAAAAAGCCCTAAACAGCCATTCTGTGGCTGGTAAGAGAGAGGAGAGATTAGAAAAGTGTCTGGCTATGCCCTACAGCCAGATGCAGACCGGTAACATCGTCCTCTGAGATACAAGCAGATCTCAGCAGAAAATACCATTGGTCTATATCTGGCTACCAGCCACGGAATGTCCATTTCTGGCACCTATCACAACACAGTAAGTGGGGACCTGTTGTGGAGTTCCACCTACAGGATTCTTACACTACACCGGACAATGGAGAACTTTGTCCCTTATGTGTAGGGAGCACTCCATGTATAGAAGCCTCCAGGGTCAACCTAAGATATTTTGCTGCCAGAATGAAAAAGAAGATGACAGCCAACCCTATTCCATACAGGAAAAGTTGACAGGACTACCAGTCTACTCTTTCTTCAATTCTAGATATGGGGATTCATCCTCCCTCACACAAAAGTGTGGCAGACAACCTTAGGAGGTACAGGGCAAATGGCACACAGGTCTCTCTTTCATCACTTAGATGGCACCTGCCAGCATCTGCTGCCTGAAATGAGCAATGGGATCACACGAGAGACGGAGAAGAATTTCAAGACTTAAATGGCATTTCAGACAAAGAAAGTGCCCACAAAAATGTACTTGTTTTGAAAAGTAAACAGCTCATATGTGCAAAATTGAAAAGATAAGCATAAAAGTGCTTTAGTCAATAAGAGGAGAGCATAAAAGTGCTTTAGTCAATAAGGGGAGATGTGTAAATTGGGTGGGGGGGATCTAAATAAATGCTCACTGAAAGAAAATATTACTTGAATGTGCATTCATTTCTATTTGCCCCTCCCCAGCCTACAAAGCTCTGCAACTGGATGCAAAACAAGGACGAAAATAAAATAAAAGTGGAATTCAGAGACATGTCACAAATCAAAACACAATTTTCCCATCCCTGGATTGCACAGCTCACCCTTTCCACAGTCTTGCGCAGTTCCCTGGCCTTACCCTTAATGTCCTTTCACCAAATGTGGACATCTCAACAGGAAGGGTTCCACACTATCTAGAAACATGGTTGTTTAAGGTGGGATTGGGGTGGCAGCAGCTACTGGTTACCACGTCAGTGGGGCAGTCAATCTACTCTGAGTTTTAGTAAGAACTTCAAAGGAGCTCTCCAAGGTGCTGAGCATATTCTTGGGATAGGGTTCAGAACCCTGGATAGCTTCTTTAAAGTTCACACTAAAACAGAAAAGATTTGCCACACCAGTGACATGGGAGCCATTATTAAGCAATGAAGCTGGATGAAGTGAAGGGAAACAGCTCACTGCCCCATTCAAAGGAAAGAGGCCTTACAAGTTTCACAGGTGAAAAACAATGTTAAATGATGTCTCCCAGTATGGAAGAACTATGCAAAGACATTTTGGAACTGAAATGAACCATGAAGAAAAAAATGAAAAACCCCATCTGCTGGTATACTGTGGAACTTACTCATTTATGCCTTCTAATATTTTGAAATCTAGATTGTCTTCACTTCTGTCAAAGAAGCCTTTATTGTCTATAAAAACCAAATGCCTAGGATCATCCTTTCTCTGGATAATATGTGTCAAAGCAATGTTGTCCTGGTTATCACAATTCCCACTCAGTCCTTTCTGTGCACAGGAATCCTCCTTACGTGGTTTGAATCCACAGCAGTTCTTATCCAAGCGGTGATATATCTGAAAATGAATATACATCAGTCAGTGAAATGAAACACACAGTCATGTGAAAACAGCTATCTCACAAGATTAAATGAGTCACTGAAAAGCATGTGGGCATGGAGTATTAATGTTAATAATTCCCATAAGTTAAAAATGCTTTTTTAAGGAGTGCAAATACAGTGTGGTGATCATAGCCATGAGTTCTATGCATAGCTTAGATTGTAACTCTAATCTTAGACTGTAAACTTGAGGGCAGGCAACTGTGCCATTGTTCTGTTACTTGTAAAGTAATGTGCTATATAAATAAATGGTAATAATCCACCAGCCAGAATTACCATTGAAACTGCAGTCCCAAACAATTAATTTTTCCAAGCTTTGGCTAAATGTTCCTTGTCCACATCTCAATTCAACTGTTTATTCCCTACATGACCACCTCCCTGCCCGTAACAGTTAGACCCCTTCAAAGGCAAGCCAGCCAACATGCCAAAGGTCTGCCTGAATTATTTTTAAAAATTTGCCTGCTGATAGAAGAGCAATGGAATGGTAGCCAACCTAGCCTCCCTTCTTAGGAGGCCTAGAATCTGCCAGCAGACATCAAGAAGGCTGGGTTTCTGGTGAGATTCTGTTGATCTGACTCAATTCAAGTTTTGCTCACATTGTGGCCTCTAAAACTCAAGTGGCTACAGTTCTCTTTGAAGACAGTAGGGTGAAGGCTGCATAGATAATTTGCAACAGGCATGCATTCTTGTTGCAAATCCCAGAGTTTGGTCCTTCCCAGTTTATTTTACTAATGCATTTCTTATTTCTGAACAAAGAATGACAGTGTTATGCTTCCTGCTGAACTATAGTGCTTACCTGAGTCCCTGAAATTTCAGAGTTAATGTGTGCTTAAATATAGGCCCACAGAAAATAGAAAGCTATTTACACACACACACACACACACACACACACACACACACACACGTATGGAGGAGCGGAGAGAGGGAAGGAGGCCATTTCTGCCATACTCTGTTATAGTGCTCTTATTCCACTTTCAACATCCTGTGGAACTCTGAGGTTTGTCGTTTACTGAGGCCAAAGAGCTCTCTGGCTGAGATTTCTAAATGCCTCTCCCTAACTGCAAACTCCAGGATTCCATAGGATGTTGACTATACACTATAAGAGTGTAGTGTGGAAATGTTGAGACAGAAAGAATAATGATTCCATAGTGGTTTGAGTGTTGGACTAGGGTTCCAGGACAGCAAGACTTGAATTAACACTCAGCCATGGAAACCCACAGGTGACTTTGGGTAAGGCACATTCTCTCAGCCTATGAGGAAGGCAATGGCAAATCTCAGCAAGAATACCCCAGGATAGAGTTTATGTAAGTCAGACTCAACTTGGAGGCACATAACAAATGAAAACCTCAGAAATCATTTGAAAGCTGCTACAGTCTCTCTCCACACTATTCTTGCATGGCTTTTTCTATGTTTAGACTCAATACAATTCATGCTGGACTTTATATGAGATGCCAAGCATTACATACTCAGAAAAGCACTGAGAATTATAAGATAAATGGCCATCTATTTTTAGGAAAGAAATTAATGTCCTGCAATAGCTGCATCTATGGTACATTCATATGATATAAATAAGAGAGTCTGGCTTTTTGCTCCTATAGAAATCTGTCATAGGCAAGGAGAGGGCAATTCAATGATTTCTACAAAGTAAAAATGTACTGAATGTTGAATTGTATTGGAAGCCACAGAGAAACATATATAGGAGACAGATCTGCATACAAAGAAATATAAAATGAGACTAATCTATAGTAGAGAAATTGAAGTGTAGAGTTAGGCAAAGTTCCATGTGGCAGCCCAGCTCCTCCTTTTGTGTGACCTGGAAGGCTTTACTGGTGATTGTGGTGGTAGAAACAGTAGCTGGTGGTAGCACTAAAAGCACTGCCAAAAAAATATATTTAGATATCTACAGTGCTTCCTTGAGTCCTTGAAAATTTTCTAATGTAAAAGGGCAACTTTTGGTTGGGCAATTTTTTAAAAAGTTCAGTTTGATTGACTTCCATTATAAATTTCACCATTAACTTAACTCCAGAATTTAGTTACTAGCTAAGTTATTAATTAGTTAAATGAAAGACCGTGCTCAAGAACTCACAAATTTCTCAGCTAGTTCTTTACCCAATGCCTAGCTCTTCTGGATTTGTGCAAAATTGCTTCTTGTTTTTGTTATTCCCTTTGTTTAGGGTGATTAAACATACAAAACACTGTAAATGCCAATGGCTATAGCAATCTTTATTTCTGTTCATGATTGGTGTGTGATAGATTAGTTAATTCCAAGGTTAAAAGATTTTAAACCAGGAAGCAGTAAGGGCACCTTGGAAAGGGATGGTCTTGGTTACATCCAGGTAGCTCTGTGGCCACAACACAGAAGCTTCCTTTAATTTTTATCTCTTTACTCTGATTTTTGTTCATATCTGCATGCCAGCTAAACAAAAGGAGAGGTTGCACCAATGAGATTATAAGAGAAAGAGAAAGAGATGGTGTGGATGAATTTTTTTCCCCAAATGTTGTGAAATTGTTTCCTTCTCTCCCAGGTTCAAGAGGAGACAAGGGAAGAGGGAACTAAAACCACAGAAGACATTTTTTAATCTTTATTTCATTATACTTTTAGTGCAGTATTTTAACTTAAATTTAGGCCATTTCCACACTAGACTATTACAATGCTATTATTCCACTTTCAACATCCTATGGAATCCTGGGGTTTGCACTTTAGGGAGGGGCCAAATGGCCTTAATTTGCATTCCTCATGATTGTGGGATTTATTTATACTTACAATAAAACCTCTAGTGCCCTCAGTAGGTGGAACAAAGTGAAATAAAGCAGCATTTTGGTGAAATGAAAAGGTTGGTACCTTCCACCATATGTGAGGCAGCAAACGCTTGTATAAAGTTGTAAGCCTGGGAGGGAACTCATTATCAAAATATAGGTTACTAAAATTAATCTTCCATACTGCTGGTAAGCCTCTTTAGAGGTTTGCATATCCTTGTTCCTACCTGTAAAAGAAAGTCAAGGAGTGCCATCTTGGACCACTCATAGTGATGGATGTCAGTACATCCCCATTCTGCTTTGGGCACTTTGCCATTTTGCCAACACTTGTGCTTCAGCTGTTGCTTGTAAGTCCCCCAGTTCAGCTTCACTGAAGAGTGTGTCTCGTTGTCCGTCTGAGCCAAGGAAGGATCCCAAAGAATAATAGGACATGGCTGATCATCTCATGTGAACAAAGAAGAACAAGACCAAACAGAACCATGAGCATAGTTAAACAGAGCATTTAAGATTTACATTCTTTGGCCCTTCTTTAGACATTGTCTGAAACCACTGTTGACAACACATGCTTATAAAAAGATGTGGTAGGAAAAAATCTGAAACCAAAAATGGCTTCACTTCCTCTTGGTTTACGTGGTCACTCTCCACATCTAAAAGAAGCTACCACATTAAAGGAAGGACTCTGGACATTATAATTTCCTTTAGTGCCTGGATGTAAAAGCTACAAAGCAGGATGCTTAAAAGGAGCCCTACCACATGAGAAGATTTATTAAACAGATTAAAAGTCGTTTGGTAGATCAGTACCCAGTATAAATCTCTGTAGCTCATTCAGTTTCAGCAAACCAATATTCATTTATGAAAGTGTCATCATTTAGTGATATACGCCTGACCATGCAATGAATTCCAGCACCCAGCAAGCAGATTTATGTCTTCATCTTTATTGCAATAGTTTTAACAATGTTTGGAAACATATTCAGGGGTAGCCATGTTGGCCACACTGCAAAATAAAACAAAATACAAAATCCACAAAAGAGCAATACCTTTTGTGGCCAACCAAAATGCAAAAAACACATCATGCAAGCTTCTGAAGCTCCACTTGCTTCATCAGGTGAAAGATTAAAAAAAAAAGCATACAGAAGAAGAAAAATGACAGTGCTAGAGTCACAGTTGTACATTTTGTACTAAATGTTATTTCTGCCATAGTGCTGTTGTCTTGGAGGGAACTCAATGCAGGCCCAGCCTCCCCTGCTCCATCACCATCTTCTCGGCCACGTGGAAACTAAAACAAAGGAGAGTAAAATTTAAGCTCAATTAGCAACAGTAAAATAACTCCTTTTGGGATCCAGGATGTTTCTGTCTTTTGTGAAGCCAGAAGCAAGTTCCTCCTGTGAAGATCTTTCTGTTTTAATCCCCCACCACTTCCTCTCACGGGTTCAGAGAGGTGGAAGGAAAGAGAGAGAACACTTATTTTGAATATACGTGAAAACTTGTAACTTGGAAAGAACAAAATGGAGATAAGGTGAAGCACAGGAAGCATCTGATTCACAGGAAATAAGACATAGCCAAATCAATCACTCCTAAGAGTGCTATCTCAAACCTTTTTCAACAAAACAAACTGTAACTGAAATGGATGAACTGTGTCCAGACAAACGTGGAAGAGGCCAAGCTTTGAAATGTTTAGTATAACTTTGTAATTCAAATAATTATCTGTTCTGACCACATGCCCTAAAGGTATCCCATAAATCTGCACATTTGCTTCCTAAGAGTTAACTAGCATCCATATTACAATAACTCTCAAACAAGCTCCCCCAGAATAAAGAACACAAAACTATTTAGTAAAATGACAAGACACTTTGCATTGAAGGATCTACCAGCCAATCCTTTCCCTTCTTCTACTTTCAAGAATATCAAATACTGTAAAGACCCAGCACTTGCAGCAAAACTCTCTCACTGCTTTCTGCTCAATTACAGCCAGAATGGTAGAATGGACAGAGTGTTGCACTAGTCCAAGAGTCAATGATGTATTTAAGTCTTTTACTCCAAGTCTCAAGTCAAGTCTGAAGCCTCTACCTTCAAGTCTTAAGTCGTTGAAGATAATTTCAAGTCAAGTCTCAAGTCTGGAAGCCAACTTTATACCCCAACTTATATTTCAGAATTTCTGGCCAGAGTTGAATAAAGTCAGTTTTAACAACTTAAACAGAGTCAGCCCTCCACATTTGTAATTCTGCCATCTGCAGCGTCAGAAGTAAGGAATAGGATCCTACTTACTCATCCTTCCTGAAGCTGGAGCCTTTTCTGTCAATGGGCATAAAAGAGTCTGCAGCTTCACAAGTGAGGAATAGGATCCTTCTGACTTCCTATCTCTGAAGCTAGAGACTTCTTTGAAAGTGGAGAATGGGATTGTTCTTGGCCCCCATTGCTGAAGCTTCAAAGGCTTTAGAAGGAAGGATCCTTCCTCTTCAAGCCTGTTGCCTAATACATTTGCTGTTCCCCTCTGAGAAACATGCTTGGCTTTCTGGGGATGAGTCTTATCTTCTGTTCTCAGGGAAAAAAATTAAAAGGCTCTCCCGACTTGCATCAGGGACAGGCTGCGGAGCAGACCTCAAGCCTGCCTTAAGCCCATTCCTAACCCATTTGTTGTTCCCCTCTGAGAAATGCACCCACACTTTGGGCTTGAGACAGATTGTCATGTGAGCAGTAGGCAAAAAAGAGATGGAAGCACTGTTCATAATCATAAGGTTTCTGAATGAATGCGCTATGTTGCTGAACCAAGGTCAGCAAGTCAGTCACTAAAAATATACAAGTCTGGAGTCAAGTCGAGTCAGTGTATTATTTATTGCTGAGTCGAGTCTGAGTGGAGTCACTAAAGTGACTTAAGTCCAACTTGAGTCCCAGTCAATCAACTTGAGTCTACATCACTGCCAAGAGTCTAAGGTTTGAATCCCTGCTATACCAGTGGAGACCCACCTTGGGCAAGATCAATTCTCTCAGCCTAAATAGACGGCAATGGCAAAGCTCCTTGGAATAAACCTTGCCAAGAAAATCCTATGATAGAGTTGTCATTAGTTAGAATCATCTTAAAGGCACATAACAACTTCCTGCTTAAGCTTCTCCAGCAAGTCTCCACTAGAGACAGGCAGTCTCCATAAGTGACCAAGCTAAATGGTAGCTGAAGGACAAAAGAGAGAAAGCTCAGTTGCCTGCTATTTTGGGTTGACCCAAGATTAAAGAAGAGTTATTACTACTGCCTTCAGAGTACCTGCTTCACATGGAATCTGGAAATTCTATCACCACCCTCCCAATGTCTATCAGCTGCAATTAAAGATATTTATTTGACAATGAGGCTTGCTCCTGGACTCTGTCACATAGGTTGCTAACTAAGAACATTTTCTAACACAGCTGATTTCAAAAACACCTCAGGAATTGTGGCAACAAAAAGTAAACAATTACAAAGTTGTGTGAGAGTGTGTGTGTGTGTGTGTGTGGAGAGAGAGAGATGATAATGCAGAGTCAGCATTAAACACCGTGTAGTTCGGTGATAAACACAGCATCTGTAAAATACCAGCTATTTTTACTTATGCTGGTTTCTGTTTCCATAGCAACTCTGTGCTTCGCCTACACTAATGCACCCTCCAGATTGACTAATATTAGAACTGCAAGTTTGATATATCTTGCTACATAGGTAGAACTTGTTTGGAAAAAAAAAATACTGAAGATTCCTGTCTGGTTTTTACAAGAAATGCCACAGCAATTCTGCTCCCGAAATCATGTTCTTTTCTGCAGCTTTTGTTGCCTGGTTCTTCAAAACAGAGAGTTTATGAAACACAAATCAGAAAATCTCCAAAGGATTCAGAACTAAAGCTGTGCTCAGAGGGCACATGCATGCACATGTCAACAATGGCAATGCATCAGTCAGATTTTGGGAGCAGAATGAGCAAAGTGAAAAGGCACGATGAACCAAAAACCAATTGCCCAATTCCCACAGAATCGTTCTCTCGGGCGTATCTACTGTAAGTCTGTAATAATTACCATAGTGGTTCAGGCCAAAGGTTTATCTAATCTACATTTGTATCCATCACTAGCTGGCCAAATGCTCCAGTCTAGATAAGTTCATGATACTATACAGTAGTTGCAGTTTTACCATTCAAGAGTGCAACAGCTCTGTTTGTCCTTTGCTTATGAACAAAGAACACAGAAAGCTGCTTATGCTAAGTGAGAGCATCAATCCATCTAGCTTGGTATTATCAGCTTTCACTGGCAGAGGCCCTTCCTGGTTTCAGACAGGATGCTCTCCTAGCTTGTGCCATAATAAAACCAATTAGCTTTTAAAGAGCCACAAGACTCGTCACTGTTACTGCAACAGACTAACACTGCTACCTTTTGCACATTCTAGACTGTGGACAGTAAAAGAGGCAAAGCACTATGTGAAAACAGGAACAGTACCCACATTAGGAGAAATAATCCAATTTTCTAGTTATCATAGAGTTTAACACCACTTGAAAGACAAATACAAGTCATAAGTCATATTCTGAAGCTAGAAAGTGAATCAGAAATTTCTGCAAAGTTAAAGTAAACAAGCAAGCAAAAAAAAAAAAATCTAATTAGTGAATATAATGAGGATTTTGTAAATCAGGCCTGTACAACGTGAAACTCATTGGGAAGAACACTAACCACCATCCACTGTCAAGGTTTATCAAGTATTCAAAACAGTAATTTATTGGGAGTACAGCACCTGGAATCTCTCAAACAATATGGTCAGTGCAGGGAATTCCGGGTATTGCAATCCAAAGAAATAATTTTCCTGCCTCTGGTAATAGCACATGGCTAGTGAGACATGTCTCAAGCACAGCAACCCACTCTTCATTTCATTTATCTCTGTACTTATTTTAAAACACAACAAAATCCGTACAACAATTTGGATGGGGTGGCAAAGAAGAAACCATTATTCTTTTGTTTGCATATGAAAGCCAATATTAAAACATGTGGGAAGGCATACATAACTGTAGATGAGAGCTATAGATTGTACAGCCCCCATAAATAAACAAAAGCTCTCCAGTGTTTTTTTAATCTACCACCATATCCTTTAGGCCTCTGATCAAATGTAAAGATATGAGACCAAGCTGTGAACAAAACTGCTGAATCTGAGAAAGGCTACGCAATAAGGATGAATGCCTCAGAAAGAACAAGTTCTCTCATTGTTCTTTACCCAGACGTTACCCAGACTGATGCAGTCAGTTTTAAGAATGAGCAAAAGAGCTTGGTAAACATGTTTCCTGCTTGTTACCTTCCCTTGCTTGCCGCCTCTTTTTTAAAAAGCAGCGTTCTGACTGTGTGTATCAGCATGTGGAGATCACTAGAGTAACACGGTCAATGGGATCACTGGAACTTCTTTGCTCTGTGCCAAGTTCCCAGCCTCTGTTAGTACAAGGCCAATTACACAGTGAGCAAACACAATGAGACCCAAAGTCAGGTGGCCTTTCACACTAAGTACACTTGAGATGAAGGCAACCCCAAATTAGGGCTCATGCCTGAGCTAGTGTTGTGTAATGACACATGTAGCTCTTGGAAGAGTAACAAGAGTTTCTCAATAGGTGCTGACAACTTGATTGGAGGTAGGCAGTGTTTTTTACGAGAATTGGAGGAGATTTTGACAGCGTTCATCCCACAATCATTTCCCTTTATAGATGAGTGAGCATGGAGAGAGATGGATGCTTCAAAAACCTGGAAAATACATTCGACCACATATTATTATGGAGGAAGAAAAATTAGTCTGGCACCCAAGACTCCATTACACCACTTTCTACTCACTGGAAAAATGAAATAGCTTAGATTTGACCTAGATCTTCAATCTTGGAAGGCATTTGCATACATTGATGGTGATCCCTTGACCTCCATCAACTTCCCCATCTTACAATCCCCTCCCCACACACATACCCATGGTACATCTTATACCAGTGCTACTCAAAGTGGTCTGTGGAGTGGTTCCAGCCCCTGGAAAGGTTCCAAGAAAGAAAAAAAATCCATTGTACCCAGTGGGCACAAATATAGTGCCTGTCCATGGCACAATGGGAAAAAATAATTGTCCTCCCCACCCCGCCCTCAGCACACATACATTAGCTAGCCTGAGCCTATGCCATTCCAAAAGGATTCCAGCCATCAAGAGTTGCTTTCCAGGGTACACAGGAAGCTGCAGTTAGGAAGATGGTTCAAGAAAGATCTTCTCCAACAGCATAGCTCTCTCTATTGCTTTGGATCCTATATGTGGTTAACCTTCAGCTCCTTTCTCATAATACCTCATGACTCAAATCCCATCTGAAAAACATGTTTCTCTGCCATGTGAGTTGTTTGCCTCACTGACTGATTAAATAACCTTTGTCAAATGAAGCACGTATTTTAGGCCATATAATTATAGATTTCTGTGACAGTATCTGGCACATGTGCATTCTTATTTTAACCTAACCCATTTTTACTCCACTTTTACAAAGCAAAGAAGCTTCTCGCACATTTAGACTCAAACACATGCATACACTGGAGCAATTTTTCCATTTCTCCAATTCTTCATTTTGAAGTATTTCACTTACAAAGGAGTGGCTGGATTAAAGGAAGTCAATATCTTTTGCCTTCTAATGGTTTGTTTTAAATCCATTTGCCTTTATCTCTTGTCTTAAAAGATATGTTTGAAATGCTTTTGTTTTAAACAGTTTTAAATCTACAGACAGTTTAAATTCATTTTAACAATAACTCTGTGTATGCCTTTACTTATATATTTGTATGCATTTTTATCTCTGTTTGTTTTAATGTTTGTATTTTACCATGAGACCCAGTTTTGGAAAAAATGCATAAGATAAATAGGTAAACAGTAACATATTCTAGTGTGATGCCATCATCAGACAAGTATTCATACACATTCTTCTCATCCATATTCTGAACAGTTGGCTGGGCATGATGTGGGATTATGGTCCAGTACCTCTGCAGATTACAGTGTTGAGTGAAAGTTGTCTAGAATGTCAGACCAGGATTCAAATCACTTTGACATCTTCAGATAATTTCCGGGACTGTCCCAGCATAAGCCTACCTCACAGGCTATTGTAAAAATAAAATGGAGGAAGAACTTGTACAACACCCCCAAGGATACAGTAAACTTCGAATAAACACAAGCTTATATATTCATTTAGGCCTGAATCCATAGTGCCTTGCAACTAGTTTGCGATACCTATGGAAGCTCTTTTAAAAAAATCCTCCCATGACACATGGCAAGTCTCCTTATTTGAATTTCAAAAGTATTTGAATCTGATATCCAAACACACAATAAAAATTCTCTCGCTGGATATATCTAAAGTAGATCTTTGAATCTGAACCTGAATTTCTGTGTACACATAATGTTGAGATGTTCCATTTTACATTCTTCACTACTTTGCCGTTACTCATCATCTATCCTCAAGAAACAGAAATGGGTGAAGAACTGGATCTATGCAATAACTACTGGAGGTCTGTTTCCCTTCCCACATCTTGATGTGTCCATTCCTCTGCCCGCCCTTTGGGGAGGAAGGGTCTACATTCAGCCAAGATCACAGGCAAGCTCAGTGGCAAAGTAGCAAGTTTGCAATTGACCTTACGAATTTCCTTTTGTTGGCTTTCCAAGTCAGAACAACAAAAGGCTTTTCTCTTGTAGTCTCCTTGCCTTTATAAATTTTGATCCATCAACAGCAATGAATCTTTGGGAAAATTTGCCAGGAGTCAGCTTTCCCTTCTAAGAATGCAGATGTGTCAGAGAACAATTTGAATTAATTCTGTGATTTAACAGGTCCACTGTTGGCTTGAGAAAATGACAAACAGAAACATGCTAAAATAGGGAATAATATGTTGAGGTGTCAACCCCAACCTCATATGTCATTTGATAGAGCAATTCGTGGTGTAAATGTTTGTGTAATCACTTTACACATGGAAAGAGTAAAACTACAAAACACATTCACTGAATAAGACTGGTGAATTTAAGAGCTTAGTTAAACACATATTTATTGTCTCTACTAGCTAAAGCTGATATTCCAGATTGATCTTCTGAATATTTTCTTGTTAAATTATATGAGAAACAGAGAAAACAGATAGAAAGAGAACACTTTTCTGTCACAGAAATCTTTTATCCCTGGGTACCTGCTTGACAGAATTCTGCTTGTCAGCCAAATCCTCTCACCTCCACATCTATAGAGAAAAAAGTTCCACTGAATTCTACAGGACCCCGAAGTAAATGGTTTAAAAAATTGCAACCTTGGTTTATTGCTAACAAGGAGAAAAAGCCTGCTAATGTCCACTTCAGCATGACAGTATGTATCATTTGAATTTATGTGGCCTGTGAGTAAACCAAGACAGACATTCACAAGGTCAGAACACTGAGAAATTCTCTCATATAAGCCCTATCAAAAAGGGTGGGAGCTTTGTAAGACCACCCATTCATTTCAATGGGGCACATGTCAGGCTGACTGTGCCCTACCTAACTGTTAGTGGCTAAAATTGAGGACTGGGGATCCAAAACATTTCTACCACAAACCATTTCCTGTGCCTTGTTCCACATTCTGATCTCATCCGTAGCTAAGAAACACCCTGGAAAGAAGGAACCAAAAATGAAAACTGACTATTTTTTCCCTTTTTCATCACCTAGCAACAGTTCTCCATCTTTGAAACATCACCGATTACAGAGAATGAGAGAAGGAAAAAGGCTGAGTTGTCCTCCTTTCTCCCAACAATCGAAACCTGTAATGCAGGCTGAAAGTGATTCTCCCTAAGATTTGGCAAAGGAGCAGTTTACACAGGTCTACAGTTAGACATAATGTGTGACCTCATCACCCAGGATCCCTAAACCAAACAATCTAATAACTCTGCAGCAAGAAACTTTTCCCTAAAAATAAAGTATGGCTAATGTGCCTTCGATGTTCTGGTAACCTAAATAATCAAATATATTGAAAACATTGCTATGTGCTGCCAGCAGGAAAGCTTGTAAAGTGTTGATAAACCAGAGACTGCTGTTGTACTTGCTTTCTAAACTCTATTAATAGTAGAGTTTTTGTGATACTTTTCCTTTCATTAAAAAAAAAGTGTTTAAAGGGGTAGCCATGTCAGTCTATTCCAGAAAATCAAAGGTTCTTGTAGTGTTTAATAACAATGCATGCCACAAATGGATTTTGTAAAAAAAATAATTTTGTGACTGTGGTAGGAGGAAAGCAGAACTTTAAATCACAAAATACTTTAGCACTGATATATTAAAATCCAGTGCTGCCTTTTCCAGATTATACTTCATTATATTAATTCTTGGCTATATTTACAGTTTAACACAGCAGTGGTATATGCAGTGGCATTTCTTCTGGTCTACTTTTCATTTCATGTTTGGATTTACAAAATGAAATGCACACACTCTAAACCACTGATATGTTCAATATGCAAGAGATATTGCATGTTTTGTTGTCATACTGAAAAATTAATAATAAAAATGTAAAACAGATATAATAAGATTTTCACTCTGTATTCAAGGCAGTTTGCTAAAATCCTTTTTAATTTCTTATTACAGATAGTAGGAATCCAGACTAGATTTTTTAAAAAAAATGGCTTGCTGTTTCCTATTCTGGCCAAAGAAGAAAATCCTTGTATTATGCATGCATAATAAGATTTTTTAAAAAATATAACATGTAACGACATGGAAAGTAAATGGTGTTTTTACCCTACCAAGTGTTTCTCAACTCACCTTGCGCTACCTGAAACTGGTTTGCGCAGTTTCACTGCATGGCAGGGGGTTGGACTGGATGGCCCTTGTGGTCTCTTCCAACTCTACATTTCTATGATTCTATGATACTAGAGTTAAATTCAAAGAACAAAACCACTGAGCATTGCTGTTTCATAACCTCCATTCACTTCATTGGTTTATCCTGAACCTATGAAAGTATTTCCATAGAAACGAATGGAGATTGCCTAGCTAAAGCTTTTGATCATCCTGGCAGCAGTTTCCAGCCCAGAGCATTTCCTGGAAAGAAAATCAAGTTGAGGCAGAGTCGTCTGCACAAAACTTTGACATGCCATGTCCTGGGTCAGAGTTTCTGACTTTATTGGCTAGCAGATTCTGGGAGTGGCAGTCAAAAACAGTAATTTTTCCAGGTGTGGCATCTGGTATATTTGATGACAGTTTAAAGGTTCTATCACAGCATGAATCCACCTGCTCCAAACTATACACAATATTTTATATTAGCTATGAATCATATCAGAAGGAAGCAAGCAGAGTATTTTTCTACCCAGTTTTCTAAGGATACATGTGGAAACTTGTAACACTGAGAAATTCAGGAATGGGCAAACTGATTGGAAATCTGAAATAACATTTTCAGTTAATCTAAGGAATTCCCTTTTTATCCCAATTCTACTCTGCATGCCATTTACAGTTTTTATTGCTGGTTGTCCTAGAGATAGGCCCTTATTAATCTGCACTGTGTGAATAATTACCTTGTAAAAATTCTGATTTTCGGCTTACTGTAGGCAAAGTCCGGTTCAATCCCAGGATCCTGTCCAAATGGAAGGCAAACACTTCACTCATGTCAAAAGGCCTCTTGATGAGCCCACAGTGTCCTTGGCTGCAAACATAGCCTTTGGTTGACCTGTTCACAGCCACTGCCTTTGGAAATACTAGGAGTACCCCATGTTGAAAAGGTGCTTCTTGGACCTTGTCTATTTTGGAATCTGCCAGAAGACGCATATGTGAGATGTCCTCTTGGCTCAACCAAGGTGGTGGACTCTCGCTATAGATCCTGATATTACTCTCCCGAGCAATGGGTTGAACATACCCATTTCTTACAGTAATTGCAGCTCTCCAGTGCCCCTTATCCTTTCTTGGCACTTCTTTCCCTTTGTATTCTTCCCGGTGCTTCTGCTTGGCTTTTTCTGGGATGGCTGTTCTCCCTTTGCTCACGGAATCATGAAACCCATGAAGTGATGTTTGGATGAAGGTCTTCTCCTGGCTCATGCCAGGTAGAGAATTCCTGTTTCCAAAGTGCATAGACACAGCTTGCTTCTTCCTTCGCTTAGGCTTCACGGTGCCTCGGATGTTGGCAGGCTTGCTGCGCTTGGAACGCAGGGTGATGTACACGACGTTGGGCAGTGCTGAAGTGTCATTTGTCCCCACTGTGGGTCTGTCCAGGTCAGGAAGCAATAAGGTGCCATCCAATGGGATTTCAAGGGAAAGGGCCTGGTCAGCATCTTGAAGATTCCAAACGTTTGCTTTTGGAGGTCCCCCTCTGTGCTGTGGTACAATATGGCCTACTTGGCTGACAAGAAAACCTAGATAGATCACAAAGGCTGTGCCCAGCAGCAAATTCCTTCTGGTCCTTGGGCACCGGCCACTCCAGAGTCTCAGCGACCAGGGCAAACACAGAGAGAAAATGAGCCAGTTTATAATTTGGCATGTCTGATCCAAGAAGCTCATTTCTCCAATGAATCCACATGATGAAAACAGTCTTAAGAATCCACTGGTTGCCGGCTAGGGTGGTGATGATGCATGCTTTCTAAATGACCAGATTTCTCCTCCTCCTTTTCCAGCTGTGTGTGTCTGTGTCTGCAGGCACACTGGAAATGCCCTAGGAATGTGAATGTTCAGCCCTAATGAATATGACAGGCTCCCCCGACAAGCTGTTAAAATCTTATCGGTCACCTCAGAGGGTGTGATTATGTCTCGATGAATGAATGGAGTCGGCTGTGTAAACAAAGTTAACCGAGTCACAGTATGAAAAGTCTGGGAGTCCCTTATGGGCTGGTGCACTCCTACAGGAGAGAGAAATACCATTTAATAGTCATCATCAGCTACACGGTTATTTTTAAACCATGCAAATGTCTATGTTTAAAATCTCCAGCTTTTTAATTCCTGTAAGAAGGAGAGGGAGAGAGACTGAAAAGCAAATCCAGATATTTTATATTATGTATATAAGAATAATAGGAAACCATAAAAATAACAATCCTAGGCGTAGTATAAAATTCATTTATTACCCAGAATAACTTAACATATAATATTAACTGTGAGTAGGAAGCTCATTTTCAGAATTTAGAAGTTTTCCTCTCCTTGTCCAAATGACTGGGAAGATGTTCTATAAACCACATATTATATTACCTTTTATTATTATGAAAAAATATTACATGAACAAGTTAGAGCCAGTCCAAACAGGAATGCTTAAATTATCAACAAATTATCTCAGGCATAACTTGAACTGAATGTTTCAGCTTCCTGTCCTACATTAATTGGATTCACTGTTATATAACCAAGAAACATCTTCAGCATCCTGATGTTTTTTAATACAAAAATATAAAACGCCAACTATAAACTATTCCTTGTTGTATCAGAAAAATGTGTGTGTTTTATATATGTGTGCTTTATTTGTTTATACATATGTGTTCACCAAGGAAACAATTAGACTGACCATAATCAAATGTCACATACACCACTTGTCTATGAATACTTTTATTACACATATGCACATAATTTCCTGATGCAACTTGTAATGCATCACATTATGAATCAGCCTATGTTTGTTTATAGTAAGTTTATTATAAAATTAAAATTTAAAATAATCTTACCTACAAAGGGTGCCTCAGGCTTTACTGTCATAAATCTCTAACATGAATACAACAAAAGCCTAGTAAAATCTTTAAGAAGAAACCATTGCATGTTGGTCTGCAGGAAAAATCCAAAAAAGGACAGTTGCGCAGTATTTCTTGTAAGGACCAACCAAGATGTTGAAAAATAAAACACCAGCTAAACAAGTTTTCAACTTTTCCAAACCTGCAGCTTTCAAATTCTTGGAATCATAATTCATTATATAGCTCAGGTTTTACAGCAAGTTCTGTATTCCTCTAAAATATTCTGTTTTAACTACACTGGATAGTTTCTAAATAACTACGACAAACTTGCAGAAATATTTCAGTACTATTTAAAAACAAAAAATAGAGCTATGCTAAATTCTGCAATGGAAAACTCCAGAGGAAGGTCTTATTTCCAAAAAGAACAAACCTGCATCTGTTTCTTTCTAACTGCTGAGGGCCCCCTAGCGTACAACAGCCAACACTGTTTAGGAAATATGAGCTTCTGTGTATGTGCATATGTGTCTTCAAGTTGACTATCAACTTATGGCAGCCCCATGAATTTCATAGGGTTTTCTTAGTCAAGGAATACTCAGAAGTGGTTTCATCAGTTCCGTCCTCTGAAATATAGCCTACAGCACTTAGTATTCATTGGCAGTTTCCTATCTAGGTACTAACCAGAGCTGTTCGTGTTTACGACCAGATCAGAAAGGATATGGTATCATAGGGTATTTAGGCCCTCCTGAGCTTCTTTACTGAAAAATAAAATCTGGGAAAGCCCGACAGTTTATTGTGACTACAAACAGAAGTACATTTATTCAGAGCTTCAAAGTAACAGGTTAGAGCTAAGAATAGCGCATTTGCCATCTGACAAGGGGTAATACCATACGTTTTTTCCGGGGGACTATAGTACACAGTACACAGTTATAGCGCTATAATTCCACTTTAACTGTCATGATTCCATCCTATGGAATCCTGAAATTTGCAATTCAGGGAGGAGGATTAGAATTCTCAGCCAGACAACTCTAGTGCCTCACAAAATCAGAAACCCCAGGATTCCACAGGATAGAGTATGGCAGTTAAGCACCATAGTGCTAAAATTGTATAGTGTAGAAGGGCCCCAGTTCTTACCCTGTTGTGAACAAATTGTTTTTCTGTTATTATTCAAAGGCCAAGATGAGTTGTTGAATTTACCATAATTATATGGGATGACTGGGGTTATTTTCCTTGTTATTTTTTACTTGAAAACATGGTCCTGCATTGTCAGAGCACCAAGACGCCTTTATTGGCTAACCATGGAAATTACTTGGCTATATAAATTAGACAGCCTAGAGCAACACTTTCTAGAGAGGATAGAGCTTCATACTGCACTAGACTATAGCCTTCAATAGCTCTGTAGAAGATGAAAGAGATCTAAAGTTGCAATATGTCCTTCTTTCCAGAGGAAAATCTTCTATTTGAAAGTCTGTATAGTTCAAGTCTGGTCAAAATCCAGGATAGACACTTCCCTCACTGGTAGTGAAGTTCGGAATCCTAACCCTCGACACCAGATGCTGGGACATTCTTACATTGTCTTCCTGGCTTCCTTTTGTTTTACCACTCATGTCCTCACATCTCCACCTTATTGCAGTAATGCTTGTTGTATTAATCAATAATTGGGGCTCCTAAGCCAAGTAGCTCCTGTGTCAGTGAGGTTCTAACTCCACCCCAGGTTTTCATCAAGGCTTTAAAAGAACTCTCCAAAGCGTTGAACCCTGTGCAAGGGATGTGCAGCCACTGAAAAGGTACCACAACCTGGTACGTCAGCATTTGGGGAAGATGAGCAAGTGAATACAGAGAAGAGAAGAGAAGAGAAGAGAAGAGAAGAGAAGAGAAGAGAAGAGAAGGAATAATAGAATAGAATAGATAGGAGGCTGCTTGTCTGAAAACTCTACTATGGCAATAAATGCATATACTGTTATGCTCTGGGACACCTGAACAGTTAAAGTGGACTGCTGGTCCATCAGAACTAAACCTTACTGAGATATAAACATCATTGTTCAAACTAGCAGGATTCATGACAATAATCTAATACACTAATTTTGTCACCATGCTTTAAATATTCCTTTCTGCTTGTTCAACTACAGATTTTCTTTGCAAATTAAGGCTGTTTCGATGCTACTGAAAAATGTATGTGGCAAAGTAGTATGTACATCCAGAAGGGCAGCTGTCCAGGAGAATAGCCATTAGGCATGGGGGTGAAGGAGGATTGACTTAGGCAGCATGTTTTGAACATTAAGCAACAGCAATACATTGCTTTCTGCCTCATCTGTCAAAATCACTTCGCTGACATTGTGTATTGTGCACCTTGATTTGAGCGTTAATGAGAGGAACACAGCAAAATGTCTTAGACCAGCCTCCAGGCCAGCTTCATGAGGCCCTTGCACTATGTAATTATTGTATTGATTCCTTTTTAATTGCCCTGGTTCCAGGTTATGAAATACTAGTGTTTGTAGTTTCATTACATATTTAAAATTCTCTGCCAGGCAGTTCTAATGCCTCCACAAACTACAAAGGCCAAGATTCCATTGTATGCACCCATGGTAGCTGAAATGGAATCAGAGCACTGTAACTGTGTAGTGTGAAAGACCCCATGGGTGCTGATTATATCTGTTTAGGAATTTGTTAACAAACACTGCAAGTTTTGCTAAATGTTGGTACAGTATGATCAACCTCTCCTGTAGTTCATGTTGTGCTCAGGGGAAATTAAATCGGTGTCCTAAATGCACTGACAGCCCCAGCTAAAGTAAACCTATAGATCCCCTACGATAGCTGGTTCCAATTAGATTAGACAGATTAAGTTAATTATTCTTATGTGTTGAATGACCAAGTTCCCATTGCTTCAGTTAGTGTACTCTAGTTTGGACCAAAAGTTGGCTTTGGGGCATTACGTGTCAAAGCTTTTGCAGTGAGTTTGTTTTAGGCCCAGTATCGCTCTTAACTTAATTACAACTCTTACCAGCCTGGACCAAGACAACCAAACGGGAGAGATCGCAGGATGACTTTGCCAAGTGGTCTCATTAGTTTTTACTGCTCTGTAGGCATGCAAAGTTGCTTTGAAGTAGGTACCAGTGAAATTCATGGGATTTACTTCCAAATAAAAGGCAAAAACCAGAATGGTGTAGTGGTTTCAGTGTTGAACTATGACTCTAGAGACAGGGTTTGAATCCATGCTCAGCCACGGAAACCTACTGTGTGACCTTGGGCAAATCACACTGTCTTAGCCTCACTGGCAAGGGCATCTCCCCTCCCCAAACAAATCTTGCCAAGAAAACCCCATGAGGGTCACCATAAGTTAGAAATGACTTGAAAGCACACAACAAAAAAGTGTAGTAAAAAGTAGTTTGTCTGAAGCACTGTATAGCCGTAACAGTTTTTTGCAATCATAAAAGAAAAGCTGGGAGCTTAATATGAATCATTTGTGCTCCATGCAATGGAATACTGTTATGTTTTGGAATTAAGGCTGCATAGAAAGGTTGCTAATGATAGAAAGATAATTCTAATTCATCACACTAAACTTAAAGCTGTCAGAGGAAAGTTAAAAGACAAGTGAGTCTGCTGCTGACTCAAAGTTTAAATCAGCAAAACTGCTTAACTCAAGAATATCCGATGGTGCTTTCAGGTCACCTGAACTTACAAACTGCAAGCAAAATGCTAGGTTCCTCTTATGATATGCTTCCTTTTCTTAACAACTGTCAGAATTTTAACAAACCAGCGAACATATGCTTGCTCAGAAATCAGTCCATCTATGTTAGATGCATGAGATCAAAGCTTCAGTTCATAGTTCTGGAAAGAGGTCCTATTAAACAGAGAGAGAGAGAGATACTTCCATGTATATGTTACCCCAAAATGTGGGTGACTCACAGGTCCAACTGCGATGCCAGTACCTCCATGTAATGATGGGAAATTTATTAGCTCAATTAGGAGGCCTACAAGAGGGGGTAACCTAATGAGATTTTCCACCAATGTTTACAGGGTCCTTGTAGGAAGGAACAGCCAGAGATTCCAAAATAAACTGTGTTTTATTAAAGAGTTCAATCACATATGCAAACGATCCAAGCACCACACACTCACACAAGAACTAACCAAAGGATAAAGGGAGAAAAGTTGTTGATAGCAGAGTTTTAGGGAATGGGAGATAATTACCAGTCCGGAGAGCAGCGAATAAAGCAGCAATGTGGCTTATTCTTGCACATAAGGACAGCATTTGTTCGGTAATCAGAGTGACAGTGTGGCATTCAGCAAGTGAAATACTGTGTCTGACTGCCCAAAATGGAGGGTTCTTACCCTCAAAATCTAACAACATGCAGAGTTTAAATGAAACAAACTGGTCAGGTAAACTTGGTATAAGTAAAGAGAACATTTTGAACATTCCAGGGATTGCTTGAAGACTTCTTCCAAAATGCATCCGAGGGTTTTATCTTTTCTTTCACCCGCCTCCACTTCTCTCAGTATTTCCATTTTAGTGATCAGACTCACAATCCATAGTGTTTGTTGTTGTTTTTTAAATCATGCTGCACTGGGTGGAATCTGGTAAAGCAGGCTTATCTGCTTTCCCCTTTTCTTTCTGTGTTGCCCTTCACATATACTCCATAAGGGATTCAGGAGGTAGTTGCTTCTTTATCTTGTCTGTTGTAGGCAGATACACACAGCTTCAGAAGGATGGGCTGGAGCAGAATCCCATTCTTCCCCAGCTCAAGATTTATTTATTTATCAAGATTTATTGCCTTATTTACTGCAGGCATTTAGCTGTAACCTAAGACTGGAAGTCTGTTTCTCCAGCCCTCCTCCACCATCTTCCCAATGCAGATACCGCTAAAAAACCTGCAGCTAAGCAGAGGACAAGGGAGAAATGGTGGAGGCTGGATAGGCATACAAAAACTTTGTACAAAGGACCTTCTTTGTCAGAGGCTTTGTTAACCGAAGTATGCCTGTAATACTCGAGGAAGTTATTTTTTTGAACTACAGCTCCGAGAATCTCGAGCCAACAGAGCCGCTGGCCATGCGGGCTTGGGGATTCTGGGAGGTGCAGTTCAAAGAAGCAACCTTCCCAAGCTATGGTAAGCACGCATTAATATAAATGTATGAGATTGTGCAGCTAGAAGAGCTACTTTCCCAGAACTGTCCTCCAGCATCAGGCAGAAAAAGTGGCCGTGATCCCTTAGCACCGTCCTGGGAGCGGGACGACCTTAAAAGAAGATAATACTCCTCCTCTTTTCCCTTTGCCCTGACCTCGTCATCATGTCCAAGCACCCTGATAGCACCAACTGCAGCCAACACTGAAAAAGAGGCGTGTGCGAGACCCGTACCGAGCGTGCCGAATTCGACACCACCCTCCAGCCTTCACTGGGTTCCTCGGCTCTTTAGCATATGTAAGACGCAGTAGAGTCGGAGACACCCACGAAACGTAACCCGACGCGAACGTGGCGTGGGAAGCGCAATAACGGGAGGGGAAAGGGGGGGGTCACATGAAAAGGGGGGCGGAGTTTCTTGCTCCCGTCCGCAGAAGTAGAAGTTTTATTGAAAATCAGAGCAGGAAGCGAATTCGACAGGGAGCCTGTGTGCGTAAGTAAATGTAGCCTACGTGGGGGGATACTTTGGCCATCGGGATCCGCTCCCTAAACAGCAAACCTCGAATAATAATAATAATAATAATAATAATAATAATAATAATAATAACAGCCCTATAAGAGTGTAGTGCGGAAATGGCCTTTGTGTCCCTTAACAGTGCAAGCAAATGCAAGGAGCTCTCCGCGAAGAAACGGGGCAAGGGACGGCTGGCCAGACCAGAGAAAGTATTTATCAAGAGGAAAGGAAATAGCAGAGCTGTCAACCAAAACCAAAGCCGGTGTCTGAATGGACGGATTACATTGATCCCATATTTCTGGTTTACGCTGAAAATCTTTAAAAACTTTGAAAAGTTGTAGAGCAGTAAATGATACAGACTGAGGGCTCTGCTCAAGATATTATGCCGCCCGAGGCCGAGGAGACAAGTGATCTCTTCTCCTCTCCGCCCCGCTACAATGTCCACCAGTCAGAAGTATCCAGAGCCGGGCAAGTTGTTCCAGGAGGAAATCCTGCAGGCATCACTCTGCTTTCCTAAACGTGGAGTATTAGAAAATTAAACATTAAAATACTGCTTTTAATTATGTACATTATCTTCTGTATTTTTTAATTTCACTAGTTCTTAAATCTTAATGTTTTTAATTAAATATTTAAAAATTATATTGGCTCCTCTTTAATATACCTTAGATCTGCTACTTAAGGCAGCAAACTCTCCCAGAGTATAATAGTAGGGCAAACCTCCCTGAGGGGGTGATTCAGTAGCCTTAAGTAACATCAGCAAGTTGTATGTGAGCAAGACATAAGAGAAGCCATAAGTGCAAATTTTACCAAATTCAGTGCTAAATGAATTCTGCATTTAAAAAGTTATATATGATAATATGCTGTGCGATATGCCCAGAGCTTGGTAAGATACTCTTTTAGACTGCAGCTTCCAGAATCCCTCAGCCAGCATGGCCATTTTGGTTGAAAAAGTAACTTCAATCTCTGAAATAATTTATATGCTAGGTACAGATTCTGCTTTTCAGAACTGATGCATGGTTTTTCTTCCTCTGCACTACACTGTTATAGTGCTATTATTCCACTTTTCAACATCCTGTAGAATTCTGGGGTTTGTCGTTTGCTGAGGCCCAAGAGCTCTCTGGCTGAGAATTCTAAATGCCCCTCCCTAAACTGCAAACCCCAGGATTCCATAGGATGTTCAAAGTGGAATAATAGCACTATAACAGTTTAGTGTGGAAAGGCCCCAACACCTGCCCTTTTGAGTTGTTATGGGTTTTAACATGAATGTGTGGGAAGAGTGCAGGTTTGCAGAGCCTGGGAAAGTGGGGGTTTTTGGGGAGAGAACAACAATTTTCAGAACCCTCCAGGCAGCATGGTCAATGGCCACACTGACTAGGGTATTCTGGGAGCTGTCTTCCAAATAGGTAGCTTTTCCAAAATTTTAATTTGAGCATGTCTGAATGAAGAACCTTGGTATATACATCTCTTACGATCATAGGTACTATATACTATTAGGAATATACCCAGAGTTCCAGATGTAAATACTGTAAATACTGTACAAACGTGGGCAACCTTCTCCATCACCAAGTTGGCTTAGCCCATGAAGGTTTGAGACAAAGCCTAGCAATGGAGCCTGATGGCTTCCATTCCAGTAGGGCAACCAATCTACTCTCAGTTTTAGTTTGAATTGCATAGGAGCTTTCAAAGGTATGGAGCTTTTTTTGGAGATAGGGCTCAGAACCTTGGATAGTTCTTTGCCACATACCAGACAGCACTGGTACCTGGGAGGAATATGAATGTTGAGCTGTGGGCATGGTTCCATGTGTGCATTGGCGATAACCACAGAATGGAACATGTACAGCCCTGAAAGGGCAGGCTTTGTGTATATTTTTATATTTTTGGTAATTTTTTTTTTTAACAAATGTATCCCACCTCTATTATGAATTGCTATAAAGAATATTAGGATTATTCTTATTGTACAGTAACAGATTAGATGCTGTAACAATAAAAGAGTAAAATAATGACAAAAAGGACTGTTAGAAATATTTGGCTGAAGAAGAATAGGAAGACATCACTCTTCAAACAAGCTTTCAAACTGTTCTAATGTGTACTGATTATTGTGGTTAGTTTAATAGTTCGGTTTTGGTTTTAGTGATTCTTGTTAGCCACCTTGAATAATTTCCAGCTTTTTAGTGAAAAGGCAGGGGAAAAATTAATAAAATATATTATTTCTCTTCTTCCACTGCTTGCAGGAAGAAATAGAATTGTAGCAGCTCATTAAGGAAGTCAAGTCAAATCTCAAAGAACAAAGATGGACGGATGGCAAGGAAGTACTGACTCTGTGAGCAACAACACAACAGATCTAGCCATTGGTTTTACCTCTTCAGCAGTAGCTGTCTTCTTATTTGGAACAAACTTTGTACCCGTTAAGAAATTTGACACTGGTGATGGTAATTATTTGGACTTCAACCAAACTGCTGTTGCTATGCCTTGCAGAGATATAGATCATGTTCTGCTATTTGGACATATTTAGAAGAAGAATGATGGTACTCCATAGCTGTTATAACAGAACAAGTAAATAACATTATTACAAAAGAGATTAAGCATTCAATTCATCTTTTCATCAAACTGAGTAGCCAGAAAAAGGGAACTGGGTGGGGGGAGGATTATGGAATCTAAAAGCACCTTTATTTTATTTAATTTAAACTAATTGATTTATATTTTAGCATGAGCTTTTATGGATATCAGTGGACTTCCTCAGATGCACTGATGAAGTGATATTAAAGCCACAGGTTTTAAAGGTTGTGGGAGAATGTAATGGGAGACAGAAAGATACAAATTTTGAGCCTGGCCGTGAGACGTCAGAGAGCTGCCTGAGATGATACAGGTCTTCCTAGGCCATTTCCTAGGCACTACATTGTTGTAGTGCTATTATTCCACTTTCAACCAAGGAGCTCTCTGGCTGAGAATTCTAAATGCATCTCCTTAAGCTGCAAATCCCAGGATTCCATAAGATGTTGAAAGTGGAATAATAGCACTCTAACAGAGTAGTGCAGAAATGGCCCAAGTCTTTACAGTTGTCAGAAGTGATATGTGAAAGCAATACATCTGCGTGCTGAAGGCCAGCTCTCTTGAAGTCAAAAACTTTCTCTGAGGAGATTCCATTGTTATATGTACAGTATCCCGTGAAACCATTATCTTTGTTCACACCTTTGATAATGTGTCGTAATTTGTAGATAAAATTCAGTGCAGCTGTTTTCTTTTTAGGCTTTTTTTTGAAGCCAGGACTTCTTAAAATGACTTCACATGGTGCAAGAGGTCTGTGTCAGAATAAAGAACATAGTGGCCCCTGTTTCCATTTAAAACATATGCCAGACTCTCATTGAACCCAGTGCAAAATCTCTTTAATTGTTAGTAATAAAAGATCAAACAATACATTACATTTTTTTAAAAAAAAATGTACCCAAGCTGTATATTGAAGAATAAACAGCCATGGGATCCTGCTCTAAAATGGCTTCCTAATCTGACTTCACTACCACAAAATCTCAGCATTCTGCAACACATGTTAAAAGTAAAGGAAAATGTAACTACTAGTTGAGAATTATCAGTTGTGCATAACTCTTCTTCCATTTATTTGTGTTTTAGGAATGTTCTTCCAGTGGATCCTCTGTGCTGCTATCTGGATAGTATCTCTAATTGTTAACCTCATTCAGAACAGTCCTAGATTTTGGCCTTTTGCTATGGTGGGAGGCTTTTTGTGGGCTACAGGTAATGTTGAACAAATCCTTATTTCTTCCCGATGTACAAGCACATGCATGTGGTTCTAAGTACAATTTGAAAATTACAGGAATCCTGAGACAATTGTAACTAATAATAAAAAGGGTGTGTGAGGTTAGTCTTTCCTCCCTCCATCTCTCTCTGCAAAAGCTGGAAAAAAAGTAGCATGGGGTTTCCTATTTTTTGAGCAATTTGAGTATTTCATCAACATCACTAGCTGTAACACAAGCATTTCAGTACTCTTTGTGCAACCTATACCTGTGTAATGTCCGATAAAGTATTTAATGACTGGAATCCTCAGTATTATTGCAAGACTGAGGCAGCATTGAAAGCAATATCTTAGCAAGGATTGTTCCAGTCTTTAAGTTGTTTTTAAAAAACTTTGTTTACAAGTACCGTTTGTAGAGTATTTCAGTGATTGTGATACTTATTGTATTCCTCACTGAGATTTTATCTCTAACAGCTACATTGCACATGTGAGTTTAGTGCCACTGTTTCGGAAAAGGCTTAACAAGTATAGCTTTAATTTATTCAAACCATGGAAGCTGTTAGAAATGTGCTTGTATTGACAGGGAGCAATAGCTATAATAATATGAGCTTGACTGGAATCTTTTACATGTTGAAAGAACATGCGTTAGATGGAGGGACACACACACCAGTCACATGCTTGAACAGGCCTTCTGCATTCACCAATACAAAAGTGGAACTCTGCAATAGAAAAAAAGGTGTTCCTGGTTGATCCATATCTGCCCCCACATTGGTACCTCTCTATGCCCAAACTGCCTATTTTCCCTAAAAGAAAAAGACATGATGCAGGGGTGTCATTCATCAGCAGAACCTTTATACCCTGGGAGACACCTACCCCTACTTTTATACACTGGTATATATAAGCCCAAGGATAACTTGTTATTTTTAAGTCCATATGAATTGTAGTCAAGAATCCTAATGTTGGTTGGTTGTTGTTTCAGTCTGTCAATATTATCATCATTTGCATCATTGCTATAACAATATTGCTATAAACATTGCATTAACAATCAATGGAATTTGCTGTTCTTTTCATCTTGTGCAGGCAATGTAACAGTTGTCCCTATTGTTAAGACCATTGGGCTAGGCCTTGGTCTCTTAATCTGGGCTTCTTTTAACCTGCTAACTGGGTGGGCCAGCTCAAGGTAAGCATAATGCACTCAATGTGTATTGTTTGTATGTCTTTCTGGTGTTTTTTTCAAGGATTGTCACAACTAGGTAAATCATCTTGGCAACAACATTCCCCTTCCTCTGTGTAGCATGTCATATATGTTAGCAGCTTGTATATGATCCCACTTAGATCCCAGAAACGTTGGCCAGTATCCAAAGGTTTAATTGTTCCTCCACAAGCAGTTTCTGTGGGTGCGAACAAGACAGAATGATCCCATTGCAGCCTCTAGGCACCCTGGAAAGCTGCTACAAAAGTGGATAGGCAATTCTCTGGACAGATTTTCAACATGGAAGGGTATGTTGCGGAGAAGGACTCAAAATCCCAATATTAGTGTGAGCATCATAGTAATTTACACAGTTACTTGGATACTTCCCTTTTGCTTCCCTGAAATCAATATATTTCAAGAAGTTATGGATCCTTTATCTGCACACTTCTAAAATGGAAAAAAAACACAATTTCATCTATGAGTTTAATAGGTCAAATTAATCGCCATTCTTTTATAAGCAATTACGGTATGCTTTATGATTGCTGTATACTAGAAATGTTGTTAACACTTTTGTAACATTCAAGACTGGCCTCAAACACAAATCAATAAGATTAACACAGTATTATAAGATAAGAAGTTAGATAATTGCCTATATAGTACATGGGATCCATGCATCTTTGCCTGCAGAAATACATTTATACTCAAATTTTTTATCAAGGCTTTCTAAATGTACCAGATTTAATCAAACTGCACTTTGGTGTTGCTGAGAAAATTCTTGTTCTTTCCCTAGTGGTCCTCCAAATATTGTTCACCTCCAGCTCCTCTTGGTTGTCCTCTAAATATTGTTGGATTCTATCTTCCATTAGCCTCAGACAGTATGACCAGTGATAAGGCATGATGGGTTTGCCCACCATTGTCCTAGCTTATGCTTTCATTATGGTTGCTTTGAATGTCACAGTCACACATTTGCGATGAGCTTTATTGGCAATACATATTCCCACATATAACCTTTTAGATTCACTTGCCCTCTTTCCTACTTCTACTTTATTTTGAACACTTAAAAAACAGTCATATATTTTGGTTCACAGGTTTGGTTGGTTTGGAATTGACCCAGAAATAGTTGCAAGACCCATCTTAAACTACATTGGAGCTGGACTTTCAGTGATCAGGTATTTAAAAAAACAAAACAAAACAGCAGTCTTCTTCATAACTATAATATTTTATTTTTAAAAATATCACTAAGGTGAATACTTTTAGGAACAAGTGCAGCAAAGTGAATATCTTATTCTTTTGAGACCAGGTCTAAACGTGTTCTTAAGGCTGTAGTCCTAAACATAGTAGGGGTTTAGTTTCATTAGCACAGCGGGATTTACTTCCAAGTAAACTTGCACAGGTTTGCACTGTTTTTAATTTCACGTTAAATTGTTAGTCCTCAAAAGAGTAAACCTACATCAGAGCTGACTTATCAAATTCCCATTGGCTCAATGACTGTATCATCTGTTTCAGAAAAGGCAATTGTTAAAATTATACTACTTTATATTGTTTGCAGAACTGTGGCCATTTCCGCACAGGTTTAAAGAAACAGTGCAGAGCGTCCTCCAGGGAGGACATCTGCACCTTAGAGCGGACTGGGTCAGACCTACTTAGTGTAATTCCACACCTCAGCTGAAGTGGTCGTCCAGCATGCTTTTGAAAGACTGCTTGAAACAGGTCTTTCAAAAGCACAGAGCGCGCCACTCCGTGCCTGCGCTCCGGTGCAGATTTGCAGGCTCGCACCAGTGCGAGCCTGCAATCTGCTGGGGGCGGGCTTTAGGCTGGCAAGCTTCAGCAATTGGTGGAGAGCTTCAACCAACTGGAAGCCGCCATTTTCATCCCTGGAGCAGTGCGGAGTGGCAGCCACGCACTGCTCCAGACCAGCCTGGACTCAAGCATGGAGCCGAGAAGTCTGGTAAGTACTGGCACGGGGCAATTCCCTCACCCTGTGAAGAAATGGCCTGTATAAAAATGTAGACCAAGATCAGTGAATTGTGACAATGCACAACAGAACACTGCACAAGATCTTCCATTGTGCAGTATGGGTTCCCATTGCACTATGGGGCCCATTTCACATCAGGATATGTATACGGGGACTGTGGCACATTGGCCATGCTGCTGGCTCTGTTTGCACAATGGTCCTGATAGCTTAGCTATATTTCTGCTCCCCTCCTAAGAATATGGATGTTCTGCAATGGCACAATTCAATTTTCCATGATTATAAGAGGATATAGTGATTTGAGCATTGGACTGCAGCCCTGGAGACCAGCATTCAGTTCTCCACTCGGCCATGGAAACCCTCTGGATGACCTTGGGCACAGCACACAGTCTCAGCTCCAGAAAACCCCATGATAGGTGCACCTTAGGGTTGCCGTAAGTTGGAAACGACCCGAAGGCACACAGCAAGATCAGTTGACAATAATATAACTTCCCAACATTATGTCTTTATGCTTGCTAGCTCCAGTCAGAGTGGACCCAATCAATTGAACTTACATATGTGTAGACTGAATCAATGGAACATACCTAAGGGTTAACTTGCTAATATTCTGTTTAGTTAGTGAATCTATTCTAGATGGGAGTAACAATTGGATTTAGGCCAATGTTTGAGAATAGAGAGATGCCCACACACACACACACACACACACACACACTGCCCTGGATACTAAAAGAATAAAATCTTACCATGGTAAAAAAAAGAAAAGAAAAGAAAAGCTCACAACAGATAAAATAGGAAAAGCCACTTATTTAAACTATATACTGTCTAAATATTTGTCAGCATAAAACTCATAATGAGTTTCATATTTCATCTGGTTTCCTTTGCAGCACCATCCTATTTCTTTTTATAAAAAGTGATGTTCAGAGTTCACCACCATCATCGGAAAGCACTCCATTATTAAGAGACCCTGTAAGTTTCATTTTCATATTATAAATACATGCTTCTACACTGAAAGAAAGGCTTTAGCTTTTTTCAGATTGCTTGCTTTCTAAGCCTTAATGGGAGATCCATAAGGCCCCAACATTCTTTTTCTCTCTGCTTCATGTGAGTTTCTTCAGGAATCCATTCTAAGGCCTTCCACACTACACAACTAGAGTGTGAAAGTCACAGTGACCGTTTCACACTATACAATTATAGCACTATAATTCCAGTTTAACTGCCATGGTTCCATCCTGCAGAATCCTGGGAACAGACAATTTAGGGAGCTCTATTTAGAATTGTTGGCCAGGACGCTCTATTGCCTCACCAAATGACAAATCCCAGGATTCCATAGAAAGCTGCCACAGCGGTTAAAGTGGAATCATAGTGCTATAATTGTGTAGTGTGAAAGGAACCTGGAAACGATTTTCAGTGTTACCTCATGTACTGGAGGAAATACATGTCCACCATGACTGACAGCTGTTGATAGCCAATGAATCCAGGTTTGCATATTTTCAGAAGCCTTTTCAGAAATCCCAGACTCAACAGGTTTCATTTTTATCAACAGCAAATCAACTTTTCTGAACATGTAGCTGAAAACAGAAGTGATGCGTCGTGGGTGGATGGTCTTTCTCCATTGGGAAAAAGAGTAATGTATGTTGTACATGTGGTTTTGGTGATTTTTTCCTACCTTCCCCTATTTCTTGTGATATCCATTCTGTGATTCCCTGAGGCAGCAGAAAACTTGTAACTATCCCATTATAGTGGTAAGCACTTAGACAATTCTTGCAGACATCCATTTCTGGAAAGCCATCAACATTTTTCATATGTTGCCATGTTTTCTATGACAGCACTGCAGAGAATGTTGTATCTCAAGGCATGACTATGAATTTACCATCTCTTTCTCTTTCTTTTTGTTATAAGAGGCTGCTCCCTGGCTGTGATGGCGGGAATATTGTATGGTTCTAGTTTTGTGCCTGTACTTTACATCAAGAACCATGGCAGAAGGAATGGAACGGCCTATACAGGAGCCAGTCAGTTTGGTAAAGACCACTGAATAATTCTAAAAATAATTTCTAGAGAGAAACCCATGTTAGTCCATGTCAGGATTGTTAAAAGGAGTCTTGTGGCACCTTAAACACTAACCTGTTTATTTAACCATAAGCTTTTATGGAGTACAACCCACTTCATAGTGAAGCGCAAGACTTGGTAGTAAGGCATAAGACTTTCTTTTATTTCTAAAAGTAATGTGTGTGTGCGTGCCTTCAAGTCATCTGCTGACTTCTGACAACCCCATTATTTTCATAGGGTTTTCTTAGGCAAGGAATACTCAGAGGTGGTTTGTCAGAGCCTTCATCTGAAATGTAGCCTACAGTACCTGGTATTCTTTAGCGGTCCCCCATCTATTTATTAATCAGGGCCAACCCTGCTTAGCTTTCAAGACTGAATGGGATCTGTTGCCTTTAGGATATATTTACTAATGTGCCTTACTGGAAAACTGTAGAAACTCATGAAGGATGCAGTGGGAGGTGATGGCTCCCATGTCAGTGAGACTGTGAATCCACTCTGGCTTTTAAACTGAACTTTCAAGGGAGCTATCCAGACTGCTGAAACTATTTTGGGGATAGTGTTCAGCACTTTGAATACCTACTTCATTGATTAGGCAGAAATCTGGAGTAGATTCACTATATTGCTAACTTGGAAGCTACCACCACCACTAGGAAGGTGGGGACAAAAACTTTCCCATCTCTCTCTCTCTCTCTGCTTTTCCCACCCTGCATGCCTCTAGCAGTAGGCCCCACTCTCTGGAAACAACTCTCAGAAGGACATACTACCTGCTGCTGGAAATCTCCCCTGGACCAGCATTTTCTCTAATAGCGTTGTGAAGGAGTTTGGGATGGCAGATCCTTCTGCAGGCTGTCACACGGACATGACACAGCACTCAGCCTACTGTGTGTGTGTGACCCGGAGACTTTGCATCTTGAACAAGTCATCTGTTGAGGCTCCTGGCCATGGAAAGGGATGTGAAAATGTTAAAACGAAAGACTGAATATGGAAATCATTCTGGTCTAAATCAATGAGGCATCAAGTATGGCAAGTACAGGCAAATGTGGAGGACTAGGGAGCCATATTGACTCTCCAGGAGATCTTAGAGGGCTGCACATGCTCCCGTTAATAAAATAAAACATTTTATGTCTGAACACCTTCTATGAGACATGGGGGCATATTTTGGGCTCTCCTGGGACCCTAAAGGACACTTTGGGACATTTTGAGGGAGAAAAATTTGAAAAATTTTGAAAAAATTCATTTTGACCCATGATGTAGGGGATCAGAGGAGCTCCACACATGTGGAAATGTCCTCTACACTGCCTAGATGTAATTTTGGGGCCTTTTGGAGCAAAATCATATCTGGAGGCCACATGCAATCCATGGGTAGAACTTTGTCCACCCCTGAAATACGGTGTTTGCAGGCTCATGGATGGTGCTTACACTCAAATCTTTGAGAAGCATATAATTCAGTAAAAACAAGGAAAAGCAGAAGACAATGTATATGTTTTTTGTCCAGCCAGATGACCTTCTCTGATAGAGGAGCACAATTCCTACCATCCATAGCCAGCATACTAACTGGTATGATGGGTACTGTAGTCACCACAGCTAAGGGCATCTGGTTGGGGAAGACCTCTTTATGTCACTACATTTGTGGTCAGGGTCTGTTTGTGGCCTTTGATGAAATAATCATGTCTGTGGCAACCTCTGCAATTCCTGAATATATTTCCTAAATTATTTTCACACACCTTTATTTTTTCTTTCAGATTTAGATTATGTCTTTGCACATTTCAGTGGCATCTTCCTTACAAGTACTGTCTACTTTTTGATCTACTGTGCAGCACTGAAAAATAGACCTAAAGTTTATCCTGAAGCCATTATCCCAGGTATAATTCTGAAATATGTGCACTACTGTTTTAATTATAAGTTCATCTCAAACATCTTTTGTTCAGTTGCTATTAGAAGAATGCAAAATTTGGTTGGAGTATGTTGTTATGGTTGTGGTTGCATGCCTTCAAGTTATTTCTGGCTAAGATAAACCTATCACTGGGTTTTCTTGGTAAGATTTGTTCAGAGGGGGTTTGCCTTTGCCTGCCTCTGAGGCTGAGAGAGTGCAACCTACCCAAGGTCATCCAGTAGGTTTCCATTACTGGGCAAGGATTTGAACCCTGGTCTCCAGAGTCATAGACCAGTGCTCAAACCATTATACTATGCTATAGTATGCCGTTCTTAAAATAACTAGCTGTCTTTTCATTGAGAGCAAACAGGCTGCTATCTTGCACATAATCCTTAAAAGGCACTGGAAACCAAGGCACTTGTGGGAGCTAGTTATATTATTTAATTCAAGCATATAAACAAGAAAAGTGTTATGAATGGATGATTATGTTTCATCAGCTAATTTAACATGGTATATGTTCATATTTTTGAGGATATATATACAGTCTGCTTCCCAGGAGGAGCAGACCTGTTTTTTTTCTATTGTGATGGTTTACCTCTTGTAAAGATCACAGATAACATACATGAAGTGCTTTGAACACTAAAAGAGCAACACAAACATTGACCAAGATCTTGTATCAAACACAAAGCCACAACATTGTGGTTACACTTTAATTCCCCATCTGAATCCTGAAACCCACCTTAAAAGCCAGTCAACCATCCAGAGCAGTGGAGGCCTCCATCACTCCAGATGGTTGACTGGCTTTTAAGGTGGATTTTGGAGTCATTTGTGGTCATGGCAATAGTACCATAGTCACAAATGAAAATATGAAGCAATTATCATGTCCTGAATCCAACTTATGACATCACAACTGATTAACAGGATGCCAGTCTGCATGTTAGGGGTGAATGCTGATTGGGGGTCTTAGGGTGAATTATCATGATTCCCCTCATCTTCCACAGGTTAACATATGGTATCTGTTGTCCCCCCACAGCACAGAGACTATTGTTTCCATATTTAGACATTTAAGTTTGATTACATTTCTTTAAATATGCATTTATTTAAATCTGAAAAACCTCTGGGAGGATAACTTGTTTTTACTGAAACATATCACCTATAAGTATGCCCACAATTTGCCTTTTAGAAGTAAAATTGGTCACAGGTTGGCAACCTAATATCCTAGGTCTAAAAATGACATTCGGAACTTAGCAAGTTGCCTTATACAGAGTCACACCAGGGATCTTTCTAGCTCAGACAGCAGCCTTTTGGGGTTTCAGGCCTAAGCTACGGGACATCCTTGATGGCCTATCATCCAGGTATTAGCCAGGCTTGACCACACTCAGCTTCCAAAATCAGACCAACCTGAATATATTCAGGGTGTTATGGTGAAACCAGGCCTCATTTTTCTTCCTCTTAGACTGGTGAGTTCAGTGGAGCAAGCTTTTGGTTCTTCTTTCTGGATATGTCAGCCTTCCTTTGCATAGTCTATTGTGTGGAGCATCCCACTTTGGGCATGTGATTCTGCATCCTTGGATCTTAGTGTGTATTTAGTCTCAAGGTAGTATAGACGTATTTAAGAACATAATGATGGATCAGACCAAAGGTCTATGTAAACCAATATTCTGGTTATACAGTGGCCAGTCAGTTGCCCATGGAAGCCCATAAACAACATAGGAAGGTAGTATAGAGCCATCATGACTAGTAACCACTGAGATCTTTCTCTCCTTTGGTCAGTGGCACAGCATCAGCTTCAGTTTCCTATTTCAGCAGGACTGCATTAATGAAGCGGGCTGTCTTTTGTGAGCTGTTTATTTAGTCCTGTAGAGTTGGACTGCACAATTGCAGAACTTGTTTATATAGGGCATGGAATAGTTCTCTTCCAAATAAACTCTATGGCAGTGATTCTCAAACTTTGTTCTTCCAGTTGTTTTGGATTTCAATTCAAAGTGGTCAGGGATTCTGAGATTTGAAACCTAAAACAGCTGGAGAGGGCCTGAGTTTTAAAGAATCCCTGCTTCATGGAACATGCTGAACTCTGTGGTCAGCATCTGGAATTAGTGAGAGCAAAAACATGGTATCCCAGTCTTTTTTAAAATAAATGAAGCCAATATATTCATCTAGCTCCTGTTTGAAGGGAGTGCATATGTGGGCTGGAGTTGCTTGTTTGCTTGCTTGTTTACTACATAGTCTTTGTAGTATAAATCCTATAAATTAATTTATTCTTCAAGTGTCAATCTTCATTTAGTCAAACTAATACGATTTACTCACAAGAAGGAAACAGCAACAGGCTCAGGGAAACACCAGAGTTTTCAGAAAAAAATTTAAGAGAACAGATAGCTTCTCTGTAGCTGGGTAGGGGGACAAATGTTGTAAAGAAGTCATCAAAGTTGAAACCTGTGACAAAAACATACTTCAAGTAGTTGGATGAGAAAATAAGGGGAAAGTGGGAAATGAAATGGTATATCATGGAACAGGTATGACTTGCTGGCTAATTGAAAGCGTAAATAGGAATGGTTCTCACTGTCATTGTTCAGGTCTCATTTGGACTGAATATACTGATTTTACTTTTAATTGATTGTCAGGATTTGTTTCTGGTATATTGTGGGCGATCGCCAATTGCTGCTGGTTCATTGCAAATCGTTACCTCAGTGCTGTGGTCAGCTTTCCAATAATCACCGCAGTAAGTTACAAGAAAATAAATCTGTTCATAAATGAGGAGTGGAGAGCATGGGTTGCATGATTTACATATCAAGCAGAGCATGGAAAAGTCACTTCAACCTTTTTCATACTAGGCAAGGCTCAGAGAAGTTCCTTTCTGTACTACAGCTATTTTTTGATTGGTGAGCGTGTTGGCTGTGGGATTCTAGAGTTGTTGTCTTCCAACAAGTAGCTTTTCTGAACTGAGACATGAATAAATCCTACTCATACCCCTTATAATAGATATTTTACTTGCACTTAAGGTGTTCATCTTATACATCACAGTACATGTTCTCCTCACCTTTTTTTCTTAGGAGAACATGTGATTTTATTTCATTTCTCAACTATTAAATTTAATTCTAGCCATTAATCCATGCTGGGACTAGCACAGCTAATGGCAAGAGCTTGTCGTAGACATTTTTTTTGCTTGAGGCAAAGGACCTCATATCCATCCAAACATGTGATTCCATGTAAAAGAGCAGAATGGAATTAGTGATGGAGCAATGCCCTCTGCAGTGCGTGGGGGCCACTTAGGTCCTAGAGAGGCCATCTGACACACACAACTCTGTCCTCCAATAACATCAGGGATAATAAACACGCAGTAGTAGGGACACTGTAGAGAGAACTCCTGTTGCTGCTCTCTAGCATCTGTTGCATGAGGCTGTTACCTTACCCTGCCACTTGGTAGGACCAATCTTGCGAATGGCTGCAGTTATGAAAATAAAGTGGCATGTGATCAGAATCTACGTAATAGGGAAGGAGGATCCCAACATTGGGAACCTAAATAAGAGAGGAGGAAGGCAACTTTATCCAAAGAGCTTCCCTGTCCCCTCCAAAACATTTGCAGGGTGGAGGTATAGCAAAGAATTCAGCCCAGAGAAGGAGGTGAAATCTCTGAGCTTAAATCTCTTTGAGCCCTGGCCACATGGAGGACAAGGAGAGAGTGTTCAAAGGAGCACCTGGTGGATAGCAATTGGAGAACTGTGATGCAAAGGAAATTCCTTTCAGTTGTAGAGCTGGAGAGGAAGCATAAACAGTTTTACCTTCCCCACATAGATGCACTCACATAGTTCACAGTGGCAGTTAACGTTGTGCCTGTTCTATCAAACATATCCTGTACAGTAAATTTTAATTGGCTTCAGAAATGCAGAGATGGGCATCCTTCATCGTGCCTATCTTGTCCTCTCCAGATAAAGGAAACTGAGGGTGCTTTGAGCCACTTTGAGATCTAGTGTTAAGATGCCATTGAGATCAAAACTGGCAATTGCAAAAACATCCCCATAAATATTCTGACTGTTGGACAGCAGGGTACTGAAAGATACCCTGCTGTCCAACAGCCAGAAAATTTATGGGGATGTTTTGTATGTCAGTGAGTGTCGGAGATGTGCAATAAAGAATGGTTTATGCTTGAGGACTAAAATTAGATGCATATATTAACGGAGGGGATAGAAATTTATTATGGGAAAGTGATGACAACAAAATATGAACATTACCCACCCTTCTAAAAGTTGCTTGTTTGTCTATACCACTGGAAGCTCCTGGGTTATTTTGAGGGATGTGCAAAGAGTAACCATGTGGGAAGCTTGGTGCAAAGTCTAGGCTGTGAATGGCTTTTTCAGAATCAAGACTAGGACCTACATCTGATATTGCACTAACAGCCACAGTGAGACTTTTCCCCTTTACAGCCTTCAATGCCACCTGAAAACTGGCTTCAGGGAGTTTCTAAACCCTCCAGAGAAGTTTTTAGGCATGCACAGGAGTATAGTAGAAGAAGAAATCCCACACTTCATATAAGTCTTGTTTCTCCTGAAGAATCAATTCTCAAAGGCCTGGTGGAATAAAAAGTTTTTTACCTGCTTGTGGAAACATAGTAAGGAGGATGCCAGTCTAGCCTCTTGAGAAGGGAGTTCCAGAGCCTGGGAGCAGCCACTGAGAAGGCCCTCTCCTGTTTTCTCACCAGATGTACCTATGAGGGTGGTGGGACAAAGAGAATGGCCTCCCCAGGACTTCACTTTTGTTTGTCTTCATTTGTTTATTTGTTTAATTACTCTTTTTCATCATACAACCTTCTCAGTGGACTGTATGTTGTAAGAGGGAAATTGCCTTCTTGTGCACTTGAAGTAGGCCTTTACTAAAAATACATTGAGCGTAAGGAGATTTTGCTACACAATAAAATTGAAAACTTTTCCAGTACTTCCTTTCCACACACACTTCCTTGTGTGTGATGCTCACCGTATTAGTCACCACCAAAATACAACCATGAGAGAATTAGAGATAACAAACCATGAGTTACTATGAGAGCCAGTGCAGGGTCATGATTTGAGCATTGACTCTGGACCTCAGGGTTCAAATTCCCACTCAGCCATTGAAGCTCACTGGATGACCTTGAGCAAGTCACATCTCTCAGCCTCAGAGGAAGACAAAGACAAAGGTTAACCTGCTCTGAACAAATCTTGCCAAGAAAACCCCTGATAGTTTCTCCTTAGGGTTGTTATAAGTCAAAAACAACTTGAAGGGACACAACAGCAAGAAGTTACTGTAACTATGAGTTGGTGCGTGATATCTCTACATAGGAAGGAGCTGAGTTTTGTTTCAAGATGGACAGAAATGGTCTGTTATCTAGTTTTGCAACACATTTGTGCAGGAAGGTTTGAAACAACACACATTTTATTGCTAGAGCTAGGCCTCTTCACCCTTTCTGTAGCTGCTTAGACAAAAGGCAAGTTACTCACCTTTGCAGGACTGGTTCATGTGCATTCTTCCATCTTTTTGACTAAAGGTACTCCACAGTTACATTCTGTTGAATAGACTGAATTAAATTTAAATGAGACAGTTAAACACCAGCAAAATCCTGATGAAGAAATGATCTGGTTAATACTCACTCTGTGATAAACATGTTCTTTTAGGGTCCTGGCTTTATAGCTGCAATGTGGGGAGTGCTGGTGTTTAAAGAAATAAAGGTAAGTGTTGTTACATCCTAAATATGCATTTCTCATCATAGTCATATTTACATTTGGGGAACAGAGCTGGGAGGGTAAAAGCGTTGGGCAAATGGGTTGCACACTTTTTCTGTCCTCCAGTTAAAGTGTCAGAAGCCATGCCTATGTTTTCTCCACCCTTGCAAGATGTGCAAATTCAGATCTGAATGTTCCCAGCAGTCTAGAGGAAAGAAGCATAAGTCTCTTGCACTTCTTCTTCCTTTTCCTCCACTTGTTTTGAATTTCCAAAGCATTGAATGGAAGTTGTATCAAATTTCATAGTGGCTGCTTCCTATAGGGAAAAGAAACACAGAAAGAAGGGCAATTTGTGGTAAAGAAGCAATGGTGTAGGAATGGAAGTGCTTAACCCTTCTGCTGATGCTTTTTCTTTCCCATCTCCAGGTATGGTAAACTAGATGCCAGGGCATGTTTTCCAAGGAAAGCACTCAAACCTGCAGTAAGGGAAGGAGTTGGAGAAGAGAGAGTTACAGTGAGAAAGTAATAGATATGAGAAGGGTTAACCATCTCCTTGTCTTCTCTTGCACCCCCTCTAAATCTGACTTTTACCCCTGGAAAGATACATATGTGTCTTCCATCATTCTGCCCTTCATTTTTACACTGTGAATCATTTCAGATAACTAGTCCACTTTCACAGCACATCTTACGCATTTACACACCTTACTCTGGCATATATTTATTAATTAAGGAAACATATTTGTGGACTGTGGAGCAAGGGACAAAGCACACAAAATAAAACAATAAAACTATGGTAAACAATTAGGTGAGTTTGCTACACACACAGAACATGTAGCTTCACAATAGTATGTGTAAAGCTAATAGTTGTATGAAGCAGGAACTGCTTTGAATGACAGTTCTCTTAAGGAAAGGCAACAGTAGAAAAGGTTTTTTCTAACCTCTCTCAAAAGCCTTTGAGGCCCCTCCCTAAACTGCAAACCCCAGGATTCCATAGGATGTTGAAAGTGGAATAATAGCACTTTAACAGTCTAATGTGGAAATGAGCAATGTCTTTTGTGTGCAACCAATTTTAACTGATTTACTGGTATGCATATAAGCAGAACCACTGCTATAAATTCTAGTGAATGGGGTGAACCAAGAAGGTATAACAGTCCATAAGCTACCTCAGTTCTATACTCTTTAGGGCTTTAAAGGAGAACATCAGCACTGAGCTGCAATAAAGAAGAGGTTCCATGTTGTGACATTCTTCCCCTTATTAGCATCCAGATGGACACACTATGCACCAGGAGACATTTCCAAACCTTCCTCATAGGCACAGGCACCCAAAATACAATGTAGTTGTCCAAGCCCCCTTCACACTACAGAGTTACAGCACTATGATCTTGCTTTAACTGCTGTGGCAATATTCTGTGGATAGGCTTTACAATTTATAGAGGAGTTTTTAGAATTCTATACCAAAGAGCCCTAGTGCCTCAACAAACAACCAGTCCCAGGGTTCTGATTGCCAGAATGTGCAATCATAGTGCTGTAATTGTATAGTGTGAAAAGGCCCTAGGTTGAAGGTAAGTAGTATATGACCACTTCTGCACTACACTGTTTTAGTGCTATTATTCCACTTTCAACATCTTATGGAATGCTGGGTTTGCAGTTTAAGGAGGGGCATTTAGAATTCTCAGCCAGAGAGCTCTTGGGCCTCAGTAAACTGCAAACCCCAGAATTCCAGAGGACATTGAAAGTGGAATAATAGCACTATAACAGTGTAGTGCAGAAATGGCTTATGGATAATTGAGTCATAGCTGTAATTGCTATCCAACCTTATATATGCAGCAGTATATTTGTGTTACTCTGTTTCATCCTCACAACCACACGGTTAGGTAGTCAAGGCAAAGAGATGGCCCAAGATCAAGAACTTCATAGCTGATTCAGGAACAGAATCCAGATTAATTTGACAAATTGATCCATGCAGTTCATTTGGCTAACTAGATGTATGTTGTAATATACTAGGTATACAGAACTGGACATTAATTTTCATATAAAGCATGTGCTGATAATTGTACACCTGTATGACTTTGCTGATCTCCAATATGTTGCCGATAATGACATGTTGTATTTCTTGAATCTATTATATTTCTCATCCTTGCCTTTCCTCTTCCACCCCGTTCTATGTTTCTGCAGGGACTGAAAAACTATTTGTTGCTCATAGTAGCATTTTGTGTCATTTTGGCTGGGTCACTCTCAACAGCTTTTTCTAAAGTCTGAAGATAACATCACTTGAACCAGCAGATGGCACCACTAGTTAATAAGTTTAAGACCTTCAAGACCATCATTTGCAAAAGTTTCCTTGAATCACTAATGCCATCACTCTCACTGGAGAAACAGAAAACAAAAACTCTATAAATCAGGGACTTTTTGTACTTGATGCAAAACATTCTTCATATTTTCCACTTTTGTGAAAGGAAGGGAAAAGGTTTTTATAAATTAGGTCTGGATGATTATGGACTAAGGTTGATGTCAAGGTTTTTAATGATCACATAATGTCTTGTGTTTTGTTTCTTTCTAATTTGGAAAGCTGAAGTACATAGAAGTTCAATACCATCAACTTGTTAGGCACTAATCAAGGAAGTAATGTTAGTGTTGGGCATTGACTCTCTTATTTCTCAGTGGTTAGATAGCTGGGATGGCAAGACCAACCCCACCATTAGCGACAGTACTCTCCTGCAGCATTTTAGAGTGTCATAAAAGGGCAACACATTATTAAGTACTTGAGTATGGAAAGAGGCACTTAAAGGATTTTCTACTTCATGTGCCAGAATAACTTGCTTGGCTTAGGGTTAGGATGTACTTTGATAAAGAGGGGTGATATTTGCTGCCCCACCTCAAGTAGTAAATTGTTTTGGGCCAGTACAGCCCCACAGGGTGAGCAGAATATAGATAGGGATCTATTGCAAAATTTGTGGGCAATTTACAGTAGGTGAACAATGATTTCTTATTTCTAATGGTCTAATACAGTGGTTCCTAACCTTTCCTTTATCAGGGACCCCCAGTAAATATAATTTGTTGCCAGGGGTCACCAAGACTTAAATCCTGATTGAAATATTTAAAATTGGATTTAAATATTCAAATATCTATTTATTTATTAAAGACTTCTGGAGACTAGGGCCTCTTCCACACAGGAGGGGGGACACGCGGGGAAACGGGGCCGTGCACGCAGGGACAGAGCATACATGGAAGCGGGAGGCTCCGTCATCGTGGGGAGTAGTACGATTTCGCCGCTCCACATGTTCAGCAGCGTCTGCGGCGCTTGGCGGCGCCGAAAATGGCAGCCGGCGGCTTCTGGTGGCGCTCCGCCAATCGGGGCAGCGTGCCAGCCGGAAGCCCTCCCACAGGCAGTTCTGCAGGGACGCGCTAGCGCGTCCGTGCAGTTCCTCACAGGGCGCTGCAACGGAGTAGCGCGGGCAAGTTTTAAAAAAAACCACTTGGAAAGGTGGTTTTTATAAAACTCGCAGCGCCACCCCCGCAGCTGCGCATGGGCGGTTGGAGGTGTGGAACCTCCCCTTTTTTACCCGCTCTAGCGCACGCGGCGGTGTGGGCGACCTCCGTGTCCGCTCGTCCCGAGCGCAGGGATTTACCCCCATGTGGAAATGGCCTAGGATTCAAATCCCTGCTCAGACACTGTGTGACATTGGGCAAGTCCATGTTGCTGCCATAGCAGTTGGTATCCAGCAGGCAGGGCTTTGTGGACCCCTTGTGAGGGCTCCATGGCCCCTAAGGGGTCCCTCGGGCCCCAGGTTAAGAACAATTGGTCTAACAGTTTGGACCAAAAATTTGTTTACCTCACTTCAAAATAAAGCTGCTTAAAAGAAACACTTTTTGTAGGGGTGGATTTTTGTGTTAAAGGACTTGACAGCATGGTTCCATTCTGATCACAGACCTTTCATCTCAACAAGTGCTCAGAGACATCTTGTTCCTTAATTCTCAGCATATCTTCACTCCCTGCTCCCACTGGTGTATCTTTTAGGGTTCTACTAAAATCCTAACTTAAAACTTTTTAGGATTCTACTGAAAATATGGCTTTCTGTGATTCTGTTGAATAATTGAAGCACTATTGCAGGCATTTAACCTCTCATGTGGGCTTAAAGTGTTCCAACATGGCAAGCATGCCGTCTACATCTCCATATGCCCAGTTATTCGTTGGACCTTCATATCTTTACTAGAAAGGTATGAAGGAATCATGCAATTACAACTGGTCCTTCCATATTTACAGGTTTGACTTTCACAGAATTGCTTATTTGTGAGTTTCTGCAACCCCTGTACCCCCACCACCTCCACCTCAGGCATTTCTTTTCTGGGGGAACCTTCCCTTGGGGCAACTCTAATCAGACTGTGCAGCCCTTTAAAAATCTGTCTCTGGTCTTCCTCCTCCTCCATCACCTGCTGCCTAGCCAGCCAAAGCTGCTTGCAGCCTGATTTCTCAGCACCACAGACCGTCTTCTAATGCCGCCCATACACCCAAGGAAGGAAATCAGCAAGAGAGAAGAAGTGTAGGGCTATCCTACTGACCAAGCCCCCTTCCCTCTCCTTTCCCTGACCTGGCTTGGACCTTGGGTACCTGTTCCTGCCATGGCTTGGCCCCCCTGCCCACAGACACACACATTTTGATATTTGTAATTTTTCCACTTTTGTAAGGTTCCTGCACCCCTAACCCTAGTGAGTGTGAAGGATCAACTGTATAGAGTAGGAAGAAACCCTAAGGGCCATCTAAGCCCACCACTTGTCATGCAGAAATCCACAGCTAACGTACCCTGAAGAGACAGCTATCCAGCCATGGTTTAAGAATCAAATAAAGGACCGTTCAATATCTCTTGGTATAATCCATCTCACTTTCAAATAGCTGTAAGGTTCTAGATATGAACATACTTTCCTACTGCCCTACAGTCAGGAATCCTTGTAAGTCAGAATTTCTAATTGCAAGAAGATTTTAGCTGTAAATCTGAACATGCTTATAGTCCCTATTTAGAACTTAGCATTAAGTGGGCAAAGGTCTTTACAGAAGCCTGGGGATGTTGGGAGCAGAGTTTGTCTACCAGGAAACAGATTTTGCCCCTTGTGCAGACAAATTACTGCATAGGGCTTATGATACCAAAGAAAAGTAATTTTATTTCAAGAGAATTTCTGTGTAAATGTTTTAAGTGTAGTCTCCATTTCTATGGTGTTTAATATAAAATCTAGTTCTCTTTAAAATAGACACTGTTGTGGATAAATGTCTGTCTTTGCTTTTTAGGTCAAAATAGAATATAATTCTTTATGAATACTTGCATACGCTTTTTGTCAAAGGGAGCTGTCGTAGTCATTTTAGCTGTGTTTTCATTTTCATGTTCAAGAAAAAAATTTGCAGTCTAATACATTTTGTAGATTGCATTCCATTTTGAGACACTTCCAATAAATGAATTGTAATTTTTTTTCATGTAGCCTAATTGTAAAATAAATAAATAAATAAATACAAATGTTTCCAGAAAATGATCTGTGAATTGTTTGATTGGTCAAATTCAGCCTGTTGTCTGACTTGATAGTCCTCCATTCAGAGTACCAATCTGTGCAAATTTATGATGGAGAATCAGTGTGGTATAATGGCATGAGTGTTAGACTATGACTCTAGAGACCAGGGTTTGAATCCCCACTGAGCAATGGAAAAACACTAGGTGACCTTGGGTAAGTCACACTTTCTCAACCTCACGGAAAGACAAAGACAAGCCCCTCTGCATCATGAGAGCCAGTCCACTACCAAAACACAGCCATGAGAGAATTAAAAATAACAAAACATGATTTACTGCAAGAGGCAATGTGGTGTAGTAGTTTGAGCATTGAACTATGACTCTAGAGACCAGGGTTTGAATCCCCATTCAGCCATGGAAAACCTACTAGGTGACTTTGAGCAAGTCACAATCTCTCAGCCTCTGAGGAAGGCAAAGCCAAGAAAACCTCGTGATAGATTCAACTTGTACGCCTGCTTTAACAACATGTTTCGCTGAGCCAAGTGAAACTCACCTCCAAGTAAACATCCTTAAGACTGAGCTACAGGTCCCATAACAGGAACTGGTATGTGTAGTCTGCATCAATGTATAATCTTTAGCTCTTTAGGCACAATGTGAATGAGGAATACAAATCTCCATTTGCATTGTAAAGTTTATTCAAACTTTGTTGGCCTAGAGGCATTTTCTACTACAAAGAGGGATCCACCAGTGTTTCTATGTAAGTTTTATGCCTCTATCAAAAGAGAAAAATTGGAATAAACTATAGTGTGGATCTTTGAGAAAATGAGGGGCAATATACCTTCCTTCAACCAATGTGCACTAATTTATTGTGCATAAAATACTGTGAGAAGCCTGGCCACAGTCATGCATGAGTTTGTGAATATTTATTTAGTTAATACCCTGCTTTTCTCCTGAGATGGGGCCCTAGGTAGTTGTTGGCCTCTTTAGGCTGGACTCTTTCAAGGTACTGTTCCAAGGAAGGTAATGCCAAAATTCCTCAACATAAGTCTTGCCAAGAAATCTCTTAAGAAGTCAGAGTCAGCTTGAAGGCACATAACAGCAAACAATGAGGACCAAGAAACATCAAGTAATCCCAAATGCTGCTGTTAGATTATTATTTATTCATGCTATGTTTAACTGATTGATTCCCATTCCTGTCCTAGACAGTCAGGCAACTCTCCTGTCCTCTGGTGCTATAAACATGAACTTGAAGGAAATTGTGGGGAAAGAGATTTTGCACCCCACAAATGCACATTTTCACCTTCACTGTTTTGGTTTTCTCTTTTGAGGGGCACTACACTGCCTCAGCCATGCTTACTGCAACTGACTCTTCCACCACCCCTTCTGCTTATAAAGAACTGTCTAAAATCTGCAATTTTTGCTATATTTGGTCCTGAAAGATCAGCTAGAATACTGGTATACAGTCGGTCCTCCATATCCACGATTCTGCATCCACAGATTCAACCAACCACAGGTTGAAAATATTTGGGGGAAAATTCCAAACAGCAACCCTTGATTTTACTGTGCGTCGAGCCCTACTGATGTGTAGGCATTCCCTTCTGTAACCTTTCACATATTGTCAGGCTCTTTCTGGCACTCATTTGAGTTGTTCACCATTTTATATAAGAGACATCATTTTATTAGCCATTGTATGTAATTTGACATGAGCATCCATGGATTTTGGTATCCACAGGTAGTCCTGGAACCAAACCCTAGTGGATACCAAGGGCCCACTGTACAATCTAGTGAAACTATGGATCTTTCTAATCTGGATTGTGAAACTGAGCATCTTATCTGATAGGCCTGACAGAATATGACAAGTATAATATATACTTTTATTTCTTAGACATTTAACTTTCCTGTTTCCAATTCTAGTCCATCTGCTGCCTTTAATGCTGCCTTTCATGCAATTTCAAGGTAACAAAGATGCCATCTGTGATGGTTGTCATGCTACTGACTTTATGTCTCACTAGTCTAATAACACATTAATTTTGGCTTAGCAAGATCTTGATTTTCTGTATTATGCCAGTCCATGCCTAATTTTCCCTTTGCACACATGTAACAATTCCAGTTATTCCTGGAGAAAGCCTGCTTCCAGGACATTTTTGTTATGTTTTCTAACCTCCTTTTTGGGCAAAGTTGCCTTTATAACTATGATGAAGTATCTAAGCTCAAGTTCAAATTGATTTTGGTTGTATTCATTGTTACTTTGAGGATCTATGTTCATTATGGGTGCACATACAACTGCTAGAAGAATGAGAAAATGGACAAAACTGCTTGAGTTACAATTTCTGTTACCAGGATATTTTTATAACTTTCTGTTAGTGTAAGTCTAGGTATACACAGATTTGCTGCTGTGGGAAATAGCATGCTACAGTAAACAGACTCATTACATTTGCTCCACTGGGCTTCTTCTGAGTGATCACAGAAAGTTGCCAATAATTAAGTGTTGTTGACTCTGGCTGTCAGCAGCTCTCCAGACAGAGTCTGCGAGGAAACACTAGGGTTTAAACCCAGGCCTGTCTGCATGCAAAGCAAGGTCTATACCACTGAGCTATGAGACATTCCTCTAAGCACTGTGTTCTAATTCAGTATACTATTTTGCACGCGCAAGATGCATGATAAAAGAATGTGTTTGGTCAGATTACTTTTGTTTCACACCCTTGCTGTTTTAGCTTCCTACTATTAGGACATGATGAGTACTTGAGAAGGGTCAGTTGAACACAACATAGCAGCACACTATTAAAAGTCCACCACATTCAATTCCTAAACATCTGAGAGAATAGGAAAGTTTTCACTTGATGACAGTAGCAAAGCAAGGACAGGACCATCCTCGCTTCCCTCAGAAGAGAGTTCCAAAGGCTGGGAGCAGCCACCAAGAAGGCCTTCTCCCTTGTTCCCACTGAACATGCCTAGGAAGATAACGGATCAGACAGAAGAGTCTCTCCCAAAGATCTTAAAGATCTGAAAGGCTCATGTTAGGAAATAAGACCTTAAAATAGCCTGGACCCAAGTTGTAAAGGGTTTTATAGATCATCACCATCACTTTGAATTTGAATTTGAACTTTGAAACAGATGGGCAGCCAGTGGAGCTATTGCAATAAGGGAGTTGTGCGATCCCTGTAATCTGCCCCAGTCAACAATCTGGGTGCAAGTCTTTGGGGCAACTGAAGCTTCTGAATGCTTTTTGAAGGCAGCTCCAAATAGAGTTTATCACAGTAATCTAAACAAATTTGGCCACTGGGGAAATACCCACTGCTGAATAACTCCAGTTAATTGCAGACATCTCTGATTAGCTATAAACACTAGAGGGCAGAATTTAAGATTTCCACAGAAGCTGGTTCATCAATATTGTTGCATATGTGCAAGTTTGTGACCTGGTAGCTCATCATTCTGTTGCAGATAATGATTTTCAGCCAAAGATGTGAACTGCTTACATTGCAGTTATAAGCTGAAGTGCTTCTAGTTCAGGAGGCATCAGAGCCTAGGGGATTAGGTATATGAGAGCTATGCATGTTATACCAGCTAATGGGAGAGCTGCATCTTGTTGCTCTGTGCCTTCAAGTCATTTCTAACTTACGGTGACCCCAAAGCGAACTTATCATGGGGTTTTCTGTGGCTATATCCAGTTGAGTGTTACTTCCTGTGAACCTGTGTGTTCAACTTGTTCATTTGTAAACAGCCATTTTGGGCCTAAGGTATTTGTTTTGTGACAAAGCAGCCTGCCTGCACTATGAGGCCATCAAAACTACCAAGGTGTTGGTTAGGTCTTTTCTTGGTGGCTCTGTCCTCCTGGAATTAACTTTCAGTTCAGGACTATTAAGTCCTTCTTTGAAGAAGGTTCCAAAGGTCCACCTGTGAAGGTCCACTTGCTTCTGTTTCCATAGCTTATGGCCTGCAGGATTTTTTTTTCCTCTCAATTTCTTTTCTCTTTTCTTAAATGTTTCTTCAGTATTTACTTACTGAATTTTGATTGCATTTCCTTTCCATGGTTTTCAAATAAATAAATAAATCTAAATATTTCCAAATGCCATAAGCCTTCTGCGATAATCTTCCAGTGAAAACTGAGTGAATGCTCTGCCTTTGAAACTTTCCACTGCTCAGAAGTGGGAATACACACAAAAATCTGAGTTTTTACACTTGTAATAGCAAGGATCCAATGATGCTTGATCTGTGGCAGCCGTTTCATGCACTGTTGCACTCCTCTTGTGATGGAGACACATAGAAATACAGTAATGGCCCACTTCAAATCAAAAGACAAAATTCTGTTGCCCAAATCGCTAAACTTAACTTAATTCAAAGGTCAAAGTAAGCAAATATTGTTAGCGAATGAGATGACAGAACCCAGCTAGCCCATAGATAGTGTTAATGATTCTATAGATTCAGAAACCTGGATGGGGGAGAACTCCTAGAATTCCCAGGTGGCTATTAGTGAATTCTGTGAGTTGTCATCCAAAATCATGATGTTTCCCAAACTCTGATTCTATAGTAGCTAGAACATACAGGATCCCCACCTTTGGCAAGCTTTCAGAAAGCTTTGAAAATGGATCTGCAGTTTATTCTGTGGTTTTAGTACTAGTGTTATGGCTTTTTCTTGGTCACTGCATCTGATGTTTAAATAGATGAACCAGATGGCTACTGATCTGCTGCTGGCCTTGCCTCAAGTGACCTAATTATCTCATCATGCCCTGGGTGCTGGACAGTTTGCTTTAAAACCACAGCACATCTTTGGAACATAACATCTCAGCTGGATGCAGATACAATATCAGTTCCAGGAACCTAAACCAGAACACTCTCTCCTGTCAATGCTTCCTCCAAAGCTTGTCATTCAAACAGATTCCCTTGATGATAACCAATTCATTGCAAATCCTCCACACTAAAAATACATTAGAAATACTATATTGTGACTTACATTGTAAGGAAAGGCAATGGGTGATATGGGTTGCTTGAATTAACAACTTAATTTAACTTAATCTACAGTTTCTAGAAGATGAATGAGTCTGTGAGTGGCCTAAGTGATCCTCTAAAATGAGGGATTTCAAACCTTTGCATTTCCATGTTTTAGAACTCAACATCATGCAGCTGTTTCAGTCCTCTTCCTGCCATTTTTAATTCTTATATTTGATATTTCCCCCGTCTGATAACCTGCATACATATTGGCTGCAATTTTAACAATATTCTAATCTTTGCCCCCTTCCACACTCTACATCCAAAGAATTAAACCATGCAGTCTAAACAAATCTGTTGTGATTATCTTTTAACATGTGCTGATTCTCCAATAATGTGAAGGAGCTGTCTTCCTTCCTTCCTGAGGATGTATAATGGCTTCTGCAGGCATTTATCTGTCTCAGTTTGACTCTCCCTGGTCCTTACCAACTTCTTCTTCTGTAGCCACTTCAAGATTTTTAAGGGTACTTCCACTGAGAGGATATCTCCACTGAGCTTGTGCTATCAGTTGGGAAAGTAAGTGCCCTGAAACCAACGTAGTGCACAAAGCAGAAGAGTTTGGCCTATATCCAGTAGTTGACTGATGCAACAGAATTCTGGACTGTGCCAATTTACTTTGTGGGGACTATTGTAAACTACACACCTATATCTATATTTTAGAATAGATTGTACTTGGACCCATTGTGCTGCTGTGCTCATTTTATCTGATAATATATTTTATCTGATACATTTTCTTTAGGTATCTACTCATTTTTGTTTGTTTGTTGACATATCTGCTTCATTTTTACCTGGCCCAGTTTGTTTAGGTATCTATTCCAAGGAACTCAAGATAATTAGCCCCTTTCCCCAACATTTATATTCACAACAACCTTATAAGTATAAGGATATGGTGATTGCAGCACTAATAATAGTTACATTTACATCCCACCAATTTTCTCTGGTGATCTCAAGGCAACTGGTAACACTACTGTGCTTGGGATGGTTCCCGTGATTGGAATATTACAATGGAGGAGTATTCAAAAAGAATAGCTGTGGCAGAAAACGAGTGAAAAGCAGTATTATATATCAAAGACAGATTCACTTGTACAGAAATACATGAGAGTGATCAGAGTGAACCAGTTGAGAGAATTTGGGTAATAAACAAATGAATTAATGAATGCAACATTGTGGTAGGAGTTTAAGACAGACCACCAAACCAAGAACAAGTGATGGATGATGCTTTTCAGAAACAAATTGCCAAAATCTCAAAGATAGAACCATAATTGTTTGGAAAACTGTGCTCAGAGAGTCATCATCAATGGCTGCACTTCAAACTAGAAGGAGTCTCGAGTGAAGACGATGGGATGAAGAGAATCCTTATTTGCAGATGACACAAAACTGAGAGGAGCTAATACATTGAAAAATAGAAGCAGAGTCCAAAAGGACCTAGCTAAACTAGAAAAATGGGCAGAAATTAGTAAACTGAAATTCAGTAGAGACAAATGCAAAATTTTACGTTTAGGCCACAAAAACCAAAATACACAGCTATAGAATGGGAAATATATGGCTCAGCAGTACTACATGTAGAAAGGACCTTGAATTCTAGTTGATCATAAGTTGAACATGATCTAGCAATGTGGTGCTGCAGCAAAGAAGGTGAACGCTATGTTAGCCTGTATTAATAGAAGCATAGTTTCCAAGCTGAGGGAAGTAATAGTTCCACTATGTTCTGTGCTGGTCAGGCCTCATTTGGTGTACTGTGTGCCTTACATCACAGCCACATTAGATGGAAAAAACAAACCATGGTTTGTTATTACAAGACCACTTCTGTGATCCCCCATTCCAGTGCACAACAACTGGAGACGCAACCTCGGCCCTTTTAGCATGGTATTTGCCATGCGAAAGGCCCCTCAAGCGTCGCGTGATTGTGAGGAGCAATCTGCATGATGCACTCACAATCACGCAATGCTCCAGGGTAAGACAGGTGCCACGCGCGCACCTTTTCATTTTTAGCTTTCAGCCGAAAATGGTGCGCAATCGCGCATTGCTCCAGGGCCCTGCACGCACTTGCCATGTGTGTGTGGAGCCTCCAGAGCTGTGGTGGTCGTGCTTCCTGCTCCAACGCAGCCTGGGAAACTCCCAGGCTGTGCTGCAGAAGGAAGTGGCGAGGCTCTCACGCTGCCTGCTCAGGAGCAGGCAGCTTGTGAGGAGCTGAAGCAGTGGGGATGCAACAGCCTCTCGCTGGAGACTGCTCATGCAATCCCCGCACTCCAGCACCAAAAAAAGGTAAGGTGCAGAAAGGGCTTTCATCTCCTCAGCCATGAGGCTCACTCCAGCTGAGAGCAGTGGCTACTTTTTTTTTTAACTCTTCTGTGTTCAAATGCAAGTAGAACAGGTCTGGGCACATGCCCAATCCCAATCACTGGTCAGTTGGGAAGAAAAGAATATTTTATACACACACACACACACACATATATATATATATTTAAAAAAGGTTGATAAACATGTTTTTGAATGTTGAGAAACTATGATAAGAATCATGGGCTGATATGAATTCAGGACATATAGTACAGGACTTATTCTGTGCAAATTTCATTTTTTTCCCCAAAGAAATCAGCATTGTCTTGGCCAGATTTCTTCAGAGGGAGGTTTGCCTTCGCCTAGGTTTTTGCTAAGGCTGAGAGAGTGTGTCTTGCCCAAGATTATCCTTCTTTCCCTTGCTTTTTAAACTCTTTTTTAAAAAAGGGTTCAAAAGATTAGAGATTTATGAGATTTGTGGATTCCCAGCACGTTCCACGGATTCGGATCCGGATTTGGAAAATTCTGGATTTGTCCCATCCCTCCTTAAGAGTCCACTGTCCTTCTAATTCCTGTTCTATTGATACTTCCCTTGGGAGTAATTTGCATTACATATGCAGGGGCTTTCTATGGTAATACCATTGTGATAAATGCTGCACTATTTAGTGGTTATGAACCCAGCTTCATCCAGTTAACAAAAGGTTAATTTACCATTTATGGTGGTAGAAGGTTGTGTAAGATCAGGGGAGATAACTTTTTTCCAGTCATGCTTCATGTGAGTTACAGAGATGAAAACATCTGGAACTTTCAAGGCTAAAGTGTATAAAAATTTTATTCCCTTTGTTCTTAGTTCTGTTTTCTTTCTCACGTTCTCTCCTGTTCCAGTTGGATGCTGGTTGCTACCATAAGGAAGGCTGGTCAAGGCTTCCCTAACACTGGAACACATGAGAATAGATGATCTACTTCTGTGTAAGCGGCAAAGAACCATTTAAGTCAGAGGCACCAGGGATTTTTGTTATGTTCCCTTGCTGGTTGTTGGTTCCAAAGTGTCTTTAAGGGTAAGTTATTCTGTGTAACTTTGCAACTTCCTAAGCTGTTGCCTGGAGAAGAGTGCACCAAGATATGATACCAAAAACCTGCTTCACCCATTCTTATTTCAGGACAAACCTTTCTTAAACTCTGTTTTAGCTGTTTGGCAGACTCAGGATGTATTCTTCCCCAAGGAGAGGGCAGGGTAAAATGTTTTTTCCCTTTGATTTACTCATAACTCCATCTCTGATCTGGGAAAGGAGGAGAAGAGAGCCTGGGAGGGGAGGATATGGGAAATGGCTACAGCAGGGAGCTCCTTATTTGACTAACCCTCTTTTCTTTGCCTATGGGCTGAGGAAAAACTAGGACATTCACTTCTGAGTGAACATTATATATTTGCTTTGTCCATTAGTATGTCAGTAGCCTGAAATAACCTTGCAACAGTTACACATTCTCTACTAAACTCCCATTTACACTCTTGCAATGCATTAGTGTGGTAGAATTGCTTTGAATATGGCCCAGAAATTGCAGCTGGTTCAAAACAGGGCAGTTAACCTACCAACCAGAATTGACAAGTATGATCTTGTTATGCCAATACTTTGAAATCTGCACATCTTCTAGTCTATTTCTGAGCCCATTTTATGGTTTTTGAAGCACTAAATGAAAACCTTTCATTTTTGCAAACATTTTAAGACGCTAGTGAGGGGATGCACCTTAGCACTTTGCTGGTTTTAATTTGGTTATCTATACAAAATGTTATATTCTCTTCTACTGGTTTGTATCTTGGTTTTATATCCTGTTTCTTCCATCAGAATTATTATAGCTTATACTTTAGCAAACTGTTCACCTTCCAGAGAAATTTGGGTTAGTGGGCAGTTTAAAAGTGCAATCAATCAATTCAGTCAATCAATCAAACAGTAATGAAAAATAAAGAGAGGTAAATATTTGGCTAATGGTCTTACTTTTACTGGCAGGTAAAATGGCACCATCTGGAGCATGTGTTCTTGCCCCAAACTGTCCTCATCCTGTAGTCCCTGACCCACTTAGGATCATTTCATTAGCTTCACTGGATGTTTGCCTGAACAAAAAGATTTGTATTTCATACATCTTCATTTGAACTAGATTGATCAACAGGGAAAGATTTTGTAATTGTGGTAAGAAAGCAGCTGATGGTCATGAAAAGCTGAAGGATGACATGATCATTTTTTAACACTAATTAGTGTGAGTGGAGTGAATCATATAAACTGCTAATTAAGCACATCAATGCATTAGGTAAAGCCATATACTGCAGCAGGTGTTAATTCAGCACTTAATATTGGTTAATTGGCTAGCATTTAAACTGCATAAGAAGAGTAAATTGATATATTTGGATTGGCTTTTCCAAATAACATTTGATTTGTTCCTAATCTTATTAACTTAATTCAGAAAAGCCATTTTTGATTGACAAGATGGTCCAAGAGGAGGACAGGGACACATAATGAACCAAGCACAAATGTTCTGAAAGCATGGTTACCAACAAAGATTTGTGACCACAAGGAATAGAGAGTGATGTGGGCATACTAATAATTTTATACCTTATGTTTTTGTATCTGCAAGCAGGTGAAACGAACATAAATATTAAAAATTGGCAAATGTGATTGAATATTGCATAGACAAAATGAGCACAAACCTAGAAGTCACATAGAGGAATTGCCATAATTGCAGGGACTGGCCAATACTGGCATGCAGGGTTCTAGTTATATTATTGGATTCAAACCTCCACTTGGACCATGGGGGGGGGGTGAGTGTCACTGTTACTCAGCATAACCTCCTCCACAGAGATTCTTGGAGGATGACAATGGAGAGGACCATCTATATAGTCATAAAGGGAACTTGGGGTATAAATACAACAAACAAAATGGGTGAATATGCTGTAGTTTAGAGTTTGGACATTTTACTTTTGGGAGACTGAAATTCCTGAATTACTCAGAGAATATCAATACTGGCCATTCCAGATTCAGGGAGTTGTAGTATAAAGCAGGAAATTTTGCAAACTGTGTTCTAATTTATATTTATGATATTTGTATTCATGATGGTCAATCATAACCAAATGCACATAACATTTTATCTCATGGCCTTTCGAACATCAGCTATCCATGTACTGTCAGTAATCAGATGTTCTTGATTTTGGTTTCTCTGGACCATCATATAGTATTCTTCAATTTCTACACTATGGAGTTGTGACATCCCAGATATTCTATAGAATCCCCTGGCCCTAATGGTCGAGGAGCAGAACAGTCAGCCTGCCAAATGTATCCAAACTTCCCATCTCTTTTTTCTAAAACCACCTTCTGACACCACCTACCAAGTAAGAGAACTAGGCACTTTCTATTTGTGTAGGTTTCTTCATTGGGTCTAAATGCCCTAAAAGTACCAGATTTCATTGATCTTGGAAGCTAAACAGGGTTAGCTCAGTTTAGTACTTGGATAGGAGACCACCAATGAATACCAGCTGCTGCAAGCTATATTTCAGAGGAGAGAACTGGCAAAAACACCTCTGAGCATTCCTTGACTAAGAAAACCCTATGCAATTCATGCAGTCACTGTCAGTCGACAAGCAACTTGAAGGCGCACGCGCACACACACACACACACACACACACACACACACACACAGGTTTATTTACGTAAATTTTCAGCCCTTGTTTTCCTTGACTCTGAATTGTCTGGGGTCTCTCCAAGAGGGAAGGCTGTTCACTTGAAATGCTATCCTTCCAGATCACAGAGAATGAAGGGGTGGGGTAAACCTACCAAGCACATCCTCAACATTTTGAATACATTCTATATGTTTGGATATAGCTACTGAGGATATAAAATGTCAGTCATCCTTTACCACGTATACATTGCTTTCCTAGGTATGAATAGTCTGCAACCATGGGCTTCTCTGAATATTCACAGACTGTCACCACATTTCATCTGGTATTTCATATGATTCATTTCCTGAGACTTCCATCTTCACATCTCCTTTGATCTTCATTCTTCTTGCCATCCATTGACTAGTAGGTCTCATAGTTAACATACATACATACAGTAATTAGCAAGGGATGGGGACAGGGAGATTTCATTAAATAGAATATGATGAGGATACTGAATCTTCCTGAAGTTGCTTTTTTGGACTAAAAATACTAGATTCCCTCAGGCACCATGGCCAGTGGCCATATTAACTAGGAGATTCTGAGTACTGCCATTCAAGAAATAGACTTTTACAAGCTCTGAAAGATATACATCATAGACTTGGAGGTGAGTTTGAATGCTTATCTTTATGTTGATAATATTTGTTGTTGTGTGCATTCAAGTTGTTTCCAACTTATGGGGACCCTAAGGTGAAACTATCATGGGGCTTTCTGGGGCTGAGACTGTGTGACGTGCTCAAGGTCACCCAGTGGTTTTCTGTGGCCAAGCAGGGAATCAAACTCTGGCCTCCCGGGTCATATCCAACACTAAAACCACTATACAACACTGACTTTCATTCATAGTACAGGGACAGTGAAAGTAATGCTCAACAGCTCACACGACTTACAGACTCAACATAACCAATATTTAACATTTCTCCACCACATTAGCATGTCATTTACTTGCTGAGAGAATACATAAGACATTTACTGATTTGCCAGACCCCGCAGAACTTAACATTTGCAGTCATGTATGTAATATCAGTTGGAAGGATAATCACATGTGTAAAGAGATGCTGTATTCAATCCAACAGTTCAAAGTGGGATGCTAATGAGTCATGGTGGGGATTGAATAGCCTGTACTCTAATTTTTTGTATTATTTTTTTGTACCATGCCCTGAACAAAAGGGCCTAGGCCCCTCGTGCCACCATGAGGGAGTTGGCCAATAGCTGGAGAGATGGGAAAAGAGGCAATCAAAACCGTGCCTCAAACTATCAATTAGATCTGTGGCTGGGAATTTGAGCTTGCATGCTAAGGAAGTGCTAAGGAATGAAAACTCAGTGAACAGTGTGAAAGTTGGATCCTTCCTGCAGGGAAAGACTGCATGTGAGAGTTCCACATCCATACCCATAAACATTAGCATATGCAAACTTAAAGCAAACTTGTATTCTATAGGTCTCTGTCCTCAATATTTTAACTACTTAGTAACCTTTCTGTTTGTATTTGTGCAGACTACTTAAGAAAGTCAAAGCCCATAAAGAGGTAATTCAGGAGAAGCGTGCAGCTGTGAATTCATTATCCTTCCACCCTTCTGACTGGAGTGATTTCAGTCTTCTCAGCTCTGTATGAGCTCTATTAAGATTGGAGTTTGAGAGCTGACACATAGCAATATAAAATAGGTTCTTTTTATAGGAAAATAAATTTAGAAAACAGGAAAAATAATTTTGAAAGTGAAGCCTCTCCTAACTAACAGAAGTATAATTTTGAAAGAAAAACCTTTCCTAGCAAAAAAAGATAATACTAAAATTAATAGTTTGATGAGAAAGAAATAGAAATGGTAATTGCAAAAAAAAAATTGGAATGCATGCATCAATTTCTTTCTTCTATTGCCAGCAGCCTCAGCTGGCTATTTTGCTTCCCATTTCAAAATGAATAGATGAAATTTCTCACTACATCAAAGCACATCTACATGTTAAAATAGTCCCTCTGGCCCCTGACCTCCTGCATTTCATATTTTCCAAGTAGCATTCTCCGATATGGCATTGCTTCCAGCATTATTACTTTGGTTTTCTGTCTGCTTTTTTACTCCCCACCTAAATTTCTCTGATATTTAACAGTCTGGAAGTCTGACTGAGATATCTATTTGAATAATATTACATTCCTGCCTGTTTGTTTCCATGTGAAATGGTAAGAAATACAGAATCAGATAGACTTTCACCAAATTGATGGGTCTGTTTGGGATGGTCTGATTAAAAATATAGTATCTGGGATACACAAAGTTCATAGGAGGGGACCTATGGGTAACCCAATTTTTTTTTCATTGAACTTTCAGCATAGATTTCACATAATTCAGCTGGAAGGGCTGCAGACAATTATTTTGTCATTCATACAGGATTTGGCAGACATTCACTTTCAAGGGCAACTGAGACCAACATACAATGTGAGGATCATTTGAGTTCCCAAAGCGATAGGCACTCATCCTTCAGAGCAGTTGAATCCTGAGCAGTATTTGGCACTACAGCTGGTGCTAAATAAATAGTCCACTTAACTATAGCAATGGATGGAAAATCTCTCTTTTCTCACCTTCTGAAGGACCAGTGGCCTTACATGCCTGCCAATGAGTTGTGAATCAATTGTAAGGGCAAAGAGAGATCATAACCATATGTCACCTGTGTGTGTGAGTATCTGGGATGCTGTATTATAAGCACCCATAATTCTTGGTTTCAGTGGCAAAAGGGGCCTCATCTCACCATTTTGGGGTGAAACATTCTCTCATCAAACTATGGAATTCCCACTGGTTATAAACTGAGCCCAGAATATTAGCAACATCTGCAGCATGAGAAGCTAAGAAACTAAACTATATGTTTTGGTCCAGGCACATTTTTCACCTTAGCATTACGGACATGCTTTTTATAATATCATAGTTCATTTGCAAACTGTAAAGCAGCCCCTCTTATGCATTGATTTCCCTTGGATCTCTTGCAAAGATCCAAGTAGCTATTTGATGTTAAGATTCTAGTAATGTATATGTTTTACACACATGTTATACACAGGCACACAGTAAGCTGCTCCCAAATGCTAATAGAACAAGATCTGTGTGACATGCCTGCTCTTTCTTAAGCAGCATGGTGTCTCACCATTGCAACACATGCTTGTTTATATGCATGCATTCAAGAAAGCTGAGCAACCTTAGGAATAAAATAGCAGTTGGAGAAGACGTAAGCCTTTCAAGTGGAAATATACTTTCCTCATGCTGTTTTTATTCCTAACATTTGTAACCATTCCCACCCTACCTGACCAGGAATTAGCTGTATGGGAAGAAGGAGGTCCATTCTGCCAGGGATAGGAGCCTGGGTGAAGGACATTTCCACCAGGTTTGTGGGGGTCAGGGCAGGCGATGTAGCTGATACAGAATACTGGCCCAAGCTGTTAAAGGATTTGTGAATGGTTTTTATTTTCTCATGTTATCTTGTTGTCCTGTGGTTTTTCCACTCACTCTCTCTTTCCTAACAAAACTTGCCTAATGATATTTTTTAAAAAAATTAAAATTTATCAGAGCAACTTAAAGGCTCCTGTGGTAAACCACCCTGAGAAAGCAGACTGAGACCTAGAGGAGCCTCCGGCTATGGAAAATGGCTTCTCTCAAAAACCAGAGCAATTAAGGATTGACACAAATGATACAGACTCTCTGTATGATGAATCCCCATTTCAACCAAGCAGATGGGTGCCATTGAGGGGATTCCATCATTTCCAGAATGCCAGTGAGCCAAACAGAGGTTTAGGAGGAGCCAAAGCCTGCAGCTTCATAGAGGATACAGAATGATTAGCCAGCTGATGCACCAGGGTCATGCAACTATAAGTGTCCCAGAGTTTGGGAGGTTCTTGATATAGACAGCCCTTTGTTGACTTAGTGTATGCTGTTATGTGGTCTTGGATTATTTGGATTCCTGATCCCTGGAGTAGTTTTATGTTGTACATCTCATCATTTTCTCCTTTCAGCTTTGCTTCCCACATACCCTCCAACTGTCCTGATTTAGCAGGAATAGACTTGATTAATCCTTTGTTGTCCCACTTTTTCAGTTGCTTTTAACATGGCCAAGTTTCTTTCTCCTCTTCCCACTTTTTCCCTTTGTCTTCAGTGCACTTAACATACTGCATACTGAATTCAAAGTGCAAAAGTAGTTTGCAATCAATTAACTCAGCAGGGGGAGGGAGCAGAATCATGCTCTTCCTAGTAGGCTCAGGAAACTCCTCCAGCCTCTCCTAACTTGTCTGTTCTTCCTCATTAATAACTTTCACCATCTTGACACAGTCTGCTATTGTTTGGTCACACATGCCCTGGTTTTTGCCTGTGAAATGCTGGAAGGAAGGCTGCTATCCTGACAGTTGGTTTTTGTGCCTCATCTCAGAAGAGTTGAGAGCAGTGGTTCTCAACCTTCCTAATGCCGCGACCCTTTAATACAGTTCCTCATGTTGTCGTGACCCCCAACCATAAAATTATTTTTGTTGCTACTTCATAACTGTAATTTTGCTACTGTTGTGAATCGTAATGTAAATATCTGATATTTAGTCCACCATAAATGATACAAAGTTTGAAGATTTGGTTTCACTGCAGTCAGACTGAATTAAATCCAAAAATAAATCTGGCATGGGAATAACACTGGATTTTGTAGGCTTATTCCTTACAATTGATGCAACATTCTTGTTTTTATCGATATCTGAAATGGCACTCTCCAGACTGTCCAGTCCCAATACCTTTTTCAGCAAATTTTTAAAAGAATCTGAAGAAAATAATCTCACTTTATTATCATCTTCTGCACATTCCTCCTCGGAAATAGAACCATCTGATTTAGAGTCATTATCCCCATGAGTATCTGCCAAATCCGGTTCCTCATCACTTTCAGATTCAGTGTTGATTTGTTCAGAGTGTGAGGACAAAGCAGATTTCCTCAACTCTAGTCACTTTGGACCTACAGGTAGACTTTTTTGGTAAACACACACCAGCATCATTTGATTCAGCTTGAATAACTTTTGTATCATCAGGAAAATCACATGAAAATGAAGGATTCGTTGAAGTAGTTTGTTGACTGCTTAATGATGACATTACATTCAAATTCAATGGATTGTCCAACTTGCAATATTTAAACTTGTTATGTATTTTGTGAAATCATTTCACTCATGGTTTGCCTAAACATGCACCTCCATTTCTTCAGCCATCCTTTGTCTTATCACCTCCCTGCTACACGCAGACACATTCCCCTGGGAAGACACTGAGGACACAGGAGGTTCAAATCTTACCTCTTTACGTTCCATAGGCACTGCAGTTTGACTCCTAGCGAATAAGGATACCATACCATACACAATGCTAAGTTGTCCTGCACTGCTGTGCTCGCCAATACAGAAGGGCCAGGACCTGCTGGCTGAGAGGCGGCCATTCCTATCGGCAGAGGTTGCTCACGTGCTGGAGTGTGATTGGCTGTGTTGCTGACTGTTGATATATTAATTCTGTGCTTCATTATTAGGTATTATGTTTTGTGACTGGCTACAGAACCAGTCCAAATCCTATTCTCGAGAATGGAACAGAGTATTCTGTACCTGACAGAAGCAGGAAGTAGGGGCTAGAGGCATCAAGAATCATTGTGGACTCCATTGAGGGGTAGCTGTCACTGGGGATGACATCAGTCAGATGGTTCCAGGTGAAACTCCATCACCACTTTTGTCGCATAAAAGGTAAACAGTGGTGTAGTGGTAAACTCTGAAGTGGAGGCACTCTCCACGGCACTCCCCATAGCCTCATCCCAAGGACTGCCCCCCATATGCAGGCAGCTGCATTGATCCATCTCAATACGGTATCCATCCATCCATTACTTTGTTTATATCCCACTTTTCTTCCAGGCTAGCACTCAAGGCCACTTATAGAAAGGCAGAGAATACAATAAAATACTCATAATTGTAAACATACAAAATTGAGATTAAAATTAAAACAATATTAAATAACAACAGAATTAAAACCAGTACAGCACCACAAAAACCCATTTCTTGCCAAAATAAATTTCCAAAGCTTGTTGGAAAAGAAAGGTCTTGAATTGTCATCAAAAGGAAAACAAAGGAAGCCCCTTTCTAACTTCCCCAGAAAGGGAGTTCTGAAGTGTGAGATTGGCCACAGAAAAAGCTTTCTCCCATATTCACACCAACTGTGCTCGTGAAGGCAATGGGATACAAAGAACTAGTTCCCCTGAAGATCTTAGAGCTCCGGCAGGCTCATGTGGAACAATATGGTCCTTCAAATAGCATGGGCCTGAACTGTACAGGCTTTATAGGTCAAAACTGGCACTTTGAATTGTGCCTGGAAACAAACCAGGAGCCAGATGAGCTGTCGCAAGAAGGGAATTGCGTGGTCCCTGTAAGCGGCACTCATTAGCAATCTGGCTTCAGCTCTTTGAACCAGCTGAAGTTTCTAAACACTCTTCAAAGGAAGCCTCACATAGAGTGCATTACAGTAATCCAGTTGGGAGTAACTAAGTCATGTGTCACTGCATCCACTCAGATGTCTCAAGGAATGGGCACAGCTGGCACATTAGCTTTAACTGTGCAAATGCACTTCTGGCCACTACAGGAACCCTGAGTATCCAGGGTCAGGTCTGAATCCAGGAGTACATCCAAGCTGCAGGCCTGCATATTCAGGACACGTATAATCCCATCCAACATACACTGAATCGCAGTTCCCTGATCTGCCTTTTGATTGACCAGGAGCACCTCTGTCTTATCTGGATTAAGCGTCAATTTTTTGCCCTCATCCAGTCTATTACAGTTGCCAGGTACCATTTTAGCACAGAATTTGGATTTAGGTGGGAAGGACTAACACAGCTGGGTATTATCAGCATGCTGATGACACCCGACCCCAAAACTCCAGATAACCTCCCCCAGCAGCTTTACGTATGTGCTAAATATCATGGAAGACAAACAGAGCCCTGTGGGACTTCACAAGCCAGCAGCCAATGGGTGGAATAGGAATCCCCCAGCACCACCTTCTGGATATACCCCTCCAGAAAGGAATGAAACCACTGTAAAACATTGCCTTCAACTCTCATCTCAAAGAGATGGCCCAGAAGGACATTGGGGTCAATGGTATTGAGTGCTGCTTAGAGATCCAACAGAACCAACAGAGACATACTCCACAGAAGAAACCAAAGTTGTCTCTGTCCCATAACCAGGCCTGAAACCAGACTGAAATGCATCTAGATAAGTTATTTCATCCAAAAGAAAGAAAAGAAAAAGAAACAAACCCTGAAACTGGGAGGCCACCACAAGCTCTAGAACCAATTCTAGAAGTTTTGTCTTCTAGGATTGGTTCTTAGTTTCCCATTCAGAGGCAAGCTGCACACACACACACTCACATACACACACCAGGATACTTTGGATTACAATGAGAGTTCATAACAATATATTGTTGTTGGGGAACTTAATATTCCCCGCAGCAATTGTGAGGGTTGCAGCTAAGCTGAAAAGGGACAAAAAGGCTGAGGAGTGGATATGGCAGATGATGACGTAGTATCTCCTAATTGCAAGGCATTGACCCTGTGAGCCTTGGCTTTACTACATCACCAAAAATAAGCAATAAAACTAAGGACTGACTTATGAACAAGCAAACAATTCTGACTAATGTCTCATCTTCCCTTGCTTTGCCCCCACAACTTCCCATGGTTAAATCCACAGGATGGCCGTGGTGCTATACCTATGTACCAGCACGTCTTTGAATTCTGTTAATGTGAGCATACTTAGGAGATCATATCTCTGCAATGCAGGCATGATTGTATTTCTAGCCCAGTCATAGGAAGATAAATGATCATGTTAGCTAGGCTTTGCTTGTGTTTTGTGATTTACTCATATTTGAGACAAAGTCTAACATCCTGGCCCCGTTTAACTCCATAGGTTTCAAGATCAAGGTTTCTGATATATCAATGCCAAATCTCTGTGTAACAGAAATAAACTTCAATAATCTTTTTAAAATTATGTTGGAAGAAGGACAAAGGACATTTTTCACATTCTTCCTCTTTGCTGAGCATAATCTAAGATGAAGAGTTTTTAGCTCTTGATCTAGAAGTTCAAGCAAAAGCAGAAAAGATTTCTGCCAGAGCTATTTCTTGCACATGCAAAATTCATTAACTGTCAGTGAAATCGCACTCTTTTCAAAGCCTTTCACTGATCTGATCATAAACAGAGCTTTCCCCCACTTACAGAATGTGAACTTCCAGGTAGAAAGTCTTTTAAGTATTATGACTTATTACATTTTCACAATGGGTCTTGCCACTTTTGTATTCTCTAATATAGATTTTATTTTGACAATTCTTTCAGAAAAGAAAACAATCTCTTTGGTTTGAAGTCATGATATCATACATTTCCTTGCCCCTGCCACAAGCAGCTGAAGAGATGAAGCAAATGTGGGGGACAAACACAATATGACAATGATATTTGAAAATGGCTGAGTATGAATAAAAATCATAGAGAAAAGGGTCAGAACATAGCGCAGAAATATGGTATTTAATGGTGTTTGCCAGTCACTCACACTTCCATACTTAAGCCATTTCTGCACTAAACTCTTATAGCGCTATGATTCCACTTTCAAAGGCCCCTCCCTAAACTGCAAACATCAGGATTCCATACAATGTTGAAAGTGGAATCATAGCGCTATAACAGTCTAGTGCAGAAATGACCTTAGAAAGCAAGGATTACAATGTGGATGGAAAACCATGTTGGGGTGTGGTTCAGATTGCCCACCCCTAAGCTTTCAAAAGGCTGGGTGATTTTAGACAGCATGGCCACAACAGTTTAAATAAGGACACAGTCTTCCTCTCAGAGGACTTCAAAGAACTTGCCAACTACATTTCTGAGCCTGGAAAAATTATGTTTTGGATTTCAGTTCCCAAAATCCCCCAGCCAACATATGTTGACTAGGTGATTCTGAGAGTTGTAGTCCAAAAACATAACTTTCACAGTCTCATCAAGACTCTCACCATTGCAGCTTGGAAGCCACCTTGTACCTCAACAGGCAAACAGACAGAATGGTGCCAGAGCACAAAAGACCCTTGGGATTAGGCTGCCCATTACCTTGTGAGGATTTGCTGCTTGTTTTCAGGAGTTTTCTTGCTTTCAACAGGTTCTGCACTGACTGTTTTCTCAATAACACTGTAAGAAGAAACCCAGATAAATGTAACCACTTGCTCTGAGGGACTGACGGTTTACTTTGAGGTGACCCAAACAATGCCCCTGGGGTTCTGATATCTTTCCTATTCTTGGCCAGATGGTTTTACACCATGAATTATGAAGCCCAGCTGAATTTCTGTGTGCAATTAATTTTTGAAGAAATGCCTGCAAACGAAATAGAGTTTTCAGGTTCCAACGGCTGGCTTCATTTTATATCAGCCAGTTTCTGCATACTGAGTCATAACTTCCAGGCTTCAAAAATGATAGATACATTTCTTTTTAGAACCATCATTGTGGGACTTCTCATTGCTTTTTTTTTTAAGGGCAGAAAACAATAGGAGCTTAATTGCTTTGGACAGATTCTCCTGCTGCCACTCTATCGGATCTTCTGTGTGAAACCTCACTGCAGTAGAGACTTATGGGAAATCGATCATATAGCCTGCCCATACTTGTTCTGAATGTTACAGGGAGGGAGGAAAAAAATTAATGTCTCTTGCAGTGCTGGAGAGTAGGCATAGTGTAGACTGCAAAGCTGAAATCAAACAAAAATAAATGAATGTGCTAAGAAATAATGAGAACTTTGCTGCAGGTGAACAGAACTACTTGGTACACAACTTGGTAGCACAGCAATCTCTCACTGGAATAGTACAATGGGTGGCATTCAACCTTGAAAGTTTAAAAAGGTAAATTCCATTTTAAAAAATGTACACAGATACACAAAAAGGTAGATGTGCTGATGACAGAGGGTTGAAGAGCTGTGTTGTTTTATCACTAATGAAAATATGGTCACTAGCCACAAGGATCTAAGACAATTTGCAGGGCTGATATCCTATAGGTGAAATTGTTGCTTGTTGCTGTGTGCCTTCAAGTTGTTTCCAATTTATGGCTCTAATATGAACCTACCACAGGGTTTTCTGGTGTCAACGCCAAGGCCTGGCAAGCAGCCAAGGGAGCCGGCTACAGGTCTCTTGCAGATAAGGCAGGGTATAAATAAAAGGGTTTTACTTCAGCAGAACCGAACAGGAAAAATAGCAGTAAATACCGGCAGCAGGGAGACTCCCTGGCTGTTACGTCACAGCCAAGCGAGCACACAGTCAAAGTCTGTTTGAACAAACAAAGTTACCAGAGCTGATCCGGGATCAAGAGGTGGCGACGTTCCAGCAGGTCGGGCAGTGTTTCAGCAGGCCAAGCTGAGATCCACAACAAGCACTTCGCCCAGAATGGTCAGTTGTGAGCCGACAAAAGACCCAGGCCTGAGTGATTGCTTTTATAAGCAGATCACTCCTCCAGGTGTTATCACAGCTGGGCCCTGATTGCCTGGCGTTTTCTATTTAAATGTTCTGACCTCCTGAGAGCACTCTTTTGCTCCCGATGCTGCTGGTAAGTAGGCACCTCCTCTTGAAACTCACTATCTGACTCCTCTGGCTGGGCTGGGTCTGGGGCAGCCCCTGGCTCTGCTGCTGGGACTACTGGGGCCAAGGGCTCTGTGCCTGGGGCAGCCTCGGGAGTGGGCTGTGCTGGTGCAGCAGGCTCCAGGAACTCTGGCTCAGACTCAGAGCTCGTGTCCTGGATTTCCAGGGTCCTGACATCTGGAGCTGAGAGTGTGTGATGTACCCAAGGTCATCCAATGGGTTTCCATGGCTAAGCAGGGAATCAAACACTGTTCTCCATGGTTGTAGTCCAATGCTGAAATCACTACACTACACTACACTGATGTAATCTCAAATTACACTTGTGTATGTCTGGTCACTGTAGGAGGAGATATCTACTGCCTTGTTTGTGCAATGTCTTGTACTGCAAAGAGAATTCACTTTCCTCTTATATCCCGCTTACAAAAAAAAAAAAAAAAAATTAGAAAGTCAAGGAAGGATAGCCAGGTAGTATCTGACTACATTTCTACACCTGAACACATAATGATGACATCATTCTCAAGGACCTCTGGAGGACCTCTGGGAAATCCTAGAAGATGGCTTTGTGATTGTGCAACCAGCTGTAGGAACATAGCTGGACAATTATTGGTTGCCTCCCATCCTCCCCAGTGATGAAGTGGCCATGCAGCAGGGTCCTGCAAAATGAAGTTGAGTTCTGTTTGGGGTGACAACTGGATGGAGTTCTGACTGGTAGAACTTTATGACTTTATGATCTTAGCCTCTGTCTTGCCTACAAATAGATTCATCTAGCACAGAATTAAGCAGGCCAGGGAATATCCAAAAAATAAAAGCCAACTTGTGGAACAGTCAAATTTCTTCTCAAAATAATTAGCTTAAACTTGGCTGCTTGTTACATCCTTTTTCTGATGCAACCATAGTTCACCTAGAAACTTTATCAAGCAAATATCAAAGCAATGAGTAAGATGCTATTTCACCACTGGTAAAGAGCCAGCACAGTGTAGTGCTCTGAGCATTGGGCGATGATCCTGGAGACCAGGGTCTGATTCCCTGCTTGGCCATGGAAACTCATTAAGTGACTTTGGGCATGTCGCACACTCTCAGACCCTAGAAAACCCTATGATAGTTTTGCCTTAGTTTTGCCCTAGTCATCTTCCCCAAATGTGCAACCAATCAGTGGCTAGATGATGTAGCAGCACATGGGAGCTATCTAGCTGCCATTGCACAAGTGAGGCAAAGACATTATGCAAGGAAGTTTTGGATACAAAGCACTGATGCTAGCATAACAAATAGTTATGCCAGCACAGGTTACCAACAGGATTCAAGCCAGAAATAGCAGCAATCTGGCAGTTTTTAAAGGTGATCAGTTTAATTGTTTGTTTGTAGATTTTGTTTAGTTTATCATCCTAAAACTGTAAGTTTCAGTAAACTAGCTAGGGGAGGTTTAACCCTATCCTACCTGCACACTGGGGGGCTAATCTGGAATGGGCGTCTCATGCTTACTTGTGAGTAAAAAGTAAACTTTCTCAGTATCACTCAGTTTGACCATAAAAGTTTAATGGCATTGCAAAGTTCAAATTCTGGACAAAATTCCTCAGTTGTTCACTTGCAGCTAAAATCAGCCCCAATTAAAGAACCTTCAGATCATGACTCCCAATAAAAGGCTGATTTGGGACAATTTATTACCTTCTAATTATTCTTGTTTTTCTTAGGGTGAAATGACATTTTGAAAAACAAGCAGCAGTTAGCATATGGCCTTGCAAAAAGCCCAAATGGCATTCTGAAATTACAGCAAAAAACAAAATCTCTGCCACCCCTGTTGTTGCTGTCCTGGGTTAAATGATGCATTTAACTTCTGATGCAGCCACCTGGCAGGTGGGAGATGTCAAAATAACTTACATAACAGAAAATCTCAGTTCAGAAGTCAGCCCAGTGTACAGCAGTATTTTCATGGGAGGTTTTTGACTTGAATTCTAGAATTTGTGTGTTTAAAGTCCATATTATCACTTTCATGTCACTTGAAATGGATGTTATAACAAGGAGTCAGGCTCTTAAATATGAACATAACTGAGATTTCTGCTGCTTTGCCCAGATTATATTTAGTTTTTAAATTTTACAATATTTATATACCACTTTTCTACCATAATGCTTCTCCAAGCAGTTCAAAATATTAAATTCGGGAATATAAATGAGTAATTTTCCTTTCATAATGATAAATATGGAAAAGCAGGTGCACCGCAGTCAGCCTCTGGTAGAACAATAATATTTTGTGATTCTTTATCTGTTCCTCCTATAAAAGTGAGGGTGAAGTGAATTCCTCAAAGCCCATATCCTTCAGAATATTCTACTCATTCTAAAAGTGTTTTGCCCATCATTTCTGCCACTGTTGCTCTGGGCAGATGGTATTCAGAGCCAGCCCTATGATCAGAGACTGAAGCATTTGCCTCAGGCAGCAGACACTGACAGGCTACAGCTATGTGTAAGAGGAAAAAGCTACTCCATTGCCTTCAGATGTGGTGTATAATGCTGCCCCATTCCAAGGGTTGGAGAAAGATTCTACTTCCTTTCTAGTTGGGTTTTAGAAATGGAAGCCAACAGGAGCACCATCTTGTTCCTCACATCAGTTCAAATGGGATCAATAGCTTCTAGATCTTGAATTCGTAGAGGCAAAGGATGTTGAAGTTATGGGGACAGGGAGAGAAATGGACATAAGAATTCCTTTTCCAAACTTCTCCTGATATTCTTCAGAGTCTTCTTCCCAATCAAACATATATCCCTGTTTCCACTACTCTTGGTATAGTGTAGAAACTCCCAGGAAATGATATTCATGTTTTTTGTGGGATTTGGCATGGCTGGCAAGGAAGTCGAAACATATCTTGGAAATCTGGGGCTTAAACTAATTGTTAGTTCCACAGAATCCATGGAGCTTATTAGGGCAACACTTGTGTCAATTCCATTGATTCAACAGACCTAATTCTACTTGAGGCTAACAATTGGATTTAGCCTCAACAGACCTGTATCTCACATGCAGTATATAATTCCTAATCTACCTTCCCTGATGATCTGTTAGTGCCCAGAAAACCATCAGGAAAGATGAATTAAGAAGCATAGAAAGTATACTAGGCAGACTACGTAAACTGAATTATCAGCCTGACTCTTCAAGAAGGGATAAGCAGCCAGAATAGCTCCAGTACAAACAATTCTACTGCATCTACCTACTTCAACCCTAATGGAAGGAACATGTTATTGTCAAATGTTGTTGGGATGGAAACGAGGGTTGAAACAAGTGATCCTAAGGCCTTTTCCACACTGGGCGAGGAAATCGCCCCGCTCCGCTACTCACCGGACCTTTACGGCTCCCCCGTCCAGTCCACAGCGTTCCAGAGCAGTGCGTGCTCGTCAATATGCACTGCTCCAGCATCCCAAATGGTGGCTTCCAGTTGGTTGAGGGTCTCAACCAACTGCTGAAGCTCGCTAGCCTAAAGCCCACCCCTGGGCAGATTGCAGGCTCACATTGGTGCGAGCCTGCAAATCTGCATAAGGGAGCAGACTTGCAGTGGCACGCTGCGTGCTTTTGAAAGACCGGAAAAATCAGGTCTTTCAAAAGCACACTGGATGACCACTTGGGGTCGTTCCGGATCGGACTGAGGTGTGGATCTATCTTAAATAGGTCCGACCCAGTCCAGTCTGAGGTGCAGACCTCCTCCTTGGAGGACGGACTGCACTGTTTCAAAAACCCAGTGTGGAAAAGGCCTTAGTCAAACCCAAGGGGGATCTGGCCTTGCAGTGCCAGATTTCGGAATATGTTGTGCCTCCGAAATAAGATTTATTGTGGATGTATCCTTCCTTAATGCACCAACAGATAAAAAAACAAACACAAAAAACAGGTACTAGCCAAACAACCTCTCAGTGCCTTGATATGTCCAGACACAGAGCCAATGCAGACAGACATTAATTTAAAGAAGTATCTAGCAGCTATAGAATCACAGAATCTTAGAGCTGAAAGAGATCACAAGTTCCATCAAATCCAATTCTCTGTCATGCAGGAATACTATGACTTTTTAATTTTTACTCTAGAGTTAGCACTTGGACAGTAGCAAAAATAGTAGCTTTTTTAAATAACAGGGCCTCTTTCTAATGCAGATGTCTTGGGGAAAACAGAACCAATCATATTGCCTTCTGTGATAATGGGGCTTCCCATTATCTAGGCTTATCAAAGGGAGATACTTCCCTCTTCAGGTAAACCAAGGGTTAATGAGGTGTTGGGATTACATCAAGGGTCACAGGGTGAGAGTTGACCAACCAAAAGGAAAGGGTCAGCATCACAGGTCACAAGGTGAGAATTGACCAACCAAAAGGAAAAGAGGTGGGCATCTTGGAGATGCTTCCAGATCCTTCCAAGGAGGAAAATATAAAACTTCTGAGAGGCCATGTGGCCAGAGAGAGAGAGAGAGAGAGAGAGGAGAGCTGGGCCAGTCGAGCTGGCAGCATGCCGTGTCTCCTGGACCCCCCCCTTCTCCTTTAGACCATCTACGCCTATAACCTAATTGTGAGTAACTAGAAATAAGTAGTTAGTCGTGTTAGGGATGTTGTTATTTTGGGAATTGGCTGATCTTAAGAATGTATCTGTGCTGTTATATCTGTTTTGTAAATTGTTGTAACTAAGTGTACCTGGGAGAGGGGAGTCTCCCAAGTGTGATATTGTTTATTTGCATGCCTTGATTAAAACACTTTTATAAACCTCCGTTTCTCTCCATTTCCACGCCAGGGTTGGCACACGCTACATAGGACCTCTCACTCAGGGGAAGGGGGAGGTGGAAGTTCCTTACGCTTAGAGATTGGGCAGGGTCCCTCCTGACCTGTCCAAATGATTCTTAATTCAGGGGGGTGGTGGCAGCATACCTGATAGAGCTGGGAGATTGCCAGTCGTTCCATGCGTGGAAGTCAGCTTTGGAAGGCTGGCAAGAACCCTAGTAAAACACTGGGAGGGAATTTCCAGTCTTGCAAGGCTGGAAGTCAACTTAAGAGACTGGAAATAAACCTACAGTGTCACACCTTCTCATCAATATGTGCACTTAAGTGACCTTCTCAACCAAATTCACATAAAAAGCAGGCCCTCGCACTTTGCCCAGTCACTTTTTAAAATCCTTTGCAGAAGCTGCTGTGTCTTTGGGTAAAGATCTGATATTATTTATTCATAGTATCCTCTAAATGTCCTCACTCTTCGTATCACCATGGGAAACTGAGTTGGTTGTTCTTTGGAACAAGAAAAATTTAGACTTCTTTTGCATCTTTAGTGTTCAACACAAATATAAAGTTCTCAAAAACTTAAAAATTTTCAGTAAGTCTTTCATTGCTCCAGCAAGTTCGTGTGCAAACTACAGTCTTTTTGGAGAGGAATGTTCAAAGGAATCTTTGAATATGCATGCTGAGTTCTGCCCAGAATTTGCCACATTAGCCCACAAAGATAACCCCTAAAGTTGTCATTCTTTATCATTTTGAACCTAATTACCCTGGATTCTTGTTTGAAAACCCTTCTTATCACTTGTAAGTCACATATAGCACTGAACTGGAAGTGTTCAAAATAGCCTTCTAAATAGGATGTATCAATATTATCCGATAAACTGTAGTTCTGTGAAGGCTTTCAGAGGGCTGAATGGATGGTGGAGATTTGAGTACAGATATATGACCCATTACTTGGACATCCTGATTCAGACAACATTGGTGATCATCTTGTGTTGAACTCAAAAATCTGTAAGCAGCTATAACAGTGTTCATATGAACACAGAGCTCCCACAGTTCTCAAACATGGGACTTTTGTAATCATGCCTGGCAGATTGTGGTTATAAAACCTCCTGCGGATCTCCATGTTCAAATGTGTGAAGGTTTATACCAATGCCAAGAACATAAGGATATCCAGGGGCTTGTATACCAATAGCCTCAACACCCTTTTAGTCCTCCACAGATTCAGAGGAGTACAGTAAATACTTCAATTTAGGATCACTTATCACATTGCAAAAAATCATTAATTTCAATTATAAATAAATAATACAAGTGCTTTAAATATTCGTTTTCTCTTCTGTTGCTATTCTGTTTACTTCCTTCCCAACAGGACACTGAACCATTCTGTAGCTCCTGAATGATTCTGTATCTTAATTTCCCACAAAAGATGTTACAGAGATGTTTTTGGGTAAAGAAAGACGAACATTGCTTCTTGATCTATTGGTATATTCCCCACACACAACTTCTTTGTGAGTCATAACTATGGTTCAAAAATATATTGAAGAATTTCCCATTCCTCACACAATAATAGAAAATATTAATTACAGAAGACTATAACTTAGAAGACATGTTATATTTCTCAGAGTATTTTATTGATCAATGGGGCAGTTACATTCCCTCAGGGACAACATATATGCTTCTATTATTTTTCTGACTCCTGTGTGTTCATATGCTCAGTGTAATTCCAGGATGATGAATTTTGAAAGTCTCATTAAAAATAAATCCAATGCTGTATTCAGACTAGCAACATAATTTTAATGCAAGTTTAAATAACTGTTTTATAGTCTGTTCAGCTGTGCCCTGTAGCATTCTGCCATCTATAAGGCCACCAAAGAGAAAGTACTTCTCTTAATGCTGTAAAGTTCAGATAGATCTCATCAGGATAAAGGAACTTTTAATGGGCATAATTCAGTTTATGCTTGAGGGACAGGCAGGCTTGGACATCTAGAATGTCTGGCTAATCGATTCACCTAGAAGCTTTCACTTGATCATGACGAAAAGCTAAAGGTATCTGGCTTTTGCGAGGGGAAATAGCCAAATTACCGCTTCAGGAAATTAGAAAAGGGTATTGTTATTCAAAGAAAACCCCAGACAAATAATAATAGTGTGAAGTCTAACTAGAATGTGTGATCACTCTTGATTTTTGAATGTGTGCCTAGGATCCATTTGTAGTGAAAAACTGTTGTCTTACAAATTGCTTCCTAAATGCAATACTGTGTAAGGCGCTTCATAATGAAGAATAGACTATTTCACAGTATAGGTGAAGAGGCATTACAGTCCAATTTTCAGTGTAAATTTTTAGATTTTTCCTTTCATTATGCTCAGTTGTACCACACTACAGGTTCACAGAATATATCTGCAGTTTACAGTGCTTTTCTCTGTGTGTATGTGTGTGTATGTGTGTGTGTGAGAGTGATCTTGCTCAGATGGATTACACAACAGTAGCACTATTACAGTGAACCATATTTGAATCTCACCTCTGGAGATTTTTTTTTTAATTAAAAATTGTTAATGAGGTTGTAACACATTTGGAAATCTATCTGGGATGGGTGAGAGGGTTCAGGATGCACCCACCTCTAACAACACAAGCCTTATCACAAGCAAGATGCCCACAAATGAAACAAAATGTGCCATTTTTCTATTGAATCTTTTTAAAAAGTCAGGAGAGCTTTTGGATGGGGAAGTTACAGGCAGTATCAAACAAGGAGATAAAATAGTCTAGTTTAAATCAGCACAAATTGCCGGTCTAGGTGCACTCTTACACAGCCCATAAGAAATGCATGTAATACCTTCCTATATGGACCTGAAATATGAATTCATTAGTCTCCCTGGGGGACATCAATCAGGAGTAGGAATCCCGTGGCCTTCCAGTTGTTGATGGACTCCAAATCCCAAAAGGTCTAATCAGCACAGCCAGTGGTGAGCAATGCTAGGAGTTGCAATCCAACAAAATCTGGAGGGACATGTGAGCCCTTTGATTGTCTCTGTCAAAGCAATTCAGTGGTGACCTCTTCAAACTCATGAGCCTAATCCACATGTGAAAATAATATATGGGTAGTTTGATGGTGTTGAGATGGGTGTAGCACACATGCCACAGGACTTTGCTATATTGAACTAGCTACCCAAGATATCTCCAAGAAAATTCTATATCAAAGTATATGCATTCAATTTTAAAATAATTCCACACATCAAAGCCTGTAGGTGCCTTCTATAATAGAATTCATAATCTAGACAGAGCCCCATGAGTATTATTCAGCTATTGGTTAATGGAAGTGATTTCCCCCCTATAAGACATGGCTAGGGAAAGTGTGGCCTATTCACTGCATGCATCCCATATTTTTCTGCCTCCAAACTCCTGAGAGACCCCAAAGCCACCACACCTCAATTTCTTTTTTAAAAAGCCTGAAATTTTTTTTAAAAAAATCAAAAATGTCTCAGGAATGTGACAATTAAGAATAATTTTCCCACTCACTCCATTGATGATTTTTAGCCAAAATTAAAATTGAAAAGGAATTGCAACTGGAATTGCTGGAACATATCAGTATAGTCCACCAGAAGGACCCAGGAAATAATTAGCACAGGCACAAAAACTGGCACATTCACTCTCTCCTAAATTAAACTTCTGCACTGCAACTCCTTCGAAGGAGACAGCCACTAAAAATAACCAAAGCAAAGTTTATATAGACATTTTCAGAGACCGTTAAAAGTCCATTATTCAGCAAAGTAAACACCAGTGTTTCTGTACTAGAGAGCTAATTTTAGAAATATTAACACTATCTCACACTAGGATAATGTAAACTGTTCCCTAATTTATCTGGGGTTTCTGATCCATTAGCATCTCTGGGCCTTCTATGTTAACTGTCCCTGAATTTACAACAAGCCAATAGTACAGGAATGTGTTGACTGGTGGCCATAACATGGCTGACAAAGAAATCATTTAAGCAGCAAAGAATTTTTTGACACAGTACATTCTGTGATAGTGCCTGACTGATTATTTAAATGACCCGATCCTTTGGAACAGTTAGGCCCAGCTGGAATAACTTTAAAAGTACTCTACAGTCTAGCGCAATACGTCCTGTTGAGACAGTGTATTATTTGTCCCAAATATTAGTTATATAGAAACAAGGCTAGATTAAAATGCATACATTATGCAAACTGCAATAACTAGGAACGGGGCCAAAACAGGTTCCCAAGGAAATTATCTCTATTGGCCAGGAGGCAATTTTCCCCTTAAGGCTACAGAACCATTTCTATTATTAAACTTAATAAACCATTTAATTGTTTTATATTATGTGCATACAATTTTATGAGTAATTTCCCCAGCCTTGCTAAAATCAGTTCTTCCTCCACAGCAAAAGACTGATAAAGTTGACAGATCTAATTTCACATGACATTCAATGTTCATAACAGATAGCATATGGTACAGGGTGAACTGCATCTCAGATTCAGGAGAAAAATAGGATGAAAATCAAAGAAAGCAGGAAAGAAAGAAAGAAAGTCAGCCAGCCAGCCAGCTTCACTCTAAGGGTTGCACTTAGAGTCTGCATAATTCATTCACGTTATTTTTTAAAACAAAAACCTTACAAGATAGATTGTATATACTTCTCTCCTTTACTCTTACTTTATAGACTCATCTACACAATGAAATTGCAGGCTATTATCTAATCTCTTTAAAATCTTGGAACTGAACAATGAGCTGAGAACAGTGAAACAGGAAGGATGACAGCCTGAGGACTTGTGGGAAAAAAATCATGCCAAATTGGATTGAATAGCAGCCCAGCTGCACACCTTAATGGTTACAATAATATTTCTGAAGTCTACATACACATAACTAGGCTGTGATCAGAGATAGGCTAGGGAGTTTTAAGCCTATAAAACTTATAATGCAATCTGACTAGTAGCAGAAACATATATGCACCCAACCAGTGTTTTAGGAGAGAGCTGTGGGCAGAAAGAGCAGGAAAAAAGAACAGGTGGAATCTTTGAAGAAAGCAAACAACCTTGGATCAGCTTAGAGTGATAAAGATGGAGGGAAAAGGACAATGGAGAGGATCCATAAAGTTGTCTTCTTCATCAAATTAAAACCTGTCAATAGGAGTTTTGGAGTACTCCCACTGATACCGTATTGTAGGGCAGAAACCCAAGGAATCACATTAGAGAAAGAGTTGCTTGGTTCTTTTCTTCCCTCATTTCTTATGACATAGGCCATTTCCGCACTACACTCTTATAGCGCAATTATTCCACTTTCAACATCCTATGGAATCCTGGGGTTTGCAGTTTAGGGAAGTGACCAGCCAGCCCCTCCCTAAACTGCAAACCCCAGGATTCCATAGGATGTTGAAAGTGGAATAATTGCGCTATAAGAGTGAAGTGCGGAAATGGCCCTACTTATGCTGCAAATTTTGACATTCCCTGCATATAGCTGTTCTCATCAAAATTATCAAAAACATTCAATTCATAAGGCTATTATAATGCAAGGGCAGGACATAATACTCTACTGCATAAGAGCCACCACGGTGCAGTAATTTGAATGTAGGACTAGGACACTGAGAGAGCAGCATTCACATCCCTGCTTGGCCATGGAAACCAACCAGGTGACCTTGGGCAAGTCATACTCTCTCAGCCTCAGAGGAAGGAAACATCAAAGCCCTTCTGAACAAATTCTGCCAGGAAAACCCCATGATAGGTTTGTCTTAGGGTCACCAGAAGTCAGAAAGGATTTGAAGGCACACAACAAAAATAATCCCCTACTGCACATGTTTATACCAGATGGAACCATTCCATTCAGAAGAACCAGAAGGGTTTGACTGGATTTGGATCCAGTCCTCCACAAGAACAGAGTCTACATGGGACAGGTAGCCCTGTGGCAGAATGGAGCTTGATAGTTTGAGCTTGTTGGCTTGTGGAAATGAATGTACAGGAGGTCATTATACCAGACCACTGTAGAGAACAGAAGGTCAATGCATTCTTCCCAATTCCCTGCTCACCCTACTCTCATCGTTCCATTAAGGAAGAGTTACAGTGATATAAGTGTACAGTTAGCTCTCCACATTTACTAGGGATGGGGAGAAGTGATCTTGCCAAACTGGAAAAATTGCAAATATCAAAATGTCTGTGTGTGTCTGCGGGAAGGGGACTAAAGTATGGTGGGGAGAATGGGTGTGCAGGGTGCCACCTGGCCCCTCCCAAAACTGCAAACCCCAGGATTCCATAGGATGTTGCAAGTGGAATTATAGCGCTATAACAGTCTTATGCTGAAGTGTCACAAGTCAAGGAAAGGAGATGGAAAGGGTGGGTTGGCCTGGGGGCCCTTATTTCCTCTCTCTTGCCCATCTCCTTCTTTGGATATGAGGAGGTGACATCAGGAAAGGGTTCATGCTGCTGAGAAATCAGGCTGCCAGCCATCTCTAGGCAGTGTCTGGTAGAGTAGGAGAACCACTGAGAGATGGGTTTTTAAAGGGCTGTGTGGCCTGATCAGAGTTGTCAAGTTTTCCCAGAAAATAAGAGTTGGGGCGTGGTGCAGGAGTTGAAGAATCTCACAAATAATCAAATCCATGAAAGTCAAACCCACAAATGTGAAGGGCCAACTGTACCTATAGCATAGCAAACTTGTAGTTCTAGGCTATTCATGAATTCAGTCATGGAATCATAGAATCATTGTATTGGAAGAGACCGCAGGGGCCATCGAATCCAACCCTCTGCTATTCGGGAACACATGTCAAAGCACTCCCAACAATCCCTGGAATTCCTTTTGCTGTTGTTCTTGCTGTTGTTCTAGTGTTACAGAACTCAAGTGTTAGCTGCATTATCATTATCTGCATTAGCCCTGTAACATCTCTTCTAAAAGAATTCCAGACTCTTATGAATATAAATCCAAGAGTATAGAAGTGTTTTGTGTCACAGTCTGGCGAAAAGTGGTGCAGCTTACAACATTAATGCTGGGCTTGCCCATCCAGGTTTTCACAGAATCCTATACAAAGGTAAAAATGTTGCCACTTCGTTTTCCTTTGTTTGCAGTTTCAATTTTATGCTACTATTTCTAAACAAAATTACTAACAGAACTTAGATGTATTCATAGAATCATAGAACTGAAAGAGATCACAAAGACCATCGAGTCCAGCCCCTGCCATGCAGGAATACACCATCAAAGCACCCCCGACAGAGGGCCATCCAACCTTTGTTTAAAAACCTTCAAAGTAGGAGACTCAACCCCTTCCAAGGCAGTGTATTCACATCTGATTAATATATTATGAACTCAGCAGAGTCTTGAGCCAACCTATAATGTACGTGTACTATTGTATTCATTGGCACAGGTTTTGACAACAAAGATAGCCAGCAGGTATGTGTTTTGTGTCTGTGTGTCTGTGTGTGTGCATGCATTCAGATAGCAAGTGTGCACTTAGAGGTCTTGAAAATGTGGACTGACAATAAATGTATTGGGTAGCCCTCCATATTTTAGTTATGGGACATGTAGTAGGAGTTAAGTAGCAGCTTGCTTGTAACAAGGTATGAGAACCAGAGACCATTAGATAAATAAAGCTAGGAATGTAGTGATAAGCGCTGCCAGGCTAAACCAGAACTCCAAGGTCTCTTGCGGGTGGGATGAGAAATTATTTGCCTTTAATGTTTTGAATTTTGCTAATTGCCTCCAGTTCGCTCACTGAAGTCCTGTATTATGTATCACGCTCCTAATAAATAGTGTATTTGCGCTGTTATATTTGTGTGTGTGAATTCAGTTCCTGACAGAGTGAGCGAACTCCAGCACAAAATATTAACAATATGTATCAAATAAGTGAAGAAGATCCTGAAGAAAAGGAAGCATCCAGCAGAGTCGTCGAAGCTCCAGGCAAGGGAATCGCCGAAAGAGACAAGACGGTCCACAGCCAGGCCCCTGATGTTAAACCCAAGACAAGACCTTCGATTCCTCCATCCGCCCTTACCGGATGCCAAACCTGGGCCTAGGGAGAGAGACTAGAAACTGCTCAGCGCCAATGTCACCAGGCTACAAGATGGGACACATCTATTGTTGAGACCAGCTTAACGGAACAACTTCTAGCCAGAGAAGAAGTGGAAAAGCAGTGAGAAGAAATTTCCAAACTGAGAGCTCAGCTGCATGACTGGAGACTCCTGGTGCCTCAGGTTGGGCGAGTATCAAGGTCAGAGACTTCGGCGGCAAGCCAGCCCGGAGAAGAGAGTGGGAGAGCCAGCAAAGTCCAGCCGGGAGGAGACAAGCAAGCACTTACTCAAGGAAGTTAATTTACCAGAACACCAAGCAAAGCTGTAGTCAGAGTTCCAAAGCCAAGGGTCAAGAGTCCAGAGATCAATTCAAGGTATCAGGAACCGGGTGCTGGGAGCAAGGTACAGGCAAGAGGAGGGCTTGTAAGAAGTTTGCCACAAGCAAAAAGAAGCTTCCAGGCAGGCAGTTATATAGCCCCAGGCACAGGTGTGTCCGGTCACCGCTTCTTAAACTTAGCCAAGGAAGCCTCCCTTTGCACAGCCCTCTTGAGTCTCCGCCTTGATTGTGGGCTTATTGAACCAGGCTCCAGAGCCTCTTCTGAATCGGATCCCTGTTGCTCCAAAGGAGAAGGCACAGAATCAGATCCCTGTTGCTCTAAAGGAGCAGGCAGAAGTACGTCCGTGCCTGCTTGGTCCATGGCAGCAGGGGGAGCTCTTGAGTGCAGGACTCATCTCCAGCTAGAGCCACAGAGACCAACAGCTGCTGCTCGTCATCTCCACCCTGAGCAACAGGGACCAGCAGCTGCTGCTCGTCATCAGCAGCTTTGACAGGGGCTTCAGTTATCACAGCAAATGCCACCCCGGGTTGCAGCAGTGGCAGCTGCTCTGGTGGCTGCGGCACCTGCACCTCCCAGGATACCGGCACCACAAGTGGGGTCCCAGCCTTTCCAAGAGTTGAAGACCACTTACGATGGTGATGGAGCCACCCTGACATACTTCCTCAACATGGCCTCTAATTATATGATCGACTACGGAAACAGTTTTCCTGTTGATGCCGCCAGAGTCAGACACCTGAGCCAGCACCTCAAAGGAGAAGCATCGGAGTGGGTCGCCAGCCTGTTCGACTCACGAGCTGAAGAAACAGCTGACCTGCAACTGTTCATGCATTGACTTAGAGAAAGGTTCAAGGATCCTTTCTTTCAAGAACAAGCCAGATACCAACTGAGAAAACTGCACTACGGAAAAGGAACCGTTGGTGAGTATGCCTGAGAATTCAGAAAGTTAGCCACTAAGGTTCCAGAACGGAAAGATGACATTCTCAAGCAATTTTTCCAAGACGGATTAAACCCCACCATTTTAGATCGCTGCCTGACCCAAGGGGATCCTGCCAGTCTTCTGGGATGGATGAAACTGGCCGGAGAAGTGGAAAGCATCATGGGGAGTGTCCAGCTTGCCCAGCAAAGGCAAGCGCAAGAAGGCAGTCACCGAACCCCAAGACCCCGAAAAACCACTTTCCTGAGCAGCGAGGAAAAGAAAAAATGACTTAAAGAAGGCATCTGTTTCCAATGTGGGGGAAAGGCCACATCACCAGCAAATGCCAGGGATTGAAGAAACTCACTGAAGAAAAGTCAGGCACCCCCACCACCCGACCTGTATCCCACAAAGCTGGCACCCCGGAGCCAACAACCAAACGTCCCGCCACCGGAACTGCTGCTGGAACTTGTGATGGTGAGGACAGCCCATTGACCACGTCCGACTTGGATAGCGATATTGGGATTCTGACCAGTCCATGAATGTAAGTACAACCAAAACTCGTCATGTATATGTTACAGTAACCTTACAAAGAAATAATGGGAAATTACGAATGTATAGGGCCTTAGTTGACTCAGGCTGCACAACTAGTTTATTGAATCCTGCTGTGGCAAAAGAACTTGCAGTAAAGTTTGAACCCTAAAAAAGGCTGTCAAGTTATCTCAATTGGGCGGCTCACCCATGGCAGGAGGCCCTGTATGGGAAAGGACCAAACCTATCCCTGTTCAAGTGGGAAACTTTCAGGGGCAATTCACTTCCTGGTGCCCACCAAAATCGGGTTTCAAGTAGTCCTCGGGTATGACTAGCTAAAAAAACACAATCTCCAAATTGACTGGACACAAGGCTTACTCAAGCATAACCATGATGTAAATCTAGTGCCTGTACAAAGCCCCCCTGACTCAGCACTCACTGAGTCTTGAGGAGCTGCAGAAAATCCCATTAGAGTTCCAAGACCTGCAGAAAGCTTTTGAAGACCATGAAGCAGACAAACTGCCCCCACACAGAGACTTTGATTGCAAACTCAGATTAATAGACGGAGCTAAAATTCCCAAACCCAAAATATACCCAACGAACAACCAAGAAGTAAACGCTCTAAAACTTACAACGTGGATTTATTAAACTGCTCCTACCGCCAGTCCAATATTTTTTCACAATAAAAAGGATGGAGGAGAACCAAGGCTTATTGTGAACTATAATCTAATTAATCAGGCAGTATTGCATAAAATTTATCCAATTCCTTTAACAAAGGATATCCTAAATCAATTGATAAAAGCAAATTCTTTACCAAATTAGACCTTAAGGAGGCTTTCCACAGAATACGCATGGACCCCAAAAGTGAGTGGTTGACTATTTTCTCAACCCCCCTGGGAAACTACCAATGGACTGTTCTCCCTTTTGGGTTACAAGCTTGTCCCTCAGCCTTCCAAATATTTCTTAATTCTGTATTACAAGATCTCCTCTACAAAAGTGTTGTTGTTTAACTAGATGACATTTTGATCTACTTAGAAACCCTTGAACAACACACCGAACTCGTACGTACTGTGTTGGAAAAACTCATAGACAATGAACTTGTTAAACTCTCAAAACTCTCAGTCCACATTACCCTTGCACAAAAGTAACCGTCACATTAGAAAGGTGTAAATTGTCACCCTAAATAGCCTGAGGTTGCAGTCCCTTGCATATTTATCTGAAGGTAAGTCCAATCGAACTCACTGGGGCTTCACATATGAGTAAACACAGACAGAATTCCTCAGAAATCTAATTTTATAGCTAAGCATATTTCAAATGACATAATGTTACCAGAATGAAAGACAAACTTCATACTCAGACCCCTAACCTGCCAAATGTAAAATAGCTAGATCAAGTGTTAATATTTCTAGTCCCACCATGAACACTCAGGCCCTTTCTGTGTGACATCGCTGTTGCATTTTTGCCACAGGATGGCAGTGGTCAGCAGGTCATGCTTCTGCATGACGTCATCGCCATCCCACTGCCATCCTGTCACAGAACATTGCGCTTGCGCAGTTTTTGCAAAACGGAAAAAATCTGTTTCATGTCTGCAATCGCATGGCATTCCCGTCACTTCTGGCCAAGCGGAAGATGCGGAAGTGCATTGGTGATGCTTCCTTCTGTAGCGCAGCAATGGAAAAAGCCCAGCTGTGCTGTGAAAGGAAGACGTGGCGCCATTGCGTTCTCTTCCACATGGACTGAGCAGGTGCAGAGGGGAGCATTGCTGATGTGCTCCCTTCTGGACCCAGGATTGCAGTGAGACAACACAAAAGAGCTTTGTCGTGTGGAAATGGCCTCAGTCAGGGATACCATAAAGTAGTCACTCTTTGGGGATACACAGAACGTGGCCACTGTATGGGGATGCACATAATATGGCTGCTCTTTGAGTATACACACAAAATGGCTGCTGGGTAGGGCTTCCAAAGGCTATGCCCAGAGGCAAAACAACTGTCACTTTGATGGAATATCCCACACCCCCCTTATTCTCCTCACTGCTGTATAGGAGACACAGAAACTGGAAAGCATCCAATGGAAGCCACAGAAGAATCAAGAGACACATCACAAGATCCTCAAATGGTTGTTGGTAGAAAAGCCCAACAAGTTTCATCCTATGTGTACTCTTAAGACATTCTTCAGGGGCCTTACAGATACATAATGATTGCTGAAAATCATTATTATTTTGTACATTAACTATAGCCAGTATCTACCTATTTAGAATCAAACTTAAAAATTTCTGAATTAGAAACTCTCAAACCATTCACTGGGCAAATGAAAACATGTAAGCAAAGGCAGAAAGCTTTTGTTAAAAAAAAACAATCTTGCAAGCAGTTGATAGCAAAAATATAGGTGACATTCAAAGGCACATGGATATACCTGAGCTAAAAATGAAAAGGCTAGCTAAAAACTCTGAAAGTTTTTACAAGGGGAGGAGGAGGTCAAGATCCTTAGTCACAGCTCTGGGGACCAGAGATTTGCATTTTAAAATCCATTCCACCTTCTTATTCAACAGAACCTTCCCATTAATAGTGTTCACTTTGTCTATTGACTAGAATCTTAGGTCTGTTGCAGAATCATGTTGTTCCAAGAAGTGATTCACCAAGAGAGCACCTGTTTTATATTTCTGTGTATCATGGAGGAGTTCCTCTGCATGTTTCTTAACATGTCTAGTTGTTCTATCATAAACTTTTGACATCTGCACTGTATACATAAACAACAAAAGGATCACAAGTTGCTATCCAGGGTGCTGTCTAGAACTTGGATGATACCTTGCTGAAACCTGAACTCTTTATCATGAACCCCACCACGTTCAAAAGCCCTAAGACTGCTACACTCACCACTTGAAACAGACCAAATAGAGATATACAGTTAAAACTCCAAACCAAGAGAAAAATAAACTGCCCAAAATTCTGCTGTCCAGCAGGCAATCAACTAAACATCTTTACAACCTCAGCCAAGGAATCATAAGTGTTACGCAGCTTTCAGGCTGTGCAATAAAACCTTCACACCCCAAACTGGCAAGTTTTTAGTTTTACATTTCAAAGATCAAGGGATTATGATGCAACTCTGAAAACAGCAATGTCCACTGTTCTGAAATGTTACTTTAAGAAGGCCATCCCTATCATTAGGCAAAGTGAGGCAACCACCTTGGGTGGCAGTTGGTAGGTCACACTTTATAAGACATCCATTTATTCCATTCTCCTGGAGAAAAAAACTCTGTATACCACACAGTGTGTACTGTAACAACTAGCTCATTGCCATCTGTTGTGGTAGAAGATCATTTCTTTAAAGTCTGCATCTAAAAAGGCCTCCCTTGTCTCCATCAACTCTTTTTGTTGGCTAACTGAGGCATTAGAAGGGAACGGGGAAATAGATCTGAGGTGCCATTTGGAGATGTTAGAGTCAAGGGCAAAGGTGGGCAGCTTCCCCAGGTACAGGGGCTACACATGTCATTTGTCTATCCTAAAGAGGCCATCTTTCCCTTGTGCTCTCAACAGCTTATGGGGGATAATTTACCCTGTTCTTATTATCCACCTGACATAATTTAGGCCCAGGAAGAGCTTTTAATCAAAATAAGAGATCATCAAAAATCACTTCCAGTACTGAGGGAACAAAACTCCTGGGCCTAAAACAATTCTGTGGTTCCAAAAACCTAGCAACTGCCCTCAAAAATACCTAGAGCACATAAGGCCTTCTCTTCATTAAAAAAAAGAAAGTAAAAATGTGGCATAGAGATAGGCTACACTGGGTCCCCTGGGGGCCATTTGTGCCCAATCATCTGCACTTTGCTCATCCCCAGTTTAAGGGGATGCTCTTTTCTAGAATTTGTCCCACTCAGAATGATACAATCACCTCAGGCGGCATGTGCTGTGGGGAAGCAGTGGGAACACCCCGGCTGTTTGTCATAAACTCTCTCTTTCACACCACTGGAGAAAAGAACAGCCTATGTCACACAACCTGTCTGGAGGGGCAGTGGGGGACTGAATTAGCCTGGAACCTGAGAAATGGTTGATATACCTCCTGCTTTGAAACATGACTGAAGAAAGATTCATCTGCTACTCCAGTCCTGTTGAAGTAAGGTTCACCTGCTCCTCCGTTCTGTAGTCACTCCAGCTAGCTTCTGCGAGTGGACTATGGGATGGACACTATCTTGTTTTTTGCCCCAGAGATGAATGTCTTGGACTGATGCTGCTGTGTTCACTTTTTGGGTTCTGAATAGCTACATCCATCTGAAATGAGTGACCACCATACGAAGGATTATGTAACATACCTGTTTGCATGCAGCCTATCATTTACTTTTAAGTACAGTTGACAATCCTGTCTAAAGAATACAGATGCAAAAATGTTTCTATATCAGAACTGATTGTTTTGTGACTGAACACATCTTCCTATAAACAGCATACTGTGTTGTTAAATAAAAGACACAACTGAGATTATACTTTGGAAATTAACTACAGAAGATACTGATTAAAAGAACTTGGTGTTTTACCCGTGCTCTGTTGAGGGAAATATTGGATGTGAAGGCCAATAAATCATTCTTAAAAGCAAGTGTTTTATTCAAAGTCCAGACAACAATAAATGATTTATAGACATCCTGGGCAGTTGAGCATACTCAGCCCTTTCCATATCTGAACTTAACTATTCATTAATCCATGTTTTGTAATTAGTTTCATACAGGTCAGTGAAGGGAGTGTAGCAAAATCTTGACATGAGAGAAAAAGCAGCAATGGAAGAAACCAAGAAGAAGCATTTTGATTGTTGCACAGTCAGTGCTTACCATTAGGCCTTCAGTGAACAAAACTGTGAATTAAGCTGGTCAGAGGTGCTCCTGGTTGGTTGAAGACAGATTGGGGAATAAGAATTCACCCTTTCCTAGATGGGTTTACACTACCCCTGAAATATCAAGTGGGCAGCTTGGGTGTATTCCTGAACTTAGATCTGAGCCTTGATGTCCAGGTTCCTGCAGTGGCTGAGAGTGGGTTTGCACAGATGAAACTAGTATGCCAGCTGTGCCCATTCCTTGAGAGGTCAGATCTGGGTATGGTGGCACATGCTGATTACTTTCTAGCTGAATTACTGTTAACAGGCTGTACCTGGGTCTGCTTTTGGAAACCATTTGGAAACTTCAGCAAGTCTGAAATGCTGCAGCGAGGCTGCCAACCAGGACTGGTAAGAGGGAACATATAATTCTCTTCTTGAAACAGCTTCACTGGCTACTGGTCCATTTCCATGCAGAGTTCAAAGTGCTGGTTCTGACCTTTAAAGCCCTATATGGTTTGGGTCCAGACTATCTGAAAGACTTCCCAAGTTTTAAGATCTTTGGGTAGGTCTCCATTTGGGACCACCATCAACCATCACAGGCACATTTGGTGAGGACAATGAGACACCTTCTTGGTGCCTGGTCCCAGGTTGTGGAACTCTCTCTTCTAGGAGGTTCAGTTGCCCATCTCTGTGCTGCCTTTCCCATGGCAGACAAAGATCTTTATGTTTAGGGAGATTTTTGGCTCTCAATTTGTAAGGCAGAAAGGACTTTTAAATTAAATTAAATTTTAAATATGTTTAAAGTTGTTGTTTTTCATATAATTTTTTGTTTAATTTTTAATAAAACTTCTGTACAGATAGTTTTTTAGCTATACTTTATTTTAATTTGTTGTAGGCCACCTGGGTTCCTACACTGGGAGAAAGTTGGGGTATAAATTAAAAGAAAGAAAAAAGAAACAAAGAAAGAAGGCTGAAAGATTTCCTACAAGTTTTCTCTCCCTCTGCAACTTACTAGTTAACACTACAACTAAGCCTGAAAACACTAGTATTGTAGAGCACATTATCATTAGTGTTACATGGGTCTGTTTACATTGTTTCAGGGAAAAAAATGAACATGTGACTGCATTTGTAAAAATGTTAGCTTTCAATTTAAAAAGCAATTATAATTATTAAAAATAGCCATCACCACCCCAAAATTATCACCCTGCCCCACGAAGTGGTAAATTAAAATAAAATGGTCTGTTAATCACTATTCAGTGTATTAATGTCATCATTTAATGATTTTAATAATAATTTTTAAAACCATTCTTACACTTTTTAAGGAATGAGGGATAATCCATCCATTCTTAACCAGTTCCTTCCAATGCTTCCCTAGTGCTGATTTCTGGGAAAAATCCAAAGCAGTTTGATACTTTAAGGGGATCCATCTCATCATTACAACATCAGTCACTTGAAAAATTCCTATAAACTGATCTACTGTTAGTAAAATAGTGTATCATATATATATCAAACCATTGCCTTCAAAAGGAAGATTTCTGGCATCCCACAATAATAAATTTGTTTTCACTGAATTACCTTCTTAGATAAAAAGGCCAATTTTCAACTGGCAATGCCTGCCAAGAATGTGACATCTTTGATCTACAGTGGGATTTCTAGATGTTATATACAAAATATCATTTAATACATTTAAAAAACCTCTGAAGTGCTATTTTAATTTTCTGCTTGCAGGACAGTAATACAGCTCATCTTCAGGAATAAAATGTAACCTTGGAAACCAAGCGTTGATTTCAAAGTATTCTAATCCTCTTGCTGATAGGTACCCTTATGCAATGGAGTGGTGCTTAGAATTTCAACTCCTAGGGCATGCATGGGGGAGGAGGTTTATTACCAATTTATTTTTTTAAAATATGTAATCGAGGTTAGTGTTTAGCATTTAACTAATACCAAGTAAAATCAATAAACAAAATTGGTATTTTCAAAGTCCACCTCACACAAACTAAGTGGCACTGAGTCTCATTTAGGACTAGCTTCTGGATTAAAAGGAAGATGCTGTCGGCAGTTTGTTTCCTTTCCTTAGGAGAAAAGTGTATTGAGGTGTTTTAAAGTAGATCTATGGAATCAGTTGTGTTGAGTGGGATCCTCTCCAGGCACAACTCTCAGTTGTACTGGCTGTTATATTTTCTCTCAGCTTAAATACAGAGGTATCCACTGTCTCCATATGCAAGCAGCTCCTCAACAGTGCAACAGCAGTCATCCCTTCTTATCCAGGCTGGCCAGTGCTTCCAGTTCAGCTCCACCTCTGTCTTTGTCACACACCTGGACATTTATCCCAGAAAAGGCTTACATTCCAGCAGCACTCAGTACAAACATTCTTCTCTGCCATTTCACTGATGTTCACAAGCCACAAAATGGGTGTGCTGCAGGGGAGGTTGCAGCAGAGTATGCGTAGGTTGGAGAGATTTGGTTGCTGTATGGTTGGTACAGAATTCTGACTTCTACAATGGCCAAAAGAAAAATTGGACTTACATCATTGTAACTCACTAAAAGGATGCCGCTATACACACACACACCCAAAATATAAAAATACAATATTGCATACATTTCCTTGAAAGCGTTCTCACTCTCTCCTTCATGCACACACACTGGGTTAGTGCTTACAAAGAAGATTTTTTTCCACCAGGACTCGTCTGATCTTGGAAGCTAAGCAGGGTAAGTCTGGATTAGTACTTGGATGGGAGGCTGGCAATGAATACCAGGTGCTGTAGGCTATATTTCAGGGGAAGAAACTGGCTAAACTACCTCAAGGTCTTCCTTGCGTAAGCAAACCCTATGAAATTCATGGAGTCACTGTAAGTCAACAAGCAACTTGAGCAGACATATACCTACACAAATGTCAGAAGTGTGCTGTACAGGAAAGAAAAAAAATTCTGTTATGTTACAAAGAAAGGAAGCCAGATTGGTCATCGCTCATCAAGAAAAAAATAGAGTGGATAATCCTTTTGGAGCAAGTTGCCAGCAGTTAACAGATAAAAATATGGCAAGGAGAAAAATGCTAATCAATCCTTTGACTTGACTTGGCTTAAAAGAGAACAGAGACATTAAATAGACTGGCTTGGATGAAGGAGCTCAAATGAACAGCTTCACTGTTCTTGGCCAAATTCATATTAATTGGAAGTAAATTTCATCTGTCACTGGGGATTTGGGAGTCTGAAAGTGCTTGACTGGAAAGGCTAGGAAAAGAAAATGAACTCCAGGAACAGGAACACAATCTGAATAACAATGGAATCTGGTTATTACTTGAGTTTTCAAGGCACTGCCTCAATAGTTAAGAATGAGATTGAAACTGAATGTGCGATAAGCACTTAAACTCTCCAAAATATTGTGCAAGTCATGACTGAAATGTGTTAGATGGCCAGTCCAAAACTTCACACAGTTTCATTGACTTGGCTCAATGTGACTTCATGTGACTTGGCTCAATGGCTTGAGATATTTGAAATCAATGCTATTTCAAAGAAGCTAGCATACTGTACTAGTTTGAGTGTTGAACGAAGACACTGTGAGACCAGGGTTTGAATCCCTGCTCAGCCATGGAAACTCATGAGGTGACTTTGGGCAAGTCACATTCTCTGAGCCTCACAGGAAGGCAAAGGTAACAATTCTGAAACAATTCTGAAACAAATCTGTAAATTAAACCACATATAAGTTCCCCTTAGGGCTGCCATAAATCAGAAATGACTTGAAGACACATAACAACAACAACAACAACAACACTATTTCAAATACTCTTGAATGAAACTCTTATTTTATTGCCCTGTTGACACACAAGCTATTATAGCGCGATTATTCCACTTTCAGCATCCTATGGAATTCTGGGGTTTGCAGTTTAGGGAGGGGCCGCCCCGCCCCTCCGTAAACTGCAAACCCCAGAATTCCATAGGATGCTGAAAGTGGAATAATCGTGCTATAAGAGTGTAGTGTGGAAATGGCCATAGTTTGTGTCACACAGGCAGCATAGTTTGGCAAGCTACTTAGCAAAAGGAATTATTACTACTCCATTTTTCACATTTCTTATCACCTTCCCATTCCTTTTTAATTCCATTTATTTTTTTGAAAAACAAATCCTACCTTTACAAAAAATAGAAAATGTTCTAAAATGGAATAGAAGAGGGGATGCTTTCAAAATGCACCAAAGCACCAAAATGTAATGAGAAAAACAAACTCATAAACAGTACTCATTAAAAGGCTACCAGTTACTACTTTAGTTTGCCAAAAGAACATCATTACATCCTCATTTCCTCCCAAACCAACAAGTTAGAGATGATGCTGGTATTTGAAACACATTAGTTTAATGCTCAGCACTGCAATGTATGTATGTCGGAATTACAAACATACGCATGAGATACATTGATTTAAATTAAATTTCAGAGGGGAGGGTATACCTTTAGATCAGGGACACTGTGGCTTGTGTCTTCCATGTCGGGGTGCAGTGATTCCAAGCTAAGTTTTATTTCAGATTCTAAAAGAGTTATCCAAAGTGCTGATAACTATCCCCAAAATAGCTCTTTTGTACATCTGGAATAAAACCCAGTCTGGGTTCACCATGTTCTTGACACAGAAGTCATTGGCAGCCACTGATTCAGAGATCTGTAACTTGTAGCCCTCAAAATCTTGTGGACCTGTAACTTCCATCAACTCTAGCAAGCGTAGTCAATGGTGAGGAATTTCCAGAGTTGCGCTCCATCAACATCTGGAAGGCAACACATTATCCACCTCTGATTTACATTCCTAAAATAATTGGCTCATATTCTAGGAAGATTATTATTGATTAGTTATGTCAATATTATGTCATTAATATATGTACATCAATGCACATATGTACAATGTACATATAATATGACAGCTTTTGTGCTGTTCTAAAAATACACTCATGATCCCCATTTAATTCATTTCTAAAGCTGGCATCCACCCAAATTTTCTTTGCCATTCTCTATATTAATTTTATTTTTAAAGCAACTGTTATTCATTCTTTATCATCCTATTGATTTGGACGAGTGCGCTCTTTATGGACAGATCTTGTAAAAGTTACTTTGAAGAAAAATGAACATAATGACAAGAATATGACAACCAGAGCATCTTCCTTCTGTCATTGATTAGTTATGGATGGTTTCAGCATTCCATTAGATTCATTCATCATAAAAGTAACTTTTCAAGAGCGGCTGTTAACATGCCAATACTGGTACAAGGGTTTTTTCAAGGCATTGTGGCTGGCCTGCTAAAATTTTGGATTAGATTCACTGAAAATGCCAGTATAAGAAGCATTTAAAGTACTTTCTTTTGGATCACAGCAAGAGTAACTATTAGAAAACTCTACTTAAACACAGTTACTGGAATGACTACATCATTCTTCCTAGATGTCCGGATTCCCACAAAAAGTACCAAGGTACTTAAGACTCAACATCCCACAACATTCAGAGAAACATCACATTCTGGGGTCACTGACAATATTTGATTTCAATGTCTTTTAATAGCATTACATTTCCCATCTACTACATACTTTCCATCAGGCCTACCAACCAATCCCAGAACATTTTGCATGGTTTGCATATCCCAGTGATCATTTTGGTCTATTTTAATGGAAGCTTCCCTCTGATTTATTTTAATAGACTTTGAAACCAAATTAGGTCTTTTATTTCCTTAATTACACTGAGAAGAAAGGCAGCCAAATGAACGGTCATTAACATCAGGCATGGCTTTCTGGACTGATTTTTCCAAATGTCTGAATGATCTTTTATCCTTTGTGCAAATTGTTCCTTGAAGCCAATAAATAAATTATTCAGGGCAAAAGATAAAGGGCACTCTATTATTTAAATGCTAATTGCTTTAGGATGGTATCTTCCAACAGGAATGAGCCTAGAATGTGAAAATCTGCACTAAAAATCCGATATTTGACCACCAGAATGTGTTGACCCCAGCAGCTAAACAAATTGAGTGATTAATTAGCATGTTTTATTTTAGTTATAGTAAATAGTATATATAGAATCATAGAATCATAGAAATGTAGAGTTGGAAGAGACCCCAGGGGCCATCCAGTCCAACCCCCTGCCATGCAGGAACACCCTCAAAGCACTCCCGACAGATGGCCATCCAGCCTCTGCTTAAAAACCTCCAAGGAAGGAGACTCCACTACACTCCGAGGCAGCATTTTTTTTTCATTCCTTGGCACAGTTCTAGAAGACTTTATCCACTGAGACTTTTTTTAAAAAAGTTTTATTGGATTTTGTTTGTATAGGGTATTTAAAAAAACAATGAAATTTTATGTATATTTTCCTTTTTTATTTCTGGACATATGGGCTGCTATATGCATCGCTGAGAGTCGTTTGAGCCTCATCAAGTTTACTGTAAATTGGCTTTTATTTATTTTTTTAAATTCCATTTAAATTTTTTCTTTTCTTTTCTTCTTTTATATTTGAAAAAAAAATAGTAATTTTTGATCTGCGTTATATTGCTAGCAACTAAGAATAATCCTTTTCAGGTTACTGCAAATCTTCTGTATTAACATAGTTTGCAGTTACTGCTACTCTTCTGTATTAAAGATTTAAGAAATATCTACACTATAAATGTAGAACGATCTACACTATAAATGAGTCACTCCTTTGGCATCTGTACAAGAGAGGCAAAGGATCAATAACAAAATTCTCAGTCCATCCCACAAACTACAGTTACCAAGATTTCCCTTGTATTCTGTCACTTCCTTTTAGTATGAGGATGATAATTTTGGCTGTGTTAAGATTTGTAATAGGTATTACTAGTACATTACTAGTACATTTTACACACACACACACACACACACACACACACAGAGGAAATATCCTAAAGGGAATTCTAAAATTCCTTTACAGGAATTATCAAGCTACAAATGAAGCACCAATTGGCGACAGGATTGAGCTGCATAACCAGAGGAAAACTATGTAGACAGCAAATATAGACATATAAAATACAAAAATCCCGTGAATAAATGTTGCTAAGAAAACCCTATGACAGGATCATCATATGCTGGAGTCAACTTGATGGCATGTAACAATAACAAATGTTACTTTTCTAACCTGTTTCAATTATCTCCTGGCCAAAAGTTGATTTTTCTGCAACTGGACTCATCTGATCAGGCAAGAATGAGTAAAATCTGGTTTATATCTCTTTTTAGTTCTTCCTATTTGTGTCACAGCTAGACCTAAATCCAATTACCAGTTTCAGCTAGAATAGACCTGTTCAGTGAATAGAATTTATAAAAATTACCAGGTTTCCATTGATTCAGTTGGCTTTAAGAGTCTATATCCTTGGATGCATGCCTTAATTGTTGACAGAAGACTTGTAAGCACAATTAAATAGCCGCATTTATTAGTGCTGTATGTGCACACATGGTCCACTTCTTTACCATTAGGATCCAGTCTCTGGATACACCATTTCTAGTCTACCACTTGAGCCCATTCAGCTCTGCTCCTGAGTCCTTCAGCTGATACCAGAATGCCCTCTTTGGTTCAGCTATTCTGCCATCTATTAAGGCATGATCCATGACACCCAAAGACATAGAGTCTTAAAGCCATTTGAATTGACAAGCCAACTATACCAGCTGTCTCTTCCTTCAGCAAAATCTGCAGAAGAAGAAAAAAACTTAGGTGAAATCTGGTTTTTTTTTTCTAATTTGCATCTATTACAGCTAAAAGTAATCTAGCTTTTCATCTAACAATAAAGACTAAGGATAATTTCAGCTGACAGTTCTCAGATTAATTTAATGTCAACAGGTTTTCTAAATGCTCGTCTTCCACAGTTCTAGTGCACCTAAAATGGTTTTCTGTTTTGAAGACATCACATTATATGAATAATGAATACTCTATATTCCTCATTTATAAATGTGAGGAGAAGGTAAACATCCAAATAACCATTTCATGCTAAAAATAAATTATACTTTACTTTGAAATAAATTGTTCTTCTCCTTCAGACTCCACAAGAATATATGTTCATTGGGGTAATGCAAAACGTAAACGTGGTCAACAACTCAGTCAGTTAAAAGCCAGATCTAATAAATACCTTTAAATCCTTTACAATTGAAAACACTGAAATTCAGCTGACCCAGTCAATGGTTTGTTTTGTTTTTGAAGAGAAGACAAGATCTGGCCATAGATGGCTGAATAGCCCATGAAAATAACTTTTGTTTCTGATTTGCCTTTGATTAATGGAGAGACTGCCTCTAGGGCCTTCATTTAATGACCATAAAATAGTGTTTTCATCTAGTTTCATTAAGATTCATTAAGATTTATTTCTTATAATAGCATTCCTATGCACAAATTTGCTGGATATTCGAACAACTGCATAATAGTCAAAAATCCCAAGGTGAACCTTCTCACAGAATGGAACCAAGGAAAGCTCCACTTGTTGATTTCCACCTTCTATCAAACCTGCAGAGTTTCTGTTTGTTTGTTTGTTTAAAGGATATCCTTAGCTGTCTGAACCTGAAACTTAGATTCTAAAATGAGATTACAAGGAGCTGAAAGGAGATTGCATTCTTATCTGATTTAATGCAGGATAAGTTTTGAAAAGAGGAGGCCATGTACCCAGATTTTCTGTAAAGCATGCCACAAATACATGTTATTTGTTTTGCCCAGAAAGTTCAAGACGATCCCATATGTTACAAAAGAACGAACTTCTCAAAACAGGAACTCCAAAGGAATTTGAAAAGGACAGTCAAGGGGGTCAAATTACTGTAGGGTGTTTGGAGGATATTTGAAGCCATAATAATAGTTGCATGATGTTAAAAGTATCCAGGAAATTAGGGGAAAGGTCTCAGCAAATCTAATAGGATGGGCTTGGGATTGACAATCAGTCAAAGAATTTGTGGATGCACAATATTTTGTTTTTTAACATTAGTAGCTAGAGCTTTTCTGTAGAAACAATTTCTACAGGGCAAGAAGGTTTTCTTTTAAAAACTGAAGACTTACATGAGAATGGTCAAACACTACCATGCTGTTTTTGGTGATCCCTTGGGGTTTTGTGACTACTCACTGATCCATTTTAGCAAATAAGTTAGATTCTTGCAAAATTCAGAAATATTTCCTCAGCTGATCTCCTCTACCAGTTCCCCACCCCTAAACCCCTAAGGATGGGCTAACCATACCAGTTAAAAGAAAGAGCTGAGCTTCCTTTCCTGCTGTTGTCCCCATTTGTCAAAATGAAAGAACATCCTTGGGAAAGACGGAGAGAATATTACATGCCTTTGAAGAACTTTAGAGCAGCAAAACAGGCCTCATGATCAATGTCAACTTTCCTGCCAGGCTTCATAAGTGCTTGCTTTCAAAGATATGTTGTGGATCATTTCCTTCTATGAAATCATGATACTGCCAGGCATTTCTTTTATTTTTATTTTTTTTTGCTTCAGAGCATTTTAAAATCCTAAAACAGAACAGTTAAACACCAAAAATGTCTAAGAAATTCAACTAAAAAATCTGAACTCATTGACGCTCAAAAGCAACAGACGTGGCAAAAAATACAAGTCCTGTGAAAAGATAATGGGCACCACCACACAAATACACACACACACACATTTTCCACCCTCTCAGGCAATAGGGTATAAGAAAAAGAGCCTTCCCCTATTTTTTCCTCTGCTTTCCCCATAGAACTGCTCTTCCCATGAACATTAAGAGTCACTATAGATACAATTTCCCCTCATCTCAGAAGGCAGAGAGCAACCTTTCTTTCTGTGCAAGTTAAAACACTGTTTGGGGGGGAAAGTCCCACTTAAGTGAAATTATGTTTTAATAATCACTCCTCAAGTGATATTCCACGACAGCAACAACAACAGTGATGAAACAAACTCTTAGCTGTATTAATCAAATGACTGATTATTTTGACCATGATCAAAGCATAGTTTTTCAGTAGTACTGTCCCATCTTTAGGCTGTCAGGGGATAGACAGAGGAACCTAGAATAAACAAGGAGAGACTGTTTGTTCTTTGAAAATTTCCACCCCCACATCATCCCTCTTTTCTGTGCTGGTTGGTGTGCGCCTATGCACGGGAGGGAAGGAGGGAAGGAGGCAGGGAATTTACAAGGGAGAAAGACAGGGGAAGCAAGGAATGGATGTGAAGCTTCCTGTACAGAGTTGCCTAACCAACAACAGAAACTGCTGAGGCTTTGCATGGAATCTGAGGGACAAGATTAGCCCCCTATTTCTCTGCTACAAAACAGAGATGTCACTTGATTTTCTGTTCTGCCTATACTTAGCTATTGAAACAAGTGGTGAGTATCCTTTCTGTTTTCTGTATTGATGTAAATAGGAAGCAAATTCCAGGAACTGATTTTCCTTTACTCTTTGTGATATTTTTATAAAAAAGAATATTTCTCTGATGAATTCCTAGTGTTTTGAGATCCTGACATTTCAGAGCTCTTAGCAATGCAAATATAAGGTATGTCCAGCAGCTGTTACATCCTAGGATGTCAGTATGTAACATATTTTTAATGATGTGTAAATGGACCCTTGGCTCAGAATGAAAGAAGCCCAGCTCAGATTTTTAAAAACAGCGGTAGACTGACTGGCAAGCTGCATTCAGACTGAACCACTCTCCTTGAACTGCTGAAATATTATTTTACTATGGTAGCTTTCTAGACTGATTTGTATTTAAGTCATTGCTTCTTAGGAGAACTTTTTTACTGTGTGGTATTAGTATTCTGTTTCATAATTATGTGTCTACCTGATTGGTTGAAGCTCTCAAGGACAAAAGTAAATTCACTGCAGGGATGTAATAGCAAGTGGAGAAAAACAAATGGAAGTTTTTCATTGATCACTTTTATAAAGCTTAATTGGTTTTTAAACAAGTTTGAAAGTTTGAAAGGAGGGTTACAGGTTCTGTTAGGAGCTTGAAATTGCTTTGAAGATCTCTGCGATGAATGTGCCAGATAAAGTTAGCTCCTGCTCTTAATTGGCACATCAAACAATAAATCACCAGTCTAGACACATTCTACAGTATTCAAGCTTGTTTTTAAAGCCAATACATTTTATTTCATTTTTTTTCTAAAATCAGAAAGACAGCTTTAAATTTATAACTGTTGTTGAAAGATATCTCTCCTGGAAAGATGTCTTTCTCTAAACTTACACGGTGCCCTTGTATAGCATAAAAAGTAAATTAGAACATTTAGATCATCCAAAAAGCTTCTTTAATCAGATATCAATAGATCATAGATCACGTCAAAAGTTCCATCTGGAAATGTTCATATGGACTGTGCCATCTACACAGAACCATAAGGTTGAAAGGGAGATTACCACATAATGACCCAAGTGATTGTGGAGGAGCAAGAAAATGAGAGAATCCAGACAGATCACTTTAAAATATCTCTTTCCACACTGTTCTGATGTATATTTTATATTTCTACTACCTCATTGCACATCTTAATGCTTCATCTTGCCTTTCCCCTCCAGATCATGTTTGTTTTGCTTAGGGTGTATACCTCTAGGAACTATTCACACCCTCATTCGGTCATTTCTTTTTAATTTTGTTACTGTTGTATAGGGTTGATCTTTGACAGTACCACCCCCTTCCCAATCCACCCCTCATCTCTTTCCTATCAGTCAAAAAACATCTTTCTATGAACCTCTTTAGCCCAGGTCCATGGGGAACATCATTCACTTTCCATTCATTGTTGTCTGGAAAGTGGGCAGCTCTATATTAGAAAACACAGCTGTGTCTTTTGCATTGCTTTTCTACCTTTGCTTGCAGTGAAGTGCATGCCGAACAACACTATTCTTTATAACCTCAGTAGGGTAGCTGCATGTACTATGCAGTAGCGAGGAGTGAAATTCCACCGAAATGACGGTTGAAAATGGAAGTAGTTTTTGTGCCTTTTAAAGAAAGTTGTCTTGATTGGAGGTGACTTGTAAAAATCTAGGACTTCTTGGGGAGACCGCCATTTCCGCACCTTACCTTTTTTCGGCACTGGGGTGCGGGGATCACGCGACCAGCCTCCAGCGAGAGGCTCTTGCATCCCCGCTGCTTCGGCTCCACATGAGCTGCCTGCTCCTGAGCAGGTAGCACGAGAGCTGCGCCTCTTCCTTCCGCAGCGCAGCCTAGAAATTTCCCAGGCTGCGCTCGGCAGGAAGTGCGACCGCTGCAGCTCCGGAGGCTCCACACTCATGGCAAGTGCACGTGGGGCCCTGGAACAATGTGCAATCGTGCACCATTTTCAGCTGAAAGCCAAAAATGAAAAAGTGCATGAGCGGTGCCTGCCAGATCCTGGAGAGTCGCACAATTGTGAGTGCGTCACGCAGATCACTCCTCACAATCGCGCAACACTCCAGGCGTCCTTTTGCATGGCAAATGCCGTGCGGAAAGGGCCCAGGGTAGATGACAAGAGAGAGGTGGAAATGGGGAAGATTAAAAACCTTCAGTCAAATTTTGCCAGCTTGAATGAGGAGAGGAAGGAGGAAGTGGAAAAAACATCTGATAGCTCTACAGGTTGGTTGGTTGGTTGGTTGGTTGGTTGGTTGGTTGGTTGGTTGGTTTAAAGCAAGCCTTCTACTATATTTCCAAACTCACATCTTGTTGTCTGCCAATGGCAAATTCCCCAAAGCATAATACACAAATATACAGTTTGTAGAATTAATGCCGCCATGATGCTATGAAGCTATGCTGTTATGGCAGAAAAGCAAGGAAAAATGTTGCCACACATTGGCTGGTTTCAGTGGTAATCTGCCAACTGTTCTTTCTGTCTCAGCTCTGAACTATTTGAAATGGCAATGGACCCTTCTAACGTCTTTTTCCAGATAGAATGGTATTTGCTTTAGGAAAAGTAAATATTTTCTGCCATTTATTTATTTCATGTTTGCAACACCCTAAGTGTACAAATTAAAATATAAAAATGCAAAAGAAGAATATAAGAATAAAACAAGCCAAAGCTAAAGCTAAAAAGTCATGTAAAAAACAAAGATATATTTTTAAAAAATAGTGATAGTTTCTCTCTTCCTTTCATTTAAATAGTAGATGAACTGAACTTTCCTCAAAATAAATTTATGAGATGGATCCAAAAGTTCCATTCCTCAGCTAGAGGAAGATTTCTTCCATCAGAGATACCAATAGATTCAACCAATATAATCAACCCATACTTTGTTCCTTTGCAAGACTTTGCAGTCTGATTGCACGTGTGCGAAACAAACTGATCTCAGTAAAGTCGAAGGCTTCATGGCCAGAATCCATAGGTTGTTGTGGGTTTTACGGGCTTTGAGGCTGTGTTCTATTAGTATTTTCTCCTGATGTTTCACCTGCATCTGTGGCTGGTATCTTCAGAGGATCTGATCCTCTGAAGATGCCAGCCACAGATACAGGCGAAACATCAGGAGAAAATACTAAAAGAACACAGTCTCAAAGCCTGTAAAACCCACAACAACAAATTGATTCTCAGTTCATACCAGAGTCTAGAAAAATTACATTTTGACTATAACTCCCAGAATCCCACAACCAGCATGGTGATGCTAGGAGTTGTAGCCCACCAAAACCTTATTTTCTCAAGTGCTTGACTTTTGCTTATAGAAACACACGAGATCTGTTCAGAAGGCTTTGGGTTGTTGTATTGTTGAGGACTTGGAGTTGGCCTTTGTTATCTCTCAGAGTCCACTTACAAGCCAGTGCCTCTGATGGTAAACAGATTCAGGATCCCCTCCAACTCTGTAACTTTTGATTCTAATGTTGATAAGTACCGGTTTAAATGCCTGAGGCAAACACCTTGCAGATGTGACATCTGATGCCTACTAATATGCTGATATTTTTCATTGTAGGAGTTTAGATGGCCCAAAAATGTGTGTGCGCATGACTGGTAAAGAAGACCAAGTTGCCTCTACCCACTCCCTAAAGAATATGCTAATTCACTCTGGGAAGAGAACAATAGAAACAAGCTAGTTTGCTGTGTGCCTTATAATCTGTGCTAAAACTGGAATGGAAAAGCATGTAGAGAGAACTTTGTTCTCTGAGGGAAATCCTATGGTGCTATGAGTTTCTTTAGATATCGAATGGGGTTTACTAGAGTAAATGCGTTCATCCAGTTCTGGCGTGATGAGTCAACATATAGATAAATCTAATGGAGTCAACAGGTCTGCTCTACTCAGGACTTAAATAAGATTTAGGCCAATAAGTGTTAGACTATTAGTACTGTCAAGATCAATACTATAACACAGAAACACAAAATATTTTTGTTATACTTCATGTGATATCATGGGATAATTTCCCCATCCCCTAAGTCCCTCCCACATATCATCAAAACCTGCTCCAGAGGCCTCAGAAAGCCTCTGGCGCACATTTTCAAGCATCGTGGAATGTTACAGTAGGAAGTTTCATTGAGGTAGCAGCTGAGTGCCGTCAGCATGATAGTATTAGGTCATCAAGATCACCATAACAGAATTCATCTGAATGCCTACAACAAGTTTTGACTATTGTAGTGTCCTGGTTGAGGAAACTCTTTTAACACTCAGTAGATCACTCATGCATCCCACAGGGATCTATCTGCATATTCTTCCCTCTTCCACTATTTGGCATTTGTGTCTCTGTGTGCCTTCAAGTTGCCTATTGATTTATGGGGACCCCCATCAATTTCACTGAGTTTGCTTAAGCAAGACTTACTCAGAGGTGGTTCGCCAGCTTATTCCTCTGAGATATACCACACTGTTCCTGGTATTTTGTAGTGGTCTCCCATCCCAGTACCAACCAGGGTTGACCCTGCTTGGCATATATACAGCTCCTTAAATTAGCTTATCACCTTTTCCAACTCTAGATCATACATGACCTCATATATGCCATTGGTGATGGTGCTCGTTCCTTCACCTCTTTTGTGTCTAGAAAGCTATTGACCAGATGAATGTGGAAACTGGCTCATCCATTTTTAGTCAAAACCAAACTCATCTTTTCAAAAATTCAGTGGTGATAAGTTATATCTCAAAAAACGTATTTTGAATATGAAGCAATACCTTTAAGAGACTTTTTAGAACTTGAGCATTAAGACTGTCCGAGAAAAGGAAACCAATGGTTGCTTCATTGTTCATTAACTATAAATGTGAAAAATTAAAATTCCTTCCTTCCTTTTTTTGCTGCTGTTGCAGATGTAATGTTGCAATTGTCCTTGTACAATGAGACAAGATGCTTGCATATTAAGGCTGTTTTCTGAAGTCCCATGTTAAATCCCATTCTGCATGTGATTGGAGATAAAAACAATAGAAACTTCCAAAAAGTGTAGATGGAAAAAAGCATAGTAGCCTGCTATGCAGGCATATCAAACTTGAGAAACAACTAGAGTTGGGGAGGATTCCATGTGGTTTCTTAAAATAAAAACTTATCAAAAATTACAATTCATTTATAAACAGGATAAGGAAAAAAACTGAACAAAGAAAAGTACTGATAGATTTGTCCAATCATTTCAGAAAGAGGTATCTTGCATTGAATCCTGTTTATTCAGTCGTCTTTGTGGTTCTGGATTAGGATTGCTACCATGTAAACTACATCTCACAGAATTTTGTGTTACACACATATCACCCTACACAACTATAGCACTACAATCCTACTCTAATTGTCATGGTTCCATCTTACAGAATCCTGGGATTTGCAGTTTAGGGAGGAGCATTTAGAGTTCTCAGCCAGAAAGTTCTAATGCCTTATCAGACGACAAATCCAAGATTCCACTGAATGTTGCTATTACCTTTAAAGCAGAATATAGTGTTACTACTGTGTTGTATGAAAGGATCCCTGCAAGAGAAGGAGCTGTCTTCTTCATCATCTCCTCCCTTTCTAAAAGTCAGTTCGGCAAGATTCACAAACACAATGTAGGCCTCAGAAGTCTCATTTTGTCCATGGGTGGATAAACGTTCGGCCCGAATCCATTGACGGATCTCTCGGTGACTGATAGTAGATTGCCCAATATATCTGACCTCTGGATTTTTAACAGCAGCTACGATTAGAAGCTACGCTTTCTCTGTCTGCTGAAATAAAACAAAAATAGAGGGAAATTAAGGGCACATTTTATGTGCAAATGCGAATAGCTCAGTTTGCATAATGAACAAATTCCTAGTCTAAACATAGACTCACAGGTACTCTTTGTTTGTTGTTCTTGTTGTGTGACTTAAAGTCATTTCCAACTTATGGAAACCCTAAAGTGAACCTATCATGGGGTCTTCCAGGTCTGAGAGTATATAACAGACGCAAGATCACCCAGTGACTTTCCGTGGTCGAATGGGGAATCAAACCCTGATCTCCAGGGTCATAGTTCAATGCTCAAACCATTACACCCATGGTGATACTCTTTACCCTTCCTTAATTTGAAGTGTCTCTCTGCCCATTGAACAAAATTTAGACTTCAATAGATGGACCCTGGCAATTTACTAAAAAACAAAACAAGAATATCCCACAGATTTAAAGTCTGTCCAGCCCTGTCATGAATGGCAGGCATACTGGTAGTCAATTGTGGCCTGTTGCATTTCGAGACTGGTGCTGGGGCTATTGTTTCATCTCAAAGCTGTCCCAGGGGACTGTTAAAGGCATCTTACTTGCAGAGGGCTGAACCCACCTGCAACACAATGTCAGTTCCCACGTGCTACTCTTGGGTTGAAAAGTTGGCTCACTTCTAGCCTAGATCAAGAGAATAAGGCCATTTCTGCACTAGACTGTTATAGCACTATTATTCTACTTTCAACTTCCTATGGAATCCTGGGGTTTGCAGTTTAGGGAGGAGCAAACTGGTACCTTCCTAAACTGCAAGCCCCAGGATTCCATAGGATGTTGAAAGTGGAATAACAGCGGTATAACAGTCTAAGGCAAAAGCAAGATTTAAATCTGATTTTAAAAGAAGGAAGAGGTGGTGGTTCCTTTCAGTAGGTGTTCCAAAGGATACAGAATAAATGTATCCATCATCTATCCTTCCTGTCCTAAGAGAATGGAGAGAAGATGCTTGACTGAAGATCAAAGAAGTTGCTCCCTGTCATAGGATGATGCTGCCCTTCAGACTTAAAACAGTTACAAATGAAGGGATCTAAATGCAGAATATCTTATTCTGAAAAAAACAATGGCTTACAAAATCAACAGTGACTGAGATTGTGCACCATATTTATAGTTCATTTTCACTAAAGTTATTTTCCTCACACTTCTGCAAAGTATAAGATTGCTCCCCTCATTTTAGATATAATACCATGCTGCTGAATTATGTTATTAACTCCATATGTATGGGATTCAAACAATCAAGAATATGCAATTAAAGATATTTCAATAGATATTCATGTAAGTGCATACCCCTACTTGCCATGAGTGGGCAGAAAGACTTCAATGCTTTTTCCTCCACTAATGCTGGGTAACAACTTTTAAGTGCATAATAAATTTGAAACTGATGTTTTGAGCAATGACTCATGCACTTTAATTAATTTTGTTTCCTAGGACTCTTCTTATCTAAGTAGCTTTTTTTACAGGTTCATGAACCATTCTTTGAAATCATTCATTCATTCATTTGTACGGCAGAAGAGATATGCAAATATCATGTGATTTACTCAAACACTGTGAGGAAATGCACTGGAAATAAAGAAATGTAGCATGAAACGTCTTCACAAATGTCATTTTCATGGTGAAAGGTGAATATAATTTAAAGGAACAAACAGGAAAGCATTTTAGGGCAACAGAAAAATAATCTTTAAAAATAATTTTTAAAGTCACCTCATGTTACGCACACATGGGAATTTTAAATGTTGGTGGTTAGAACAGGCACTGGAATAAACAGGAAGCCTAAAGTGGGAGACTGGATTTCTGTAGCACAGCAAAATCCCTCTTCCTGATCCTTGATCCAGTGTTGTATCCTGTATCCAGGAGGGTACAGCTTGGAGAGAATAAAGCAGGTCTCAGGAATACATACCAGATCAGCCCTCCCATCCACAAAATGGATGAGATTATATTTGGACTGACCTGCCCCTCAACAAGAGCTTCAACAGCTGAGGGCAAGCTGGTGAAGCAGCTAGGAACTATTTGGTCAAAGAAGAACCAGCTGAGGATACAAGCATAAGATATCCCACCAAAGATATTTTATGGCATTCTATAACCATTGTGTTGGGAAAGCTGTACTTTAAAAAGTTTGAGCATCAACAAATCAATGAGCAATTGCTGGCTGATTTTTAAACCCACCATTGGCTTTTCTAATTCTTCATTCTAAATTCACCCAATGCAAGTCAAAGTGTCAGAGATGGATTAATCATTCCCTTTGGAACTTCAGCAGTATTACTTTAGACACAAGTACTGTTTGATCATAAGAGGGAAAGGGCTAGGAATTTGTTCACTTAGGATTAGAATAAACAGATAGGATTGATTTTTTGGAAACTAGTTTGTCAAGGAGAAGTCAGGAGGGACAGAAAAGATTTTGAAAAAGTAAAAGAACTAATAGGAGAGCCACTGGTGGGAATTACTCAAAGTTTACTGACAGAAGTCAGCCATCATAATGAACTGGGGCACTGGAGTGGACCCTGGAAATCATATTTGATTAGCAAAGTTGCTGCCAATTTACCCTGCTGGTTGGTGGAAGCCAAACACCACTGAGTGAACTTGAAATAAAATGGCTTCCGTAGCTGCCACTCTAACAACTGCAGTGTCACAAACCTGAAAGAGAATGAAGGAGACCTCCAGTCCTTAATGCTTCCTATCAGTTATGTCACTGTTGCAGGTGATGTGGAGAACTATGACTCTCCCCAATGTCCTTTTCATCCTGCTGTGATGGCATCATTGCTCCTGACAAGAATCCTGGTTGCATCCTTTTACTTTTGCATTTCCCCTCTCAAGCAATGTTCATTCCCAGATTTTGTTGAATGACAACGCTTAAAATCCCCCAGCCATTGGCCATGCTGGCTGGACTTCTAGGATCTGAGGTCCATCATCATTTGGGGACTAAAATTTGAGAACCACTGCTCTAGAAGACCAGAGGAAGCAACATACTTGAAGCCAATGAGATGAATAGGGAACATGTGGGTGAGTGTGAAGGTGGGAATAGCGGTTATTAGAATTACTGAGTGTACAAGAGGTGGCCTAAGAAGAGCAAAGTTCGGTAGGCTCTCAATTATTATACAGAGAATTTTCATAACAGTTTATGAAGTACCAGATGGATTAGTAAGGAAATTGTTTGTTCAGCCTGTTGATATCCTGCTTAAATATTCCTTTATTTCTCTCCACCTCCTTCTTTCTTTTTACTCTGTTTGGGCAATAAGACTCAAAACTTCACTTCAGATATTTTTATAAGTATAAACAATTCTCTCACAGGCCACCTCTGAATTACATGCAGTCAGTTAGATTATCCTATTGAGAAGATGACATTTGCAGAGTAGCTTTGCTGAGTGCTATGTTCTTGGGGGGAAAATGTGGGCTAAAAATGCTAGATGAAAACAGACTTCCACTGTTGATTTTTTATTTTTCATCATTTCTTTTAGCAAATGTTGTAAATTCTCAGAAAGGGTACAGATGGCTTCTCTGTGTAAATGTTTGCTCTCACTTCTGCTTATGGCTTTAATAAATGCTCCTCATCATTTCTTTTCTTGGTTTCTCAATTTTTTTTAATAAGCAAATTTTGAAGCCTATGTCCGTATATAAAGGGCAAATCTTAAACTATGCATGTAGTGGCAAAATCTTCCTTTCACTTATTCATCAGTAAGTAAATGGTTTGCAAATTATAGTGGCCATATTCCCAATTTGCATGCAAGCATGTGAGCTATGGCCCTTTTGTGAATTCCAAGGAAACTTGCAATAATGAGTGAGACCAACTGTTCACCTTTTGGGTCTGTATTTTCTCAGCCACAAACTAGGTTCTGAATCCTACTGTTTATATGGTTCTGTATCGTCTTATCATTAGAAATCACTTGCTGTCCAACATCTGTCAAGATACACAGAGATGGAGATATGCATAATATTCAAAGGGGAGTGAAAGTCAAGACCTTGAAGAATTACTAATTTCAGACCATGACTCCCAGAATCCCCCAGCTAGCATGGGAGACCCTACATAAAATGTTACCCAGAAAGCTAAACAAAGGCCAGTAGCCACATATGATGGCTTGACACAGCTGTTGGTTTGCTTAAATGTGCAAGAACAGGAAAGCTGCTAAGCACCAGCTTCTATAGTGGTGGATTTGAGTAACTTTAATAGATCAGAAGTCCTTGGTAGGACACAAATATTCAGCTGAGTAGGTCACATGTTCTGCAGATCTACTGTAGGATCTAGGCCATAATTGTTCAATCATTGTCCTTTCATATCTGACTAGTGGGAGACAGTAGTCCTAACTCTACTGTTATGTAGATAGTTTGCACCATCAAAGCATCTTGTTTTATGTCTGCCAGATCTTGATCTTGCTTTCTGATGTACTTTCTATTCTGTAACAGTTTTGATTATAATTCAGTCCAGCTCTATCATTTTTACCTGCTAACATTCCTGAATTTTTTCATGTCACTAGGCCATTAAATCACTGTATGTGACTAAGTTGCAAATTATAACTTGGTTGCACATAGAGAGTTACTTGCAATTAGTTATTTTATCAAATACAGTTTGCCCTTCCACATTTGCTGGGGTTAGGGGTGCAGGACCACTGCAAAAGTGGAAATCAACAAATATCAAAATGTGTGTCTGTGGGAAAGGGGCTAAGGCATGGTAAGGAGAGCAGGTGCTCAGGATCCAAAGTTGGTTAGGGAAAGAGAGAGAAAAAGGGTGGATCAGCATAATGGGCTTATATCTCTCTCTCTCACCCCTCTCTTTCCTTGGGTGTGGGGAGCCTCAAGAGACGGTTTTCAGTGCTGAGAATTGTAGGTGCGAGCCATCCTTAACTGGCCAGGTAGTGGCTGGTGGAGGAAAAGGACAGCCAGAGCTGGGTTTTTAAAGGGCTGTGCAGCCTGACTAGAGCTGATGAGAAGGAAACATCTCCCAGAAAAGAAGTACTTGAGGTAAAGGAACAGGGTTGAAGAAACTCACAAAGAATCAAACCAGTGAAAATTAAATCTGTGAATTTGGACAGCTAACTGTGTTAATAACTACATTGCATTACAACAGTAACTTAATAAGGTTTGGCTTTACTCCTATTGTTCATACAATGGCAATCTCTTCCATTAATGGTGCAGCTATAACTTTTAAAGTTCATTTTTTTAGTTATGGGGCATGCCCTTACTAAATAGTAGGGAAGGACTATCAGATGGTTCAAGTGCTAGTTCATGCACACATATTATTCTTGCTGCCACCATGTGCATGCTGAGGTGTAATTCCTTTAACAGCAAGGTTGTCAGAATGGGGATGTGTTTTGTACCATAAACCAGAGGCTTGTAGACTTCAATTTAAAAAAAAAAAGTAACTCAAGGCAATTGTTCTAGTTACTTTTGAAAAACATGAAAGAAGAAAGTTACTTTTTAAAATTTCAATGATAACAGTAAGTCAACTACTTTTAGGGAGAATTATATTGGAATTATATATATAGGAATTATAACTAGAAGTAATTTCTTTTCAAAGGCAACTCCCCAAGCTCTGATTCATGTGTATGTGTGTACCTGCATGTATATGCAACTAATTTTTTTCCACATTCCAAACTCTAGAAATCAAAGTGCGTACCCAACAGTATAAATAATAGCTCAGTCTGAAAAACACTTTGATGAACAAGCTTCGTTTGAATTACTTTTCTAAAAATATATGAAAAATTATAATCTGAGGATCATGCCATTTCTTGTTTAGAAAAGCAATGCAAACTGATGACTAATCCATGAATCCATCCATCCATCAATCAATAGTTCAAAGTTTAATCTCTTTACATAAAGCCTAGCCTCTTTCTGCTTTTTATTTTAAATAGCACTTTATGCTGCTTCGAGAACTCATGATTTGGGATTTGGTGTCCCCTGTCCTCTTGGCTATTTCCCTTGTGGGAATATCACAAAATGTTTACCCCAGCTCCTCCATTGCAATGGAATAGATGACTGTGGCAATCAAGCAGATGAAGACAATTGTGGTAAGTTAACTACTAAGTAGCCTTCACTGTTGTCAAGTTCACAGAACCACTGTGTTTATTGCACAAAGCCTCCAACGCACAGGGGTGTCAAACTCAATTTCACCTGGGGCCGCATCAGCATTATGGTTGCCCTCGAAGGGCCGGTTGTATCTGTAAGACTATATAAATGTATCTACTCTGTTAACATATTAAATAATTGCCTCTTTATTTGATTATTACTGGTTTTACTAATAACTAGCTCTGAGATTAGAAGTATGAGAAAAATAATGGCAAGCAGATATTCAAGTATACAGTCATTGTACAATTTATTGAAAAACGAATTTTGATAAGTTATTTTTTTAATCATCAGACAAATATTACCAAGCACTGTTTATTACATTAACTTTGTTTAACTTTTTGGTCCCAGCTGAGACCCTCTCTGTGCCTCTTTCTGCCCCTCAGACCCTCTCTATGCCTCTTTCTGCCCCCCTGCTCCTCTCTGTACCTGGTGAGTCCAATCCCCACATTGCAGGCCCCCGACTGCCGGTATTCTGAAGAGGGATCCAGCACCCAGCACTCGTGATCTACTTCTACTTCTAACTGCTCCTCTGTCCAACTTTTGCAAACCAACCATGCAGAACATTGTCGTGGTAAGCCGTGGCAACGCTCTGAGGCTGAAACTTGGACAGAGGAGGAGTCAGAAGTAGAAGTAGATTGTGAGTACTGGCTGCTGGGCCCCTCTTCAGAATACCGGCAGCCAGGGGCCCGCAACGTGGCGATTGGGCTCGCCAGGCGGGAGGAGTCCCACAGCTGCGGGAGAGTTGTGAGGGCCACATGAAATGGCCTGGCAGGCCAGATTTGGCCTGCAGGCCTTGTGTTTGATACACGTGCATTAGCACAATCCATGCTTGCAAACAAGAACATTTTTTAGAGCTGGGTAATGCTTTTGAAACTCAATAATTCTCCATTTATTTATTTATTTATTTATTTTTATCATTTTTGTATATTATTTTAATACAAAACAAATATTTAAAAACAGTTTCTCCATCATATTTTTATCTACATACATGAAAGTTTACTGTATTACTGTATTTTCTTATCCTCCTGCACTTCTACTTAGAATCTTAGTATTAACATAAATGTTACCAGTTGTTTACGTACTACAACATTTGTCTTTTAATAACCTTATTTTTGACATGCATAGCCAGACACAACAGTACACAGCTCTCCTCTCTATTTTAATCCACATAACAAACCTGTGAGGTAGGTTAAGCTGATAGATAATAGACCAAGTCATCATGTGAGGCTTGTTATTAAAAAGAAATCTAAACTTGGGAGCTCCCCAGCTCTAGCCTTTCTAATCACTATATTAGGCAGGCTGTCACTCTCAATCTGATATATCAGAAATATGTGATTACAATGGAACTAAAATTAGTTCACCAACTGTTTGCTAAGGAAAAGTAAGCTCTTCTTGTATATCTTCATTACTTTCCTAGTTATAATGCAAATTATGATCGTAGAAAAGATGGTAATGAGGACTATTCACTATATATCAATAGCAGAGGATGTATGTCAGTGATGGGAACCAGAACTCATTTTTTTCTAATATAGGAGCTATTTAGAAATATTTCTCCTATGTTGGAAGAAGTGTATATAAATCAATTCTATATATAAATCTTATTTGTAGTTGAGAACAGCATAGTTGTCAAATGAACACTGATGATCAAAACTGTGCTCATCACATTGCTAATAAAATTAACCTGAAGAAAGCAATCCTGTGTACATCTATTGAAATGAGACATCTATTCTACAGAGCTACATTCATCTTATAAACTGCATAATGGCATTGATTTCATTTGAATTTTTTCCTAAGTCAGTTCAAGACTATAAGCATAATAGGCTTAATGATGGCCGTGTTAGCATTTTAAACTTGGTCAGAAGTGCAAAATTACACCTGATGGAGTCAGATAATGTGGTGTAAAGAACCTATGGTTCAGTGAATATACCTAGAAGACTGCTTAAAGAAAAGGTCAGTGCTTCAATAGAAATAAATATTTAAAAGTTTGATTAAGGATGTAATATAGAATTTCAAAAGGTAATTATCTAAAGTCACTTGTTAGAATTAAAGTAGAATGCAATGAACCTGAATATATTAATACAATGTCACTGTATGTTTTAGCAGTTGTAGATTTTTTCCTCTCTGTAAGCTGAGTCTGAGACTGCCCATTCTTCCTGCAGTGCACTGAAAATATTGAAAATATCCATTACAAATGCCACAAGGTTATAAAAATTTATAGCCTCATTTTTTGTGACACAGACGTATTGATGTGGTGGGAATTGTAAATTACGAACACAGAAAAGTCTTTCTTCAGATAGGAAAATGAACATGAGATATCCTTACCTCAGAGCTTCAAAAAGCTTTTTGTTGTTGTTTATTTGTTTGTTTTGTAGACTACAGCTCCCAGAATTGCCAGCCAGCAAGGACAGTGGCCAAAATGGCTGCAGCTTGTACCTTTCTGATTTAGGAATTCTGAATCAGAGAGCATGAACAGAGAACATTCTGGGGTTCAGAGCATTCTCAGTAATGGCTGGTTGCTCTCACGTCAGTGAAACGATAATCCAGTCTGCGTTTTAGTCTTAACTTTACTGGAGTTGTTCAAGGTGCCAAATCTATTTTGAGGTAGAGTTCAGCACCTCAAACAGCTGCCTTAAAATTCAGACTGAAACCTGGAGTGGATTTCCTGTCCCAGTGACATGGAACCCAATAGCCACCACTGGGCATTTACCCAAGTGTCAGGGAAGAAGCTGTGCATCTAAGAACACATCCTTGGAATGTAGGAAGAACTAACTGTGCCCTGAAGCTAGAATAGTCCATTTCCCTAGGAGTGGAGGAGAGAGATAAACAAGAAAAACAAGAGAGAGGGATGGGTTGCTTATTTGTAACCATCGTTTTTTCAAGTGGTCATCCGTAAACTCACATAAAAGAGTATACTGCACCTGCACACAGTGCAATATTCAGAAACTTCTAGAATTGTTGTGTCAGCATTTTGGTGGTAACCCTTCCTCCCCAGTCCATGTGACCAGCCCAATTCTGCCGAAACCCTCAGTTCCCTTGAGCCAAAGTAGCATCAAAGAGGTAAGGAGAGAGAGAGAGCATCACACACAGAGGGGAAGATGGATGGGTGTTGTGTGAGTTCACAGATGAGCACTCAAAGAGCCACAGTTACAGGTAAGCAACCTGTCCTTCTTCTTTGTGGTCTCTGCGACTCACAGAAATGGGAAACTCACCACAGAAGGTGGAAGTGTTGTATGATACAAGGAAAATAGCACGGCTCTCTCAAAGGCAGCATCAGGCCTGGACCTGGCATCCAACCTATAAAATACAACAAAGGGCAGGGGCTGAGAACAAGTAGTTGCCCTGAAGATGTCCTCCAGAGGCAAGACTTTCAGGAAGGCTGATAAAGTAGCCATAGTCCTGATAGAATGGCTGTGCAAACAAACAGGAGGTTCTTTCTTTAACAGTTCCTAGGCCAGAGGGATGATGGAAGAGATCCATTTGAAGAAGCATTGATATGACACAGACAAATCTTTCTTGTTCAAGGAGTAGCACACAAAGAGTCTCTGGGAATGGTAAAAGTCAGGATTCCTATTGATATAAAAGACCAGAGCTCACCTAACATCAAGACAGTGCAAGTTATAGTTCAGTTCAGTTGTACGGTTCTGCATAAATGCGAGTAAGACAATGTCCTAGTTTAAATGAAAAGCAGATATCATTTTGGAAGAAAAGAAATGTCTGGTCTAAGGACCACCTTATCCTTGTGGAACTTCAGTTATGGAGGGTCCACACAAACGGTGTACAATTCTCCTGCTCCTCTGGCAGATGTGATTGCTACCAAAAAGGCAAGAAAGTAAGTAAAACAAATGTCATGGATCAAAATTGGGTCAAATGGTTGCTTTGAAAGCTATGAAAGGAACAACTCCAGGCTTCACTGAGGAGTAGGTTCCAGAAACACTGGATGAAGATTCTTGTACTCCTACAGAAACTGCTTAACCAATGGGTTCTGGAAGCACAAAGGCTTGCAGATTATTTGGAATTTGGTAGAAATTACTACCAGGTTACACCTGATGGAATAGAGAGAGACCTGTGTCAGATCGTGATAGGAGAAACTCCAGAACATGATGGACTTGTGCTTGGTGACAAGAAGGACAAGAACTTGGCCCATTTGTAGGCATAGGATTGCTGCATAGCAGATCTGTGTGCAGCTGCAAGAATTTGTTGAATTGAGGCTGAGAGAGACTAAAAGAACATCCCCTAAGCCACCTAAATGAACACCTTCCAAGCCACCAGCTTGAGAGATCTAGACATCTCAACTGCCTGTCATGGCCTCTCTGGTAGCCTGAAGCAGGAGCCCTGACTGAGGGGCAAATCCAGACTGCCTGGGCCATCATGGGGCAAACCAAGGCTGCCTGGGCTACCATGGTACATCATGGTACATCAGGATGTACTTCTTGTCTCTCCAAATTCTGGCAATCACCCTGGTGACAAGGGGAAATGGAGGACAAACATACATGATGGGGCCTCCCCAATAAAATAGGAAAGTGACACTGAGAGAGCCCTTCCACCAATATACCCTGGAGCAGTAGGTCTTGTACTGCCTGTTTCGTGCCAAGGCAAAGAGATTCACTTCCAGAGTGC